>CM026215.1:22118767-22571087 GCA_014839995.1 Xenentodon cancila | reverse complement strand
ACACACACACACACACACACACACGGAGTTGCAAATGCAAACATAGATGAGATCAGGCTGCAGCGACGTGCAGGTCGATACTGAGGGAGGGGAGCGTCAGAGGTCAGAGGTTCGGCGGCATCTTCTGAAGCACCTCGAGGCTGGTGAGAGGCGGAACCGCGATAACTCTGATAGTTGTACTATGTCGGGTGCCAGTTCCACTCATTTCTTTTTTAAATCTCATATCATTTAGACTGATTATAAAATCACTTGCAGACGAGCTCAGTGCTGTGCAGTTTGACTAAACAATGAACAGACTGATACTGAAAACCATGCGTTCCCTCGTGTTTAACAGCTTCTGATTTTCCACGTCTGTAGCGCTCCCTTTCCCCAAACCTCGGAGAAATCCCAACAACTCCTGATAAATGACGTCGCTTCTGCACCACGAGCTCCAAAATGATCAATAATAATCCTACATACAACAAAATAATCATTACAGTTTTAGACAAACTGTCTCCACTAATTCTTTTACCTGTTTTTTTTGTTTTTTTCAATGTAGGTCAACATGTATGTAAATGAACGGGGTCAGATGGCGTGCGCTGGGGTTGGGCAACCTTTGACCTTTAACCCTTTTAGTCCATGTCAGCAGCTTGGAACAAAAGACAACCTGCATGAGTTAACAGTTGGATTTAAAACAAGAAAACTGAGATTTTCTTACAAGTGATACAAGAAATGTTTCATATATTTAATGGTTTTGTTGTGTTTAACAATAACTCAGATTAAAAAAAAAATCCTAATGTATTTGTGGTTCTGTCATTTGACATTTTCTCTGCTGTGACACGGCTGTCCAAACCTCAGAGTCACTGCTGGCATAGAAGAGAGAAATAAACTAATAAAATGACTGTAACAGGCTCTGCAAACAAAAGTGAACATGAGAAAACCTTCTTTCATTGTTATTTACACGGTTGTGATCATCAAATATCGTTTTCCAGGTGAATATCAAATGATTTTTTTGTGTCCTGCAGTCACAGAAGAAAAATGAACGTTACAGAAAATATCATCGAACGCTGAACTCAGAAAATCAGCTGTACATGTGTGTGTCGGTGCTTTGTCTCTTCATGTAACCCAGCCTGACTCCTCGATGACAGGGCCGGCGACGTCTCGCTCTCCATGTGCCGCACGACTCGTGACTCTGGCCGTATAAGTGGACTTTCTTTGTTTCTTTGTTCTCTCTCTCAATGACACGTTTGGGACCAATCAGGTGCCTTTCTGATGGCGACTGAAAAACAGTGTGTAGCGTGCTTAAAGGATTTCCACAATACTGTGCACGTGAAATGTCGTTTCAGAGACGCAGAGTGTGATTTATCCCCCAAGTTCAATGAATATCACAAATGAATAAATCAATAAATAAAACCAAAGGGACATGAATATAAAAAATGTGAATACATTGCATGTATGTAAGGAAATGGAAATGCAGGTCTTCAATGCCACCGGTTTTACCACCCGTTTTTCTGCATAAAACCGGCGTTGCTGATCTGCTGCCATCTCTAATTAAACCACACGGAGATCTGAAATATTAACGCAGCTCGTCTTCCTCTTATTTCTCTTCACTTCCCCTTTGATCAGTAGTGTGAAAACTCAGAGACGCAGACTTCTTGACAAGACAAAATCAATAAATCAAAAGTTATGATTAAAAGAGCAACACGCCAGAGGACATTAAATAATCATGTAGAAAGGATGTGGAGGAGGAAGCGCCCACTCCTTCACTCCTCTGGTTAATAAGTGAGGACTCTAACTAGGCTGCTGCCGGCCGACTTCCTGTTCACATCTCCTGTCAACAAAAGGAAGAATACCGTCTCACGCTGTCCGGTCAAATTATTATCCATGTAATCAATGCTAAATGTTATTATTTTATTATAAACTATCGTGAATTATCCTCCATCCTTGCTCGTCTGTGTTAAAGTTATTTTAATGGTGAGTATCTTGATCAATGTTGAATTTGTTCAATATCAATTTGAGATGGTGGTTCACTTTGCTTTCTCTTATTTCTATTTCAAACCTTGTTTACATTTAACTTATATTTGAAGACATCAAACCTTGACAACCTTGTTCCACACACTCTTTTAATTTTATCAACAGTAAAATTCTTGTATTTAAAAACACAAACATAAATATACTTAATTGTATGTGTTTTTATGTCTCCGATCTGGTTTATCTCTTTAAAACCCCACGTAAAAAATGTAATATTTTAATCTGAACCAAACAAAACACTGAAATGATCACGAAACAAAAGTATCTGTGCTTTGTTGAATTATAGAATAAACAGGTGTAAATGAATGGTTGTTATTCTTAAGAAATATTTATTCAGATGTCTCACCGTCACAAACCACAACCGTGTTTCTTATAAACAATGATGGTACGTAGTTGAATCAGATATATTAATAAAAACAGCTTGGGTAAAAAAAGAGAAAAAAGATGGTTTAATTCTGACCTTCATATCAACTTCCTAAATTTGAAGAGAAAAATCCCCAAAAACCTCTTAGTTACAGATTTAGTCTGGTGTTAAAACATTCTCACACTGCGGTGTTTGTCTGTGTGTGTTGTGCAATGCTAAACACACACACACACACACACACACACACACACACACACACACACGCAGCTCGGCAGCGTAAAGTCAGTTTCCCGATGAGAAGTAAAGCAGGCCTCAGAATACTGAGGGAAAACCGAGCTCACATGGAAGTTCATCACTTTTATTGATCTGAATTAACATGAGCTGCTGCCTGTGGCCATGTTCTCTGATGTCTGCAAAAACATACGTGTGTGTGTGTGTGTGTGTGTGTGTGTGTGTGTGTGTGTGTGTGTGTGTGTGTGTGTGTGTGTGAGAGTGTGTGTGTGTGAATGTGTGCGTGTGTGTGAGTGTGTGTGTGTGTGAGTGTGTGTGAGTGGTGTGAGTGTGTGTGTGTGTGAATGTGTGTGTGTGAGGTGTGTGTGCGTGAGTGATGTGTGTGGTGAGTGTGTGTGTGTGTGTGTACTGTGGTGTGTGATGTTGTGTGTTGCGTGTGTGTGTGTGTGTGCGTGTGTGTGTGTGAGTGCGTGTGTGTGTGTGTGTGTGTGTGTGAGAGTGTGTGTGAGTGTGTGTGTGTGTGTGAGTGTGTGTGTAGTGTGTGAGTGTGTGTGAGTGTGTGTGAGTGTGTGTGAGTGTGGATGTGGGTGTGTTTATGTGTGTGTGTAGGTGTTGATGTGTGTGAGTGTGTGTGAGTGTGTATGAGGTGTGTGTGTGGTGTGTGTGGTTGTGTTTGAGTGTGTATGTTTGGTTGTGTGTGTGTGTGTGTTTTGAGTGTGGTGTGTTTGTTGTGTTTTATTTGTGTTTGGAGGTGTGTGTGTGTGTGTATGTGTGTGTTGTATGTTGTTTGAGTTGTGTGTGTGTTGTGTGAGTTGTGTGCTGTGTTTGTGTTTGAAGTGTGTTGTGTGTGTGTGTGTCTGTGTGTGTGTCTGTGTGTTTGATCGTGGTGCTGTGTATGTGTGTGTGTGGTGTGAGTGGTGTGTGTGTGTGTGTGTGTGTTGTTGTGTGTGTGTGTTTGTGTGTTTGTGTTTGTGTGTGTGTGTGTGTGTGTGTGTGTGTTTGTGTGTGTGTTGGTGTGTGTGTGTGTTGTCGTGTGTGGGTGTGTGAGTGGTGTCGTGTGTGTGTGTGGTGTGGGTGTGTGTTTGTGTTTGCGTGTGTGTGCTGTGTGTGTGCCGTGTGTGTTTGTGTTGCGTGGTTTGTGTGTGTGGTGTGTGCGTGTTGATGGCGAGTGTGTTGTGTGGTGTGCGGTGTGTGTGTGTGTGTGGTGGTGTTTGCTGGTTGGCGTGTGGGTGTGTGTGTTGTTTGTGTTTGCGGTGTGACGTGGTGTTGTGTTGACGTGTGTGTTGGTGTTTGCGTGTGCGTGTGTGTGTGTGACGTGTGTTGGGTGTTTGCGTGGTGTTTAGTGTGGTGTGTGTCGTGTGTGGGTCTGTGGTTTGAGTGTGTGTGTGTCTGTGGTGTTGTGTGTGTGAGTGTGTGTGTGTGTGTGTGTGTGTGTGTGTGTGTGTGTGTGTGTGTGTGTGTGTGTGTGTGTGATCCAAATTGACTGCTGCTGTGTGACAGAAGCAAATTAATGAGAATCGAATTAAGAAAAACATCCTACAAACTACAAATTCCACTCTGCATTTCACAGGTTTCCCTTTGTAAGATATAGGATTTAAAATGTCTTTTGTGTCATTTTATTACTAAATATGTGCAACTGCAACATGACACTAATTTAAGTGGCAAGTGCTGAAAAAGTGGACCAGTAACTCAGATACAAGATTATTTTTCTTATCCCATGGCTAACCGGATCACTGATCATTAATTACACTGAAATGGCATGTAAACAATAGCTTTTCTATTTTATTTTTTATTTATTTTGCTTTTCAGACATGTACCTGAAGAGATTTCAGACATTTTAATTTGCATTTATATGTTTAAATGAATGCCTAATATAAATAAAGAACACAGTTAGTTTAAAAACTGACTTCATGTATTTACATTAAATGTTAATTTCATTTGCACATAGTAGTGGTATCCCAAATCAGGCTGAACCTTTTTTCTTCTTTTTTTTTAAAACAAAAATGAAAGCCTTTCAAATAAGTGCTTTTCAGAGCTGGAAACATTGATAATTGCGTGCGGTCACATTTGAATACAGCAGGTCAGCTCCGCACGCGGCCATTGTGTCCCCATTAAAGGCTGATTTCATGGCCAACAGAGCTGCAACAAAAGAGGCAGCAGGTCTCATAAGTTCAAAAGTTTGAAAAGACTTGAAGGGAATAAATGAGGAGGAAGGAGGAGAGACGGGGGACCGGTGCAAAAAAGAAGGAGCATGACTGTGCTTTCAGTCTGCTATTATTATTATTATTATTATTATTATTATTATTATTATTATTATTATTATTATTATTATTATTGGTGTCGTTGTTAATAATAATAATAATAATATAATAATTCCATATGTTTTAACTTCTGATATCGTATGTGTATATTTCTTAAGTTTTGTTGTTTGTTTTTTTTTGCATTTTCTCTCTCTAGATATATTTATAAAACTCACACTTCACAATATAAACACATATTACACACCAAAGATGTTTCTCTGAATGTTTAATTGCAATAGATTTTACTATAACTTTAATTTAAGTGTGTACATGCACATTTTCATAATAATGTTCTTTAGAAAATACTACAAAACATGCTGCTTTATTAAATTACAAAGATTATAATTATGTGTACTACATATCTCAGGACTACAGATTATTCATATAAATCTTCAATATGCTGTTTTGATTCTGGTAGAAATGTTCTTATTGTGTTAAAATGCTCTGAAGCCTAAAATGTAATCTACATAGAAAGAAATACACTTATATGTTTTCCCTAACGTTTCTGGCAGACTGTAACCATATGTCTAACCTTGTTTAATTTAGGTTTACCTGAATAAATGTAGATATAAACATCTAATGTCACTATATGTTTCTACAATCATCTGCACAAGCTCTATTTCCTTTTACTCTACAATTTAAGAGAACACTGTTTTTGTGCCTCATTATAATTTCTATATATGTATGATACAGTAAAGAGACATCTTTTTGCGTTTGCAACTGTATTTATCAGCCAGCCTAATTTACTAAACTTAGTGTCTCCAGCTCCTTTATTTTTATTTTATTTAGGTAACTCAAAGACGAAGTACAACAAATTATACAAAATAAAAATGGAAACATCCTGAAAATGTCTGCATCTCTTTTCTTCTGTGTGTGAAATACGTCTGCTTCATTTATCAGCAGATATGTGTGCCATAAATGACCTTAACGTTTGGACAGGACTCACCCGCAGCAAGCCGCTGCAGGAGGAGGAGGAGGAGGAGGAGGAGGAAGACGAGTTTACAGCCGGACAGATGGACCCCCGCTTAAAAACTGCTGGCTCATTTGGGGAGAGAGGGAGGGAAGATGACACTGGTTCCACTGAGAGGGGAAAAAAAGAGGGACAGAGAGAGTCAGTGGGGCAGATGCGAGGCAAAGCGGAGCTGTGTTTGTGACTAACGCTATAGATTAGCATGTGGTCTCCAGCACAAAGCTGCAGATCAATACTGCTGCCCCATAAGCAGCAGATGGCCTGGGACAGAGCGAGAGAGAGAGAGAGAGAGAGAGAGGGAAAGAGAGAGAGAGAGAGAGAGGGAAAGAGAGAGAGAGAGAGAGAGAGAGAGAGAGAGAGGCAGCACGCGTCCACTCCGGCCCGCCGCTCGCTTTCAGCCTCTCAGGAGCCTCAGTGGAGGTACCTGCTCTCTGCCTTCAGTTTATTTTCTCTTTAAAGCAGTTTACAAACCGTTTACAAACCGTTTACAAACAGATTCAAACAGATGTTTTTTTGTGCATTTGACGTAGTTTGTTATTTTGCAGGCCCCCCACCCTCAATCTCTTTTCCCAGCTGTCTCTGTGAGAGGATGAACTGAACACATGAAAATCTAAATGAAGTAAATACAATTATACATAAAAATTCTGGGTCGTGGAAAATATTCACGGAAATTCATAATGTGCTTAAAATTGTGATCAAATGTCTTTATTATTAAGAGACTTAAAAACACCACATTTAATCTCACATTCTTGATCAGATAATGAGGCATTTTTCATTCAGAGCAGAAGTTTATAGATACATTACATGCTCAGCTCCAACATTTTACCACAAGCTTTTATTCAGCACATGCTGAGACGTAAATACTTTATAGCAGGAAAAACATACTTTTAAATTTCACAGGTTGTTGTTATAACTAAACACATCAGTCCATCCTGGCCTGAGTGTAGGATTGTACTTTGAGAGTTCGGCCACTTAGTGCAACACACTTCACACTTGTAATATCAATGACAATTATAAATAATAATAATAATAATCATAAATATTTGATAAGAAGGTTTTAAATGTCAGGAATGTGTAGCACAGGATTTTAAAATAAATTAAAAATATTTATTGTGTATTACAGTACAGTGGTGGTGGGGGTTGTGCGCCTGTGTGTGTGTGTGGGGGGGGGGGGGGGGGGGGGGGGGGGTCACAGTGATGTCACAGTTTTATTTTTGTTGCCAAACTGACTCCAGACTCAGTCACTTCACCTCCACCGGTTCGTCCTCCTCCTGCAGCTGCCCCCCCCCCCCCCATATCTACTTTCTCCAACATTCATTTCTTCAGTTTTCTTGCTTTTTTTTTTCTTGCCTCACCTAACTCCCCTCCTTCTACACCTCCACCTTTTTGTCTCTGTTTCTCAAGTCTCCTCTTCTTCATTGTGCTTCAACGTTCACTCTTAATTAGACGTTCTTTTACAAAACCGTGTTTATCCTGGCCCCAACTGCCCCTGTGAGCATCAGGAGGGGTACTAAATGGAGACTTTCTCTTAAACAACATGCTTTTCTTGCAGTCTTCACTCAACAGCTCAGCAGAAAGTTTGGTGAAGACCCAAACAGACTCGCAGGTTGTCGCCCAGAAGACCCCCCGCCTGGGTCTGTGACAGCTGATCAAAAGGAGAAAATGGGTCAGGCTTCTGTTCTTCTGTCCTTAATTACACAACAGTCTTTAAACAAAGCAACATCTGCCCAACTACTCATCCTGTTTCCCCCTTCTCCTCCTCGCTTCCTTTTGCATTTCCTCAATTTACTTATAGCAATTAGACATTAAAAAAATACTTTTTTTAACTGCCGAATATGCAATATCTGATTAATGCTAAATAATCTTGTACATATGTTGCCCTCAAGAGTTATTTTTTCCTTGTAACTTAATGATAAATGTTAATAAACTGTCATCATAAGCAGCTTTAATGCTGACATTTTCAATAATATGTTTAAGAACATTTTCTCCAAATTATTCCAAAAAAAAATTGCAAAACTATTATACATATATATATAACTAATAATTACACAATAATATGTTAAATATTCAGCTGATAACGTGTTTCGATGATCTCCGGGGCTTTATTAGGTGCATGTGCCGCTGTTCTCCTCCACACGGTTCACACCGTTGGAGGGTTTCCTCCAGCAGCATTGATAAGCTCCAAGACTCAGAACTCAAACGAACATGAACAAAAACAGCAACTCCAAACATGTGCGTGCAGAAATACTGGATGTGTGCTCTTTCTGCTCGTCACAGAGACTCTGGCACGACTGAAGCCAGTCAAAGGGATTCATGACCACAGCAGCAAATAAACGTGCACCTGTGGTGAACTGTCTTAATGTGCTGCTCCAAATTCCAGATTTTCCCCTCAGATAAGATGAGGTTGCGCCGAACTGGTCGGCATAACCGTCGCCAGCGGAAGTGAACCCAGATGAAAGGGCTCTGCTACATGCTGTTCTTTTATGCTGTAACAGTCCCAGCTCCCAGTGATAGACTGCTGATAGTATTGTGAGAAGACTTTTCACACAAAGTGCCGAATTGATTTTGTGTAGCTTCAAGCATTCACGTACGTGTGCAGCCGGTCTGACAACACGCAGAGCGTTTGGCACCTGAAGAGTCAGATATTTCCCTCAAGAGCTGGCAGAGACCAACAACGATAAGACCGAATATTAGACCTGCAATTCCCAGCTTCCACAGACAGAAGCCTGCGTGTAAAAGATCATAAACAGTTATTTGCAAACAAAAGGGACTGAAAGCCAAAGATCTTTTTAAGGATGACTAAATACAAAATGAATTTATTCTCTTTGTTGAACTACAAGAAGAATATATATATATATATATATATATATATATATATATATATATATATAATGCTTTTGTTGATGTCTTGTTCTTGTTATTTTCTGACGACGCATCAACAAGCACGAGGAGCCAGAGAACGAGAGACAGACACAGTAATTTAGCAGTGATTTGTCCTTCAGAGTGTAATGAATTGTAAAGTGAACCAGCTACAGGCCATAATGTTCTCTCAGTGCAGCTTCCACGTTCATCACTCCACCGGAGTCTGTCAATAACATTCCGACCCACTAACACATCTTTTATAGTGGTGCTGAGCACAGGAGCGGGACAGCTGCAAGCATCTGCCCAACACTATTTCACATAACGGTCAAAGTGTGAACATTTGTCAAATGTAAATATTTGTTTTCATTGTAGTCTGGATGGGCTTGTATACTGATATATTGTGTAACACTGTGTTGAAATACATTTTTGCACTTCACCCCACGTGCTGCTATGCCGTGATACAACCACGTGTTCTGTCTTGTAATAGGATGCAGCAACATCCCGTCCCAGAGTGACGGCAGGACATTTTCCACATCGTGTCATAATGTCTCACTGTGACATTGTTGTTTCAGTTATAATTTGTTAAAGATGATCACTATCCAATGTGACTATGATGTCATAGTAAGTTGCGATGTTGTGCCATCATTTAAACCCCATTCTCCTGAAAAGTTTGGACTTATTTTTTATACAACAAAACATTAAATCTCTAATTTGTCAACTGATTCGAACTTTTAACAGACATAAGTATAAAGGAGTTGGCTTTCTGTTGCTTCATCGACTAGTTTTAAGAACGTTTAAAAAAAATCTAAAATTTCTTGCCAGCAAATAAAATCAGCAGATGAATCAATTACAGATGCGGGAGTTGGGACAGGGTGGAAAAGCATGCACCAAAGGCTTAGGCCGTGTCCAAAACGGCATAATCTGCAGGACACATTTTACAGAGCGTAGTGTGTGCGTGACATACTGTGTGCTTTTTAACGGTTTTATGGACGTAAACGTAGTATGCAACTGTTACCATACTTCATATTATATTTGAGCTCAATCTGAGCACGTAGCTCTTTTGTCATCTACAGGCCGCTGTGCTGTCAAAAGACCAAGAAACCACTGTTACTCTCTGGTGACACTTTGTGAAAAACTATCATGCCCATCACGATCGCAACAGCCACATGCGCTGAGAAGTACATGAGAAAATCAATGCCGCTCAACGCAGTCCACTGCTGCATCCAGAAATGTGACCTGAAACTGTTTTACAAGGAGGGCGCCGTATGTCAGCTGCACAGAAACATACCTTTGACATGATAGAAAACCTGCTGCATGGTCTCGTCATGTTAATATTTATGTTTTTATGTTATGAGATGGTGTACTGTCATGTCATGCTGTTATTTAAATGAGCCTTTACACTTTTTAATGGACAAATGGAAGACATTTATCAGTTTTTTGGGACATTTTGTTGTTGCATTTTGTTGTGCCCGGTGTGGTTTTATCATTCATTTATCATGGGATGTTTCCTGTCCCAGTGCTTTCACGCAAAAATCACACGCAGCAGGTGACCCAAGAGAGGTGAGATGAGATCAAATTTTAATGATCCCTGTGGGCAAACTGCTTCTTCGCTGCACAAGCTGACGTGAAAAAGCAGGTTTCTCAGCTTAATGCAAAGCTCTTTGGGTGTCACTCAGCATGCAGCACATGTGACTGTGAACCAGATGTTAAAGTTCATACACGCTATAGAGCCCTAAATCACCATCATACTTTGCAACCTAAGTAACTGTCTCTTTACAACTCACTGGCTTAGTCATTGGTATATGCTCATCTGCAAGGCCATTTTAGGTAGACTTTTCTTGTTTTTAACTATCTTTATGTCTCATAAGCAAGCTTTAGATGGGCTTAGATCACAGGACATTATATTAATGACTGTCCCTCAAGCTCAGACTGAGCCAAGTAAAAAGGCTTTTATGTTTTCTGCACTGTCAGCCTGTAAGAGTCTGCAGCGTTGTCTTAAACTATAGGTCCGAATCCCACTTGCAGAGTTTAAAAGCACTGTGAAGTCAGTCCTTGGAAACATACAGATATATATACACGTTTGCAAGTGTTTCCATTTATAACAGGATTCTATTTATTCATGCACTTTTATTGATCTGCAATGTTGTTGTCTGTTGTATCTTTAAGTGAATATAATGAGGTTTTATGTACTGAATCTGTATCTTAAATTGCTATCTTGGAGAGGTCTTTTGTGAATTTTTAAAAAAATTCTCAATAAGACTAACCTTGTTAAAAAAAGGTGTATTATTATTATTATTAATAATAATAATAATAATAATAATAATAATAATAATAATAATAATAATAATAATAATAATAATAATAATAATCATCATCATTTACATTCGTATATTAGAAGAAATTTATGGAGGTAGCGATTATGGTAAATAATGAGTGACTCGACAATACTGTTAGTAATAGTCTTTTCTTTTATAATTCATCACATTTACTTTAAAATCACTTTATAAAATATATAAATACAGCTTTTGTTTCATTGGGATATGTTCTACCCTCCAGCAACCTTCACCCTATTACATAACCTCCATCAGATGATGGAGTTTGAACAGAACCTTTAATACTAAAATATAGTTAAATGATTTTCAATTTCTCCGGGGTTGAGATCTCTAACTACTCATTAGGGCTTGTTCTAAGTTAATTTCTCAACTGAGTGACTCAATAAAGACAGTAATAGCCATTGTGAAAATGTAAAATGTGAGACTATGACATGCTAAAGGTTTCGTAAAACATGCAGGTTTTCCTCCACATCAGGAGAACTGTTGTCTCACAATAGTGGTTTCGTTCAAATTCCACCCAGAGCAGTCCGCTGCCAGAACTTCTGCAGCCGTTCAAGACGCCGATTGGTCGGTCGGGCCGTGTGTTACGCCCTTCAGCCCACTGCCGCCCTCCTTGATTGGCCGTCTTCAGCGGGTGAGATCACCCTAACCAGCCGCTTCTCCCTCCTCCTCCAGCAGCAGGTTGGGTTGAGCAGTCGACTAGGGGACCGTGGACAGCTCCAGTCTGGAGCGCAGAGCAACACAGGAGGAGGAGAGGGCTGGACATGGGGGAGCGACCGCACAGGCCCGTATGATTGAGATAAAAACACCTTTTTTTTCATGTGCACGTTTGGGGGGAAATACACAAAGACGCGGAGCTGGAGAGGCCTTAGGAGGACGGGCAAACAACCGAGGGAGTAAGGGGGAAAAGGGGGAATACGGCTACTGACCCATCCCGGCGCATCACGAGAGAAGCAGAAATTGAAAGGAAGAGAACAACGAGAGGGAGCATATTTCTGATGATCTGATGGACTGAGAGGACAGATGAATGAAGACTGCCTACACTAACGCCTATCGATGCCTGGCCAAGGACCTGGACGCTTACGCCATGAACACGGACATGACAATGGATGGCATTGGCAGCCTGCATGGCGGGGTGGCGGTGAGCTCCGTGGCCCCTGATGCGGAGCTGATGAGCGGCCACGGTCCACACCAGGGCCGCGGAAGCTCGTCAGTTACCGCTGGGGGACCCGGAGCGGCTGCGGCGGCTGCGGCGGCGGCAGCGTCCACTCTAAGGATACATCAGGACCTGGCCGCTGCAGCTGCATCTTCCCGTACGGCCATGGTGTCCGGCATGGCCACGATACTGGACGGCAGCGGGGAGTACCGGCCGGAGCTGTCCCTGCCGCTGCACCACGCCATGAGCGTGCCCTGCGACACATCTTCTCCCGGGATGGGGATGAGCGGCACCTACACTACCTTAACCCCGCTACAGCCGTTGCCCCCCATCTCCACAGTATCGGACAAGTTTCATCATCATCACCACCACCACCAGCGGCTCTCCGGGAACGTCAGCGGGAGCTTCACTCTGATGCGGGACGAGCGGGGGCTACCGGGTATGAACAACATTTACAGCCCCTACCACAAAGATCACATGTCCGGGATGGGTCAGAGCCTGTCTCCGGTGTTGGGAAACGGTCTGGGTTCCATTCACAACACCCAACAGGGTCTCCACAATTATGGCACCACCACGCACGGAAGCCACGACAAGATGCTGAACTTCGATGCGCACCACACCGCTTCCATGCTGGCCAGGGGGGACCACCACCAGCACCGAGGCCTCGGTGGCCCGGCCGCCGGAATGATGCCTCACCTAAACGGCATGCATCACCCGGGGCACCCGGCAGCATCCTCGGCGGGCCACCACCCCCACCTCCAGTCTCCATCCCACGGGCCCGTGTTGGCTTCCACCCGGGAACGACCGCCCTCCTCCTCGGGAACGCAAGGGGGGAACAGTTCAGGGCAACTGGAGGAAATCAACACCAAGGAGGTTGCCCAGAGAATCACAGCTGAGCTGAAGAGGTATAGCATCCCCCAAGCCATCTTCGCTCAAAGGGTGCTGTGCCGCTCCCAAGGGACCCTGTCGGACCTGCTGCGGAATCCCAAACCCTGGAGTAAACTAAAGTCAGGCCGGGAAACCTTCAGGAGGATGTGGAAGTGGTTGCAGGAGCCCGAGTTTCAGAGGATGTCGGCCCTCAGACTGGCAGGTAAGAACAGAAGAACCCGTGGTGCCATGCTGGGGGCTCGGTTTGCTTTGTGTGTCTGCACAAGACAACTAAACGTAAATAAATGAACTGGCCAAAATAAAATCCCCTATCATATCCCGAGGAGACTTTTGAAGGTTTTGCGTCGGTCTTTCCTAATTTCTCATCTGCAGGACCTCACTACATCTGTCTAAATTATTGGAATTAATTTAGAGCCACTGTGTTAATTACTATAACAGAGCAATAACAAAAGATGATCAATAGAAAATATCCCTCCGACAATCCCGTTCTCTTTACAGATAAAATGGATTTTCCTTTCCTGTCTCCGCAAACTACAAATATTGTTTTTTTCAGTATCAGCCGGTCATTGCGCTATACATTTCACCCAAGTGTGGGTTAAATACACGTAAACCCTGTAAAATAATTATTCTATTTTTTTTTATTTTTTTTTTGTCAGTCAGGTAATTACATTGTTCACCTGGTAACTGCCACCACCCTCTTAAGCTTATTTAATACCTTTGTTATGCGCGGGAAGGGAGAAGTGTGAGAAATATTTGTCACCGAGGGTCACGAGGGATTCGTGTTTGATGGCGTGGATCTTGTAGGGATCAGACGGCTGCCACACGAGCACGGAGGTTTGTATCATAGGTGGGTCTGGTGCCCCCTCTAGTGAGGAACCTGCCTCTGTCCCATCCGCCGGCCTCTATTGTCTGCGAGGGACAACAGCAGCATGGAGGCAGATGCGCTACAGCAACCCTGCGCGCATTAGGAGTCGTGGCTGGGAGAAGAATGGTCACATGCGTGTTTACGGGAACAACAGGACTAACTGTCGTCCTGTAGACTGAACTCAGCAGCCTGTGTCCTCGTCTGCATCTAGATTTAATGGCAGAGACGTTTGTCTCCATTTTGTCTGATTCTGGTGGCCTCCAAGTCCAGGTTTTTCTGTGAAATGGCACATATGACACGGATCATTTCAGTTGCGCGTGTTTATTTGGTAATTGGACACTGTGGAAATTAAAATTAGTTGTAGTCCAAACGTTTTCATTTGGACTTAATTGTTAGTAAAATATCACTAATTTGACATATTGTAAGTAAACTCCACAGTTTAAGTGATTTTTGTCCCCTTTGCATCTTAAACAAATGTATTCTATTTACACATTAAGGAGCCTTAACTGCAAAAATCAAATCAAATAAAGTAAAAAAATAAACAAAAATCATATGACCTTTTTCCAGCTGCAAATATGTGAAAACTCAGCAGCACAGAAATAGAAGCAGAAAGACAGAATTATCAAAAACACCAAGAAGAAATGCAAAAGTAGCTGCCTCATAAATCCAGTTAAGCTTTATTTATATTGTCCCAGATCATAACAAATGTCATCTCAAGCCATGTCAACAATACCGTGAGGATGGTAGAGTGAAGAGGAAGGGAAAGTTTTAGTTATATTTATGTGATGTTCGACCTGTGGTTGAAATATGCCGTCTCATCGCCTTATCTGTGAAAAGATTTTGTTGACTTAAGCTTCTTGTTGCTGTTTGGAAACATCACAAACGCAGCTCACAAATGTCAGCGACTGAGCAAAAGAACTTGTTTCTGAAGAGTCAAGCTGCTTGTTAAAGAAAACGTCCCCACTCATTTGGTATTTCTTCACTGTAAAATGTGGCTTGTCTGCGGTTGCCATGAAAGAGTGAACAAAAGTGCTGAACCTTTGAAACGTGAAGTTTGTGGTGCAGCCTGGAGTCATGTTAACTGTGACACGTTGACTGGTGGCCTTTTGGTCGGATTACGAACTAATACGTTCAACTGTTGTGCAAATACGCCAGGATGACTTGGGACCTTGAAATATTTGGCAATAACATGTTCAGTACAGGCTGCACGGACTGCCCGGGCCCCCCACCGTCCTCCACCACAACCCCCCTTTTAAACAAACTGCACTCACTCACTTTCTTTTCTTTCTTTCTTTTTTTTTTTAACTCTCAGCACTTTGATTTTAAATATTTCTGAAGATATAAATTACATCTCCGAGGCGTTTAAAATGACTAGTTGTGACAGCAACATGAAACACTTTGTACAGAAAATCTAGTTGTCGTAAATAAAGAAATCCATCTAAAATATTACATGTTGAATTGATCATACATTTAGGATCAGTGAGCTCATTAATAGATTCAAACATTTGCTGCATTTTGAGATTCTGTGATTAGACGCTTGTTGGGAGTCTAAATGAAGAGCAAAAGCTTAGAAATAAACAGCTATTTTAAAAAGGGCTGTAAATCACAGAAATGAATATTATACCTGAGGCTTCTTTATAAAATAAAAATAAAAAAACACTACTTTCTTTACAAGTATGGACTTCCTGGAGTTGTAAGAGGGAAAGCAATAAATTATATGAGTAAGATGTAAATTTTTATTATCTCACATTCAGAAAATGGTCTTAATCCAGCTGGCAAGTGAAAAATATGATTATAAATATTATAAATAAAAATGGTTGTAATTCTAGATGCTATTGAATGTTTTGCTGTGCGACCCTAGGCTCTGTTACCTAAACTTTTTAAAACGTAGTATTTTAGTACTGTGACATTTATAAGTTGCTATTACCACATTAGTGTCATGTTTCTGTGAAGGTATCAGCAGTAAAATAATGATCGCGTCTCCAGGTCTCCATGGAATTCACTGTTTCATTGTGATGGTGAATCAGGTAAAATAGAGGCGATTCCTTGGAATTCTGAGGTGTATTTAACACCTGATGCTGCATGTGGTTCACTGTTGGGTCAGGAGATCGACTCACTATTTTCTTAATGAAGACTTATTTCAAACAATACATATGTATTAAATGACGATATAATAATTTCCCTTCAGGGATTAACAAAGTATTTTTGAATTTGAATTGAATTTGAGTGATCTATTTATGTTCTTACTGTGTACTGTTAGTCATATAACATAAAGAGCGAGTGATATTTAAGTTTTGAGTTTACTGTTTACTAGTGAAGATATATCGTATGTAATAAATTATTACATAATATTATAGAAATTAATATTTACATATGTATATATTTTATATATATTTATATATATTTATGAAGCCTAAGGAAGATAAATCTCTGAAAATAATGAAAATTACTGTAAAAATAAATACTGAGAAATCTCTTTTCTTTAGCAATATTATCATTATCATTATGAAACAAATGCTAAAGCAAATACACATGCACATATGTGTACCGGTGTGTGTGTGTGTGTATATATATATATATATATATATATATATATATATATATATATATATATATATATTATATATATATATATATATATATATATATATATATATATATATATATATATATATATATATATATATATATATATATATATATATATATATATATATACTGTTGGCCATCTAAATAAAGAATAATGTTTTCAGAAAAAATTCCTAGTTTTATACCTCTTTTCAGTTGTAATCATTTCATGAGAAGATGTAATAAATAGATGTTTTAATTAATCTTCAGGGTATATAAATGTGTACATTATAGTAAAATAAATGGTCTATTTTATTAACTATATTGTCAACAACGTTTAGTTCGGTACTTTTCAATGTTTAGCTTGTGCAAGAGGTTTGGTTGTTGTACCTGGGTCAGTTTACCTGTAATTCATTCATTTCTTTATGAAAGCCTCTGGTTGGTGCGTCAGTTGTGAGAATTGGACAGGTCCATCAGTCTCTTCACGTATTGCTTCAATGTGCCTCTTGGATTTTCTAACATCCCACCAAACAAATTAAAGATGTGATCAGAAACCAGTCGGAGCAGTCTGGACTTGAGAAGCAGATTTCTGACACGGGTTGACAAAAATATCAGTAGGGGTCGTTTGCATTTCAGTGCTGGTATTTGTGGATATAGTAGGAAAGGAACTGGCGATAGTGAGGGTGGATGGGGGGCGAGGGGGCTGCTCCTGAGACCTGTTATAACCTCTCACAGGGCAGACTTGTGTATTACCACACAGAGATGCAATCATCTGCTTTTGCTATAATTATGCTCACTTAATGGGTATTAACCATATCTCTGCGAAAGGTAGACCACACCCACATTTTGTTGTCAATACCGACGTTATTCTTATATTCCTAACATTGGGGGATTTAAATAGCCTAAAGCCATTGTCTTCATTGTCTTCAGAAGAGTAAAGCGTTGGGATGCTTTTGCCTCCAGCGTTGCCCGCCACCAGTCTAAATGTTAAACTCACACATGGGTTCGTTGACTAAACCCAGGTGAAACTAACCCTAAACAATTTGGATCTAAGGTTTTTATAAGGTATGGTGTTTATTTTATTCTAGTGGTTCCATTCTTGTGTCCCGCTTTTTAGTTGATTTCAAAATGACTGTAGAGAGAGTGGGAGTGATTTCTGGATCAGCGACGCTACAAGCGTCTGATGGAGCTCGGGTCAGAAGTCAGGCAGCAACACTGAGACAATAGCTGGAGCAAATATTCCCCTGACCCCGACAGGAGCTGAGGAGAAGCATCGTGGGGGGATAAACCAGAACCGAGACACATCGTATTTCATTTTTCTCCTTCTGGTTCTTGACCATGTTTATTCATTGCTCGGCCTGTTTAAAGCAGTGGCGGTAACAACAGAAACATTTTAGCGCAGATGTTTTTGAATTGAATTCCTTTCAGCTGCTCATTTTATTTCATTTCATTTCATTTCAGTGCAAATGTCAGAAATATAACATGTATCAAATGTACAGATAAGCATTCAGGGAAGTATTTCATAAATAAAAAGAAATAAACCAATTTTCTACCTTGTTTGCTCAGGATGAAGTGACTTTTATTTTACTTTGCTGTAATGGAAATAAACCTGCCATAAAATCCAGACAGTCAGCTGCATAGTTAGAAAGCTGCACTCAGACCTGCACAAAGGTTGGAGGAGACATTATATAGCAGAAGTAAAGCAGAACAGGCTTCAGCTCCGCTGGCTGCGTAAAGCCTGTCGTGCTGCTGCACCGATCCAGCCTGCCGTCTGTAGGAACACAAGCTCTTTGGACTCAAAAGGAGAGCGCGTATTCGCCATGTTTGTGTGCACCGTCCTGGTAACTGGAGGTTTAATGTGGAGCTACTGAGTTAGTCTGTTTGTCCTGCATTTGTTTCTGTTTTTTATTTTAATTTTATGTTTTTGTCGAAACAGTGTTCAGTGGTTTCTTTGTATTTACTGTATAGTATTTTCTTTTTTTTTATCAAACTTTAAATGAACCACTTTACCATTACACACAACTACACCACGTGGCTGAAAACCCAGAACAGCATTGACTACATTATGTCAAGCCTCTTGCAGTATCACGTATTTCTGTGTTGGTTTAAAATGCTTTAGAAGGTGTTCACTTATTAGGCCAAAACCAAACAAGTGCTAAAGTCACATTTTAAGATCTTTTGTAAAATCACAAGAGCAGATATTTGGCTTCTGAGCAACCAGCCAGCAATCTCGGTTGACTGCCAACAGCTCCAAATACTGCTGAACTCAAACGTTCCCAAAGCTTCCCCATGAGAGCTTTAAAAAAACAAAAGGATTATTAAGCTTTTTTTATATAAAGGCTGCATAAGGCTCATATACCTGTGATGGTTCAACATTTTACAGAAAAGGTGTTCATTTCAGATGAAAGAATAATAAAAGAACAAGAATTCCACTTTAATATCTTGCTGTAGGTCTTTTTCTCACCTCCCGCTACCTTGTTCTGAATCTTTTTTCCGTCTCTCACCATTTTCTCCTTCCTTGGACCGCTCTTCCGCGCTCCCAGTCACTCTCTTTTGGGGGGAGGTATTACGTGATTGTCAGGGGAATTGAACACAGGAGCAGAGGCAGCAGCGGCCCGATGAATTATTGATGGGAATCTCAGTGTGACCCGCCTTGGTCTGCTCACTTCACTTCTTCTTCACCTCACAGCCGGGTTAACCAGGCAAAATGGAGGGAGGGAGAGAGGGATCGAAGAGTCCATTGTTTGGGTAGGGGGAACGGTTTGGCTGTGACTGCAGGTAACTCATGGATGACAGGAAGGCTATACGTGAATCAGTGGCAAATCACAAGCCTCTGAATATGTATTTTACGATATATATTCGATATAAGACACTTTTCCGCTGCACTAATTCCATTTGCGTTACCGAGTCCTGTCCGACTCTGCAGGGCTGCTCTCTGCTTCTCTCTGCTTCTCTGGACATTTCCAAGAATTTCAACTTCTTTTACTTTTTTTATTTATTTTTTTGCTGCTTAGTGAATCCAAACATTTCCTACATTTAAGTTAGACGCAACACTGATTACCTGAAATGAGTGACATTGTTATTTCTTTGTAATAGTTTAAAAGCACTGGGGAAAAGTAGTTTCACATATACACACAGTACTTGTTGTTAGGATTGATCCCTTAGCGGTCTTGTTCTTTTGAGGTTTCTTCATGGAAGATCTGGTATAGAATAGCACCATGTATGGGCTTTTTTTTTGTTGCAGACTAGAAATAGACCAGGTAAAAGACGACGCCACTTACATGCAAATTGCGCTGAAAAGTTGAATGACCAAAACAAAATATTTTCCATTTTATGCATCCTGCTCCAAGCAGACAGAGTGAATTAATAATGAGATGGGCTTAGCTCCATAACATAGATTACCAGAAGTGCATGTGTGTGTGTGCTTGGTCGTACTGTTTCAGACTGTGGGAATACAGCTTGTGTCCGTTTCAGGGTTTCTGTACTGACCTTCTGTCTATGCACAGACTGCTATTGATCTGTAATAATGGATTTTTGCCTGCCGAGAGGAGACTTGCGATGTTTGTTTGTGTCAGTGTTAGAAGATTTGACAGACACTGTTATCTTCGTCTTATTCTGTCAATAGCAGTTGTGGAGGCTGGAAAGTGAGCTGTGATAAAGTCTGTCCAGGATTAGGGGAGTATTTCTGCATGCGTGATAAAAGTGACGTTATGTAGTCGGGGGCCGTTGGAACTGAGGAAGAACATCAAACCTTTGTACCCCATTCTTCACACGTGCTTGGGCCTTGGTTAAGTTATAATTGCTGAACATGCAACACACAAATCTCCCAACTTTCATGCTAAGAATTGTCTGAGACTAATAAGAATAACCTAAGAGCTGAAGCATAGTGATTTTCCCTTAAGGCTGTCTACACCAATTAGGGGTCCCTGGCAGTGTTTCAGCAGTAGAAGTGTTGCCAGGACGACTGAATGGCTGGGGTTTAGATGAGAAAATGGTGCTGTCAGAGCTTTATTAGGGCGGTCAAATCAAACGTGACACTTGGACTCTAAAGTCATCGAGGCACACGACGCAGTCAGAGCTCTGCACACATGCACACATGCACACATGCATGTGCAGGTACGACGCAGCGGCAAGGACAGGAACACCCCTCTGAATCGTATTTATTCGGTCATATTAGCAGCTTTTTCCTCGTTAGTGTTCATTTCTCACTTGTACTATTAAAGGTTTTTCTGAATCAGAATGACCTTTTCCATCTCACTGGTTGTTTTGTGTGACCCTGTGATGTGTTTTGGTTTTGTTTCAGTCATTTTGTGCAACTCTGTCCCTTTACCTTGTTTTCTTTGGCTGGTTATCATATTGCTTTGATTTGCACAGTTCCTGTACGTGCTCTTTTTTATTACGTCAACATCGTTCTTTATCTTCAAACCAGAAATCAGCAGCGTCCATAAATATAGATACCAGCATCCATCCAGCAGCCTCCACAAATGTCCCTCTATCAACTAGACTGAGTTCTCAGATTCTGTACATGAAACTTTTGCAAACTGAAGGGAAACTGGTCTCTACGTGTGGGCAGCACAGTGGTCAGGCGGTTACTACTGTCAGTTCGCATCAAGAAGTTTCTGGGTTTGAATCTTGCTCGGAGCGTTTCTGTGTGGGGGTTTGCATGTTCTCCATACAGGCAGTCCCGTACAGTCTCTGTTGCTGGCTGAAACACTTTGCTTGTGTTCGTCTTTGTCATTTATCTTATGTTGTCTTCTTTTCTTCCTCTTGTTGCAAGATTCATTGGTATTGGTGTCACAGTACAGCTGAAATAACTGCCCAGAGGCGAAACGAACGAGAGCAAGCAAAGAAAACCTATCAGGCTGTCGGCACAGTTCACAGTTAAAGACAAACAGTGTTTGAAAAAACAAAGAAATACGAGCAGAATTGTTTCTTTACCTGTAACACAGAGTTAAAGAAAATCTTACTATCGTATAGAATCATATGGGTTTTATTAGCACCTGCACAATTTATTACCACTATCATCTTAACAGAATTTGTTTAATTATCACTGAATAATATTTCATGCAATCTGAATAACAAAACGATCATGATAAATTTTCCAAGCATGGCCACCTCCTACTGAATTTTTCCTCTTTGTCCTCATACCTCTGTCTTTTAGCTCCAGTCTGTGATATTTCTGTTTGCTGTTTCACCTGACACTGCTCTGCATGTAAATGTGCTGATATGTATCTATGATCGATCAATAGAGTTACGGTCAGATACTGATACCAAACACAGACAAGGAAGTGAAAGCACATTTGTGTTTGCTGTCCTTCCTGCTTCTGTCGCCACTCAAGCTGTTGTTTTCACCATTTTTGCTACTTTTTCTGTCTGTTTCTGAGTCTGTGGGTTTCATGTGTGTGTGTGTGTTTTGGAGTGTGTGTTGGTGTGTGTGTGTGTGTGTGTGTGTGTGTGTGAGAGAGTGGTTTAGTATAGTAAATGTGTGTGAAACAGCAGTTTGGGCTCAGCCGTGTGTGAGGATGGATGACGTGGATCGATGGCTGTAATCCCAAGCAGATTAAAAGAGCATTAATACTGGCAACGATAACGTAAACGGTGCAGACCCTGATCTCCATTGATCTGCAGGAACCTGATCCAGATCTGTTCCTGGAAGAGATGGGGGAGGAGGGTGTAGACAGAGAGAAGGAGAGAGCTGAAAGCAAACAATAAAAAAAGGAGGGGGGGGGGGGGTGTTGTTGTATTTAAATGGATCATAATGTAAAATCACAAGAAGGACATTCAGAGTGTGTAGTCTCTGCCAAGATAATATTATAGTTTGCAGTTATGATGTATTGAATCAGTATCTGTGCAAAGGTTTATTGGTTCTCCCTTTGCCTCCCCACCAAGTTTCATACAATTGGACTTTTGTGAAATTCATGAGACAGAGGCAGACTCACCTCTCACCGTGTTATAGGAAAAGCATGGTCACTCCAGTCTACTTATATTTACTCTAAAAGCTATATGTGCTGAGGCTTCCTCGAGAAACTGATGAAGTCATATAACGTTATCTGTCACACAAAGGTCCACCTTTCCACAACAGTGTGAAATGTGCAGAACTCATGCCTCAAGGAGAAACCTTGGAAAGCATTTTTTTTGTATAATTGTTAAATGGGTAAACTTCACCCAAATGAACGAGCTGGACTCATCTTGCATTTTTTGATTCTTTTCAGCTGGTTTCGTTTCAAAAGGTTTCTGCAGTATGGTTGCAGAGAAGCAAGTTTAACTTGAGAGCAGAAAGCAGTGTTTTTTTTGTTTTGTTTTGTTTTTTTTTTTTTACATGACTGGTACAACCAGGCTCCTCAGAAAATATGGCAAGAAGGTTTGTGTGGTACATCACCTTTAACTGTGTTCAATACTTAAAGGGTTCCCCATTCTTATGTCAAGAAAAATAGAAACAAAGTAGTTGGACAAAAAAAAGGGGCCAAATTTATCAGTATAATTATCCGTAGACTGTCTCAAAATGTCCTGATTTCAATAAATAAAGTTAATCTAGTACATGGTCACAAAGTATGTTAGGAATCCAAGGATGGACTGTTACATATTTTATTTTGTGCAACACTAGTGATTTCAATTAGAAATGGCCTAAAAATATGGGCACATCAAATTTCTGTTCACTTGGAAGTTTCCAATGTGAGAGTGAAATGAGTGTTAGGAAACTGAGTGCAGATGGAGAAAAAACAGATCTCCAGGTTCATTATGACATCTATGAAGAGAAACGTCACTCATAATTTACAACTGAGGAATGCAAGGAAGGAGTACTTCTCTGAGATGATCACCAAAAACAGTTTGCCACAGTTGACAGGCTGACAAACCCTCCCGTGTCAGTGGGAACTGAACTTCATTCCACTATGACCTGCAGAACTGCCACATTCCTCACAGACAAAATCCAAAATATTTGAAAATTCAATTTCATTTCAATTTTATTTTATTTATATAGCATCTGTTACAATAAAAATTGTCTCTAGGTGCTTTCGAGAACCAGAACATGACCTCTGAGCAATTATTATAGTTGGTACAGACAAGCAGTTGGTAAGTCAGCAGCAGGTTTAGGATATGTACTGTGTCCACCGATAACCATTTTAAACACCACGACACAGTTTCACCTCATTACCAGCAAAGACCTAAAGGACATCTACTGAACTCCTCTTCTTGCTGTTTAGACATCCTACCAACATCTTTCAAAAAGGTCCACAGATTTTGGAGTTAGACTTGTTACAGATCATGAACTTGTCAGTGCTGCATTTGATATAGTTGACCACAATATATTGATCAATTACTGGTGAACTGGGCGGGTCTTTCTGGAACTCCACTAAACTGTTTCAAAAGGTACTTAGAGAACAGGATGTACTTTGTGTCAATAGGTAACTACATCTGAGCAAGAATCAGACGTGGAGTTCCTCAAGGTTCCATCCTGGGACCTCTTCTCTTCAACTACATGCTCCAACTGGCACAGACTATAAGTAACAACAAAATAAACTACCACAGCTATGCAGACACACAAATATATATTACAATGTCACCAGGAGATAGAGGCCCTGTTAAGGTTCTTGTTAAATGCATTGAGAAGATTAATGACTAAATGTGCCACAATTTTCTCCAGCTAAAAAAAAACAAAACTGAGGTCATTGTCTTCGGGGCCAAAGAGAAACGATCACAAGTCACCAAAGAGCTTCAATGTATACACCAAAAAACCACCAACCAGGCCAGAAACCTGGGTGTAGTGATTGAAATTAGGAAAAACACATAAAGGGAATAACAAAGTCAACCTACTATCACCTCAAGAATATATCAAGGTTAAAAGATCTGATGACTCAGCAGAACCTTGAGAAACTAGTCCATGCATTCATCTTCAGTAGACTTGGTTATTGTAACAGCATGTTTACAGGTCCACCTAAAACATCAGTTAGACAACTGCAGCTCATTCAGAGTCTGCTGCTCCAGTCCTCACTAGGACCAGAAACGTAGACCACATCAGTCCAGTTCTGAGGTCTTAACACTGGCTGCTTGTCCATCAGAGGACAGACTTTAAAGTTCTGGTACTGGTCTATAAAGCTCTAAATGGTCCAGGACCAAAATACATCAGTGACCTTCCAACCCAGTATGAACCTTCCAGACCCCTCAGCTCATCTGGATCCAGTTTTTCATCAGTTGCCAGAGTCAGAACCAGACATGGAGAAGCTTCCTTCAGCTTCTCTGCTCCACATGTCTGGAACAAACTCCCAGAAAACCTCAGATCAGCTGAAACACTCAGTTTATTTAAATCCAGGTCGAAGACTCACCTGTTCTCAGCTGCATTTAAATAAAGTTCAAAATCAGCACTGTTACTTTTAGGCTCATGTTTCAAGACTTGTTTATATTTTAACTACTGATTTTACCTATTGTTCTTGTTTCTTTCTTTCTTTTTTGTTTAAATTTTAATTCATGCTTTTTATCTTTTGCTATGTGACAATGTTTTAAGGTCTCTGAAAAGCACTTTGAACCACGTTGTTGAATTGTGTTAGATAAATAAACATGCTATGCTTTGCCTTGCCTATCCTTGCCTATCCTTGCCTATCCTTGCCTATCCTTGCCTATCCTTGCCTATCCTTGCCTATCCTTGCCTTTCCTAATGTGTTTTTATTCTTTGACTAAGTAATGTTTATTCTGTTGGGCTTTTAAAAGTACTCGTTTAGTTATTAAAAGCCATTAATAAATGTTTATCGGCCAGACTCTGATCCAGGCTTGGATAAACAGGGCAGGAACGTAATCTTATACTCCTCAGTCAGTCTGGGGAAGGAGCGGCTCTTTTTCTTTGTGGGACCTAGAGAATGGATGGCAGTGGTGAAGGGTCAGTTGGACTGGGTCCTTCTGCCTCTGGTGAATATGTGTCCGTCTTATTTGCTAAAGCTGCATGGGTGTGTCCTTTCTGCATTGTGGCTGGGAAAAAGCTTGCATGTCACTCCTTTGTGCAGTGTTGTCGCAGCCAAAAAGGGAGATGTGGTTGCCAGGTTTGTGGCACCTAAAAGCTTTGGATCAGACATGCATGTACTCACATGCAGGCAGGATGAAGGGCCTTCAGTTTCAGGACAGTCAGAGCAGGACAAGAGAGCTGTGGTCTTCATAGCTTGCAAGACATGTAGAGATGGTGAGAGAGTGAGGTGAAGGGGGACTGCAGTATGAGTGTAGAGTTGCAGCCACCTTCCCAACGGTACTGGTTATCTTGGTTGAACTGGTTAAGGGGCTGGTGCCAGGCTGCATCCCGCAGCTCTGTTGGCCTGCTGATGAGCAGCATCTGTAGTGTTTCTTACCCTTGCACCACCTTTGATGCCCTTAAATGCTGACCTGTTACTCTCCAAGCTACTCTCAGGGTGTATTTGACTCTCCGATGCAAGCTGTGCATTGTTGCGTAATTTCTTCATGTTAATGTTCCTCATTCAGCAGTACATGGTGACGTCAAACTGCACACTTATTATGGAGAAAGAAAGACATAAAGGTATTTTACTCCTAAAGGTCTGTTGTGTTGCTTCCCTGGAAGTCTGCAGCTCTTAGGCAGCAATAATATTCTCTTGGCAGCTATGACTTTGCTTAATGGCAAAAGGAGACAGAGTAGTGGAGACCCAATCTATGTATAACAAATGCTCGTCTCGCAGAGCATGAGAGAGTGATCTGTTACTGTCTCTGGTGTCAGTTGGGAGGGCTTTCAATACTTAAAACTCTTGAATGTGGTTTTCTAAAAGGAGGTTTAATTTTTCACGGGATGATGCACGGAGCAAATCTCAGATGTGATGCTCAACACCAAAGATAAGTGTCAATGTTTGACTTTGGGCCATCCAAGTTGAAGCAGTCTGTGTCTCTTGCCAGGAACTCAAGGCAACAGAAACACAGGCCATGCCCATAGGGTGGGATTACCAGTACTGGTGGTCTTTGTACTGAGAGAAATGGTTTGTTCGCGGATGATATTGTAAAGGAGTTTGGTCAACGAAGAGCTGTAAAGAATGTGACTTGTGCTTCAGGCAGTGGGTGGTGGTTCACAAGAATTTTGACTGACTACGGTTCGAAGATGGTTCTACCTGTGTAGTGGAAGCAGTTCTGTATCTCCAGGGCACCGAGTGGTGTACCGTAGGGTGGACAGGGATACACACTTCGACACTGCCCCCCTTTTACTCAATATGTATAAAGCTGGAGGTGCTTGAATCCCAGGTGAGGAAGTGTGGAACTGCATCACTAGGGATGGTGTGGTTCCTAGTGATGGCTCAGGTCAGGAGGGAAACACAGTCTGGTGGGTGGATCTTTTTTCTTGCTCTGTTCGAGTACTGGAGTTCCAGTGACTGCTCCCTGAGTAATGCCACTCAGAAGTAAAGCCATTACAGAAGCAATTACGAATGCACAGGCGATGCTTCGATATGTTTTACAAGCAAACACTAAACTACATGTTAGCCTGACTTCTCTTTCAGCCTGTCCTGTTTGGTTGTTAGTGAGGCAACATGGGTGATCACGTTTTAGTGTGTATTAAGCCAGATGTATGCTTCTCCATCAACTCAAAGGGAACAACATCTCCACGATTTCTTTGTGTATCTTTCAAAGTTTTTGGTTGAGGTTGTATGAATCTGAATGAGCTGTGATTTAGTTGACCACCAAACTGCTAGTGGTGTTGAAAAACACAGTTGAAATCTCATGAAACTAATTGTTTGAGTGTTTACCTCCTTTGATTTTCTAATGGAGAGAACGTCATTGAAGTTGGAGGTGATCGATGCAACTACTTTCATAGCAAATGTTGCATCGTAAACGAAAGGGAAGTCTTAGGAGAAGGTGGTCTGTACGCCCTTTTAACGGGTCTAGCAGAAGGGACAAAGCCGAAAAAGCAAAGTACCAGAAATGATGCAATGCAGCGGGCCAGTCACACAGCCCAGCATCAATGCGTAGTCAGGAAATTTTGCAGGTGGACGTCGGGTGGCGCAGAAGCTCTGCATCAACGCTGTCGATTTGACAGAAAAGCATAAACAGGCTTTAGTACAACAAGTACACACACCACTACCACACAGCACAGCAATACACAAACACATTTGTTGTATCCATACGCTCCGAGAAGCTGGGTATTGAATACTAAAGAAAAAGAATAAATAATAATTTTTGGAAAAAAAGTATTACAATTCAAAATGAAGAATGGGTTATTTTAGACAGATATGCAACAAAGCAGGTATATTAAATCCTTCATACAGGTCACAAAATGTTGGCTTTAAAGAGGGCTAGCTATTTAGATTATTTATAAGTACGTATCTAAACTTATTATTAATAGAAACAATTTCCTAATAAAATTTGCGGTAGGTGGAGACACGAGGTGGCGAGGAAGCATCAACTGGACTGGGTCCTTTGTTCCTCTGGTTCCATCCGGTTTGCTGGAGCTGCAAGAGTGCCTCCTTTCTGCAGCGTGGTTGCCAGAGAGCTTGCAGGTCACTCCTTTGTGCACAGTTGTGGTTAGCAGGTTGTGGCAACCAGAAGGTTTGGATCAGAGGGGAGAGCATTGTGTTGGTGGCTCTGCCAGACTCACATACAGGTAGGACAAAGGGCTGTACTTGCCAGGGCCATTAGCTGCAGGACAGTCACAGCTTGGTCGCTCAAAGCCACTGATTGTAGTAGAGAAAAGTCCAGGAGAGCTGTGGCCTTCAGAACACAGAGAGATGGTGAGAGAGCGATTTAGGGGGACCGCAGCATTAATGACCAGGCCTGAGCTGCTGTTCGTCACCAGGGACCACTGCTAGGTTTCAGAGTTGAAGGACAATAAGGGAGTGATGCATCATTTCACACTTTTGTGTGAAAAATGTAAAGCCTGCTTGGGTTTTGAGTCATTTTAAGGTTTCTTTAGCCCCTTTTACATTCCCAGATTCCACATGTTTGTTACCAAAAATGATCATTTTTCCTGTCCTTTAACCCTCCTCAACAACCTCAATAACCAATAACGGCAGGAGTGGCAGAGGAGTCTGGACTGGTCATAATTTGATGTGTGCTACACCATATCAAAAAATGCCTTTTGTCTCAAAACCATGTGCGCAGGCTTCGCCAGTTGTATTAGCGGTTTCTTGATGATAATTGTTTGGCTGTCGCCCAACAATTTCCTATCTAGAGGAGTAGTTGGCCAGCCAGTTACAAGCTCGGAGCATGTGCTAGACTTGACCAGATGAAAACACCTCACTTTGCAAGCTGGTTAACTGCTGGCTGGATGCCACTTTTCTCGTTTTCTGTTTTGGACACCAGAATTAACCTTAGAGTGTATTTTATTCTCAGTAAGTGTACATGGTAGTGAACTTTGGCTGAAAATCTTCCTGAATTTGTGTAATGCTTTTCTTTCTCATGAACTCCTTTTTGTTTGGCACATGAATTGTCTCTTTTCTTCTTGAGATAATGTAATTTGTTTTAAATCTCACCTATATAGATTATATTAACTTTGCTGGCATTCTTTCATATCACTCGTGCTGATATAATCCAAGTCAAACTCAAATTTGAAGAAAAGCAGTTTTGGAGGTCAGGTTGTTCTGTTTCTACGGTGTGCACGAGTCCTAGATTTGGTGGTAAAAGCATTAAAAGCAGCCAGTTTGATGTGTATCAGACAGATGGGTTTGAAGGGAATCCTTTTCTATTTGATTGGGCCACATAACAGGATTCATTAAGCTGAATCTATCTGTTATTGGATTATGCTTCATATTGGATGGATAGGATCCAACGCAGCCTTCAGTGGAGACAGGTGTAGCAGAAGAAAGTGCACAGTCTGGTAGAGAAAAAAAAAACTCAAGGTAAAACGCAGAAACAAATAGCTAAGGAAAAAGTTTCATTATGAAATCTCAGCAGGTAAAAATGTCTGATTATCCAGTTGTAAAGGTTAAAATATACCATGTGGCCAAATGTGTTTGTATAACCTTTATTTTGTGTTTTCATCTCATGATTAACTCATGTGACTTGCCACCAGTTGTATAGAGACAACACAGTGGTAAGTGGTGAGAGCACAATATCACCTATCAGTCGGAGACTTCTCTGTTGGAGCTGGGTGGTGTGAGGCAGAAGGTTTCAGGCTTCTAATTAAGGAAAGGTACTAAGAAGCATGTTGTGTATCGTGCAGAAGAAAGTAGTTTCCAGTTTTCCTGAAAATCTGTGACCACACCAAAGAAATTTTCCATTTTATGCATCCTTCTTGCAAGCAGACACGATGCATAATTAATGATCCAGACGTAGCTCTATAACAGACTTTACCATAAGTTAGAGTGAGAGAGAGGGTGTGAGTATGTGTGTGTGAGTCTGTGTGTGTCCAACGTCCAAACAGAACTTCCCTCTGCCTTATCCTCGCTGTCAATATTCAACAGGTTAAAGGTTAAAGGTTAGTAAATGTTTACCCTTACTCTCTCTCCAGAAAACTTTGCTTTTACCGTACTTGTATTCAGTTCCATGTACAATATTGCACTATATTTCTACCTTTGTTTTTAATCATGGCTGATTGGTACTTCAGTCCATTATCATGGACATCATCACTTTCTCTCTCTCTTCTCATGAGACTGGGATTTATTTGTCTTGGACTTACACTTCTGAATCTGATATTTATTTTGTGCCTGCAGCAGGTTTTACATCACTTGAATATGGGGAAAGACTTGTCACTCTGGTCTCCCAGAGTCCTTGGTGTTCAATACACTTAAGCCCCGTTTCCAGTAAGCGGTTCGGTCCGGGCCGGGCCGGTAAGTTTGGAAAGGCTTAGAATGGTCCGGCCAGTTGAGGCGAGCGTTCCCACTCCAAGTCGGACTGCCACTGGCCATGCAGGGTTGAGACCAAATGCCTAGCGTGGCATCATACTAGTGCGACGACAACAAACGTGACGCTACAAAACAACAACAATCTAACTTATTATCTGTCCAACGTCGACTGAACGGCAACTTGGTCTTTGTTTCGCACCTCCTTTTGCTGTGGGCAGTGACGTTTTTCTGTGTGTCAATCAACGGATTGTATCGCGTGCTGCCAGTAGCTCCGCCCTAACTGCACCATTTTCCTTTGGACCTACAACTAAAGGGTCCCAGAAATGGTGCAGGTTGGTTTGGTTGTCTGGGTTCATTGTATAATGGAAACACACAAAATAGCGTAGCCGACCGTACTGTACTGGCCTGAACCGAACCGCTCAGTGGAAGCAGGCTGTAGTGAGATGGACCATATTAAACCATAATCTTGATATTTTTCTCAAATCCATTAAATAGTTTTAGAATTAAACCTACTGTTGTTGTTAAGGTGCGAATACCTAACCAAAAATTAGGTGATAAACTGCAAAAATAAAACAAAAGACAGTGTAAAAGGTGATTCTTCTGGGTAAGAGAACCATCTGGACGGACGTCACATGTTAATGGTCGAAGTCCTGATGTCACGGTGACATCATTATAGTGTTGTGAACTGCTGTGAGGTTGTGATGATAAATTACAAACGAAAGACCTCAGAAAACAGCACATATAGAGACAAGAGCACAATAACTCAAAAGTTTGACAGTCGATCTGTGGTAAAATTATGAAATAAAATGAGAAACAACCTGGAATGTTGATAAGAGATAAAAACTGAGCTGAAACAGAGCTTAACAAGGCAAAATGGAAAAAGGAGGATGACAGAACCCGCAGGGACGAATTAAGAGAAATAGATGACATCAAACTCCTCTGAGGCCATTTCCTCATCAGCTCAATGACATCACCAGTGGCTGTGATTGGGGAACCCGTTTGTCCTGGTAAACAAGCTGAGATACATTATTGTGTGTCAGTGTGCATGTGTGTGTGTTTGTGAGGGTGTATAAGTAAGCAGAGAGACCTTTGTCCAGTGATGTCACTACTGACCGTGTGGACATAAAGATTATTTGCAGATAAACCATCTCTGCCTACTTACACACTGATGCTGTGATAACACACACTCTCTCAGTTCCTCCGTACATTAGTCATATGGAGACACATTTATCCATTCCTCATTTATAGGTGAACCTTGAGTTATACATGAAAACACCCTGAGAATCTTTGATTTTATACGGAGCGAAACGAAAAAAGGTGTTGACTAACACTGTCAAATCAGCTGCTACACTGTGGTGCATGTAGATTTCTTTTTTCTGTGTGAAAAGGCATGAAACTAAATGCTGCTTGTTAACAAAGTTATTGTGTGGCTCATGTGAGCAAACCCACTAAGATGTGAAGATATGCTTTTGCTGACGGTGTTTGCGTTTGGTGGCACGCTTTTGTCACGGCATTGTTTAAGTAAGCTTCTGCAATGTCATGATCTTCACCTCTATTAGGAGCTGTGTGGTTTTTACATTTTTATTTATTTTTTAACCAAAATCGTGTGTTGCTGATAGGACAGCTGGACTGCAGAAACGCTTCCGTATATTCCAAAGATTATCGGGGGAGTCATGGTCTGAACTCTCCAGTTATGTGGAAAAGTAACAAATCAATGCTTTCTGGGACATTTTTTCACAATTTCAGCCTGATTAATGCTGGTATTGTTTTGTTTTTGTTGTTGAACTTCACATTCTAGTTAGGTTTTTCAGTCAATTCACTATAGTAATATTTGTCGAGCAAACAAAGCAAACAATTTCAGTAAGAGTCAAAGTTAATTCAGTCCAGTTGTTATCCAATTATATCCTAATTAAATCCAACTTAAATTCCAGTTCAGACCAGGGATATTTGCTATGAGAAACTATTAATGACAGCAATAATGACATATGGAGAGTAAACAAGTAAAGATAGTAAACTAAGAGTCAGGTTCTTAAAAAGTAGAAAATAAATAACTTTGTAAACCAAGTTTTTAAACACCACCGTGGACAAAGCAGAAAATAATTTTTACTTCTTGCAGTCAAAATGAAATTTTAATATTCACATGTGAAAAGTAGAAAGTAATAAATGACATCTCTTGTAAACACATTTAGAATAATACCATGCACAAAAAGGTTACTAGAGATGGCTTGATAGATGGCTCTTACCGTGGGCTCACCCAGCAGCGTCCTGTTAAGGCTCCAAGACTAGTTCTGATGCGCCGTTGTCTTACCATGAACAACCAATCACAGCCATACAAATAAGCTACAGTCTTTTTTTGTGTTTTTTTTATGAAACACGGTTTGAGGACCAGTTTGATGACAAACAGTCTGTGACTCCTAGTTGCTGACCAGTCATGTTGTGTGAACACCACAATAACTTCATGTCTCTCAATAAAAACACAGAAATGCACAGATGCTGAAAGTTGTTTGCAATGAATGAGGGGTTACCTTTTTACTTACATAAATCCAGACGGTGACTTTTTGGCCAAGAAGTACAGAAGTGGACTGTTATTGTAAATAAATAAGAGTGAATTAACTGTAAATAGTCTTTAAATGAATTCTGTTGCCAGCGATGAATTAGTCCATTGGATAGTTTAATTGGTGTGTCCAGGATTGAATTACAATAAACAGTGATGGTGAAAAGGGAAAAAAAGGCAAATGATTTAAAGCAAATATGATCAAGTTTCATCAAAATAACTTAAGCTAAGTATAAATAAATGGATTTGCAGTGACTCATACATGCCCAGTTTATTCATCCATCAACGATGCACAATTTATTGCTTAATTATTTAAATAAGTAGTTAACAAAATGTCAGTCATGTTAGAATAAAATAAAAATGTTGAGTACTTCAGGAAAAGGCCCTCAGTCATAAAGGTTTAAGATGCCGGTCTTGTTTAACAGGTGCTAACATGTTTATCTTAATGAATGTTTTAGTATCCTAGAATATGCTCTATAATACCTATGTGCAAAATAAAAGCTAAGACAGATGGCTATGTTTTTATTTTTGCATACTTTTGCCTAAAACCAGGGAATTGGTGTAAATACATTTTCAACAAGATGGTGGGAACGAGCAAAATCAGGACATCACCTAAATTTAATAGTAATTTTAGCTCAGCTGCCGTATGCTGACCTCTGAGGCTCATTTATATTAGTTTACACTCATTCTGGTAAAATCTGTCCAACTAGCATCTCTTCAAGCTTCGCCATCCAAACGGGCGTTGCCGGAGCTGATCCCGGGACTGGCAGAGCTGCTCTGGGACCCCCGTCTCTTGACTCCCTGCTCGTGTTACATCATGCTGCAGAGATATTCCACTAGGAAGGATCCTGACATGAAATGTTGTGGCTTCCAGCACCTTCAACCAAACTGCCGTTTCAAATGTTGTTTTGGTGGCGAAATCAGAAATAACCTCTGCATTTAGCTCACGCTCGGTGAGCACAAGCTTCTTGCCCTTGGCTAAGCTTTGTCATCAGACTCCTGTAGACCTACTGACCACCAGTCACGTTGGTGACTGTGGGTCCCAGCGGATTTCTCTTTGGAAAGATCTACGTGGCTTCTGGGTCTTTTGTCTGAATCACGCCAGAGGTGCTATGGTGCTGCTGCCGAATATTTGCTGAGGGATATTCTGTTTCAAATGTCGCTTCAGTGGCAAAATCAGAAAACAATGACCGCATTTGGTCGACACTTGGGTAGCACAAGCTGCCTGCTCTTAACTAAGCTTAATCCTTTCAGGCTAACTCACCGCCAGTCACAGTGGTCGCTTAGTAAAACAATACAACTATATATTTTACATATGCAAAATTTTTAAGTATTTTCTTCTGCTGCGAGTTGGACATTTTATCATGAGCCTCAATGTAGGAAGACTCTCTTTGAACTGCAGTTTTTAAATACTTCGTGGTTAGGCTCAACCTGACGTTTTGAATTTTGGGACTTTACCAAACGCCACGTCCCTGATTGCTGTTGTTAAGCGACACAGACTCGCATTAATAAAAGTATTAATAAATGTACTTTTACACATTCAAACCTCTGAAATTCTTTCACTTCATTGGATTTATATTTTTGTAAAGTTAATCTTTGGCTTTTGGACTTTTGTTCGAAACATAAAAAATAAACATTTAAGAGTGGGAACTCAGTTATATCAACATGTAAACTTTTCAGAGTCCAAACAAAGTCTTTAATCAGCCAAAGAAAATAAGATAGTCAGACCTGCCTCATTTCTTAGCTGCAACCAATAATTGATATTACAAATAATATTGTAATTCTAAAGAAATATTCTTAAGGACTCATTCATGCTCTTACTGCATTCATGTATTCATGTGAGAAAGAAACAGAAACGAAGAGTAGCTTTAGTTTGTTGCACTATTTCCGTTTATCTTCTCTAATCGGAAGGAAGACAAAATCATAGTGCATTAAGCATGACCATGCACATGCACATGCACATGCACGCACACACACACACGCACACACACACACACACACACACACACACACACACACACACACACACACACACACACACACACACACACACACACACACACACACACACACACACACACAGGCTAATACTGCACCGATTGCTAAGTGCTACAATGCTGTGTGTCTGAGTGCCGAGATCTAATGCATCAAGTGTCTTTGTCAGGAATGAGGGTTGAATGGCTTTAGTATCGCTGTGTATCGTTCTGTACAGCAAATTTTATGCAGAACAAATGTTCACATTTCAGCTAGCTTGTTTTCAAATTTAATCATTAGCAAACTGAATACTCACCAATATTTAACAACCTGTTAAACTGGTAAACAAGCACTTAAATACTTTAAGCCTGTAGCTAAATAACAATTTCTTGACACGTAGTCTTTGTTATTATGAGACATTGGAGTTTTTTTGTTTTTTCCAGAAGCAAAACTGAGGAAATACACATGCAGAAACTGTAGCCACTTGCTGTGGACCATCAAGTTAAGTTATCAACATCACTCTTGGGATCAGTTGAACTGTGTTTGTCTTTTTATAACTTGTTAGAATGCTAACATTTAAAACAGGGTCAAAGAGAGCACAACTGTTTCTGATGGGAATGTTAATAGTTTCGCAAATATGTAAATTGTGCCTTTTTTGGGATAGTATGAATTATCATACTCCATAATTTCAGATGTTAACAAAAAAATTCTGTTCATTCTAGACCACCTATGGACAATTAAACAATATGATATAGTAAATGTTAAATGTTATATACTGCAAAGAAAACGTGCTATGCTGTAGATAATCATCCATGTAACCTTCCAGGGTTTGAATCTGCAAGATGGCACTAAATGCATCACCTGTTGTATCAGGGGAGTGTCCACATGACAAGAAGGATGATTAGTGAAATGTGTGACTTTGACCCATGGATGCTTTTAACCCTATCCATATAAGATGCATCAAGATGGGGAAAAGAGTGAAAATACAAGAAAAAAAAAAAGTTGGGTCTATTTTTCAGCCTCAATTGTGAAATTGCAATTCGTAAACCAGTGTCACTATTGCACGTTATTTTGTGTGACTGGGTTGAAATCTTTTCATAAATGTATATAATTAAGCCTTAATTTGCCATTTAGAGTAGAAATGTGCAGAAAAAAATACATGAAGAAGAAACTTTGCCTTTTCAAATTTGTGTCTAAAAATAAATATGTTATTGTAAGGTGCTTGGTATTAAGCAAATAGCTGCTTAAATTACATAAGGGAAAAACATTCTGCCTTTGTGAAATTAGACTGAACTCACAGTATTTGGACTGTTGCTGTAACATCGCGACACCTGAGACAGCTCACAACATTAAATGACAGTTAACGGTCAGGATTATTGGAGTGGGGGATTTGACATCATTACAACATCACACACATTAACTGTATCCCAGATGATGAATGACTTTATCCAAACATGGCTCAGCTCTGGTGCCTCATCACACAGAGCTGAAGTGTCTGAAGTACGTGGCGCCACATACAGGCAGTGAAGTGTACTTTGAAGGGCGACATTATTACTTACCCTGCACTTATATGCCCTTTGTGTAATGGATACCAGGGCTTAAGTGGTAATGGTGCAATAAAAAAGAAAAAAAAAAGACAGCACAGACACCGTGAGTTTAAATGGAGAGGAAGGAGGAGAAAGAAGATGTCGGAGAGGTTGATGTGAGAAGGGAAAAGCATGAAAAAAGATACTGAAGAAGGTGTGAAGGCAGCAGGGAGGAAAGGATAGACCATGCAAACAGGAATGCTAAAGTAAATGAGTGGGATAGAGGAATGATGAAAGAAAAATAATTAGAAGACAACTGAGTTCTTGACAAGATAAAAAAAATGAGGTACATGTAGGGAACAGATTTGGAAAGAGAGATAAAGAGTAAACAACAAAAGAAACAAAATCTAAGAAACAGCAAGAGACATTAAAGATGCGAGATGCAGAGTGTGATCAAGCTATTTGGGCGATGGCAGCCCTTTGTGTTACAAACCGTTTTCCTCTTTCCCTCCTGCATCCACACATTCCTCACACACGTCTGTGGCTTTATATTCTGCTGTATTGATCCCCAAACATCATTGTCTCTGCTCACCCCTAAGACTGTTTTTATTTCTCAACATTTTCCGCTTCGTGGAAATCTCCTTTCCCTCGTGCCGACATCGCTGCATCATGCACTAGAACAGCAGCAAAGATGACCGTTTTGTTTTTGTTTGTTTTTTTGGCTGTTAGCTTTTTACGACAGATGTAGCTACCATCTCTTACCTTGTTTTTGCAATATAAAAGATTTGGCATATGCTTATTATAAAGTGTATATTTGTGTTAGCGTTAGTTTTCAGTGCTCAGCAGTGTTGCATATGTTTGTACTTGCTGGAGCTCTTGTTGTTTAGACACAGACCAAACACCAGTAAGCGTCGTCTGGATTTGCGTTGCGACGGCTACTAGCCGCCGTTTCTTACTGCACTTGAGCGTTCTGCTGACAAACTAATTATAGCAATAGGAAAGCCTGTCCATATGAGCCAAACCAAATAAATCTATGCCTAATGTTACAGTGACTGATAAAATGTATGACGTCTTGCCACTTGGCTGATTTATGACATATTTTTATTTTTGTGCCGATATCTGTTAATGTTATACATGAAATTGTTTCTCAGGGAGTGTGGTGTGCTGTCTTGATGAAAGATGCGCCACAAATTTATACAAAGCACATTGACAAGCTTTTTGACATATTAGTCAGGTTGAAGGTCAGTGGTTCCACAACGTAAGAATACTGGACTGACAAAGCAGGAGAGATGCTTAAGCTGCATTTTTGCTTGAGTGTAGTTGCCTGCAGATGATTTTTAATGCTTGTGTATAAAAAAAAAAATAAAAAAAAATACACATGAGGCAAAACATGAATTACATGTTTAGATTTCAAGTTTAATGTTGTCCACTCTAAAAGCAGGGCTGACTGACTGATAATGGCGTGTACAGCTCAGCACTGTGGCTCCCGTCCTGGACCCTGGACTTTGAGACTGGACTCAGAGAGACGTTATTATTGATAGAAATGAGACATTAAAATAAAGGTGCTACAATATGTAAATGTCTTCACTTAGTATGAGCTATAGAAATGAAGACAAAGAAAGGACTCTCTATGAACTTTATTAAGCATTTTTTCACCTTTATTTTGTGAGTAACATAACATCACTGTTACTCATTGCATTGTGGGAGATGGTGTCCATGGGTAACAGGACTCATATATTCTTCTGTGGAGACTGAGGCTGTCACAGAGAAGCGGCCAGACTGTAATCCATCTATGTGGTGAAGATGAAAACAGTCTGTAATGACTTTGCCGAGCTCCTCTCTCTAGTCTGTAAGATGAAACCGAAGCTCAGTGGCTCCCTCACTTCCTCTATTTCAGCATTTACCCGTAATAAACTTTATGCCTATATCATAGTTTGTACAATAAATGCAAGATAAAAGTGAACTCATAAGAATGTAAATAAATAACAGTGTTTTTAAACATACTTGGAGAAACATGTCTAATAGTATAAGCTGGTACATAATGTCTACTTTTAAATGAAAACTGCCATGTTTTCTTAAAGCTCAGAGTGGTAGGTTTTCACATTAGAGGCTGAAATAAATACGCTAAACATAGAACCTTGAGGGACTCCACATGTTGAATCAAATTTATCAAAGTAGGGGTACCTTAGTCAGAATTAAATATTAATCAGTTATGGGCCTGAGTGTTTCTCATATCCTTTAAGAATTATTTATTACACCCAGAGATAAAACATGCTGATAGATAGAAAATAAATCCCTGCTTCTTCTTTCACGCTGCATTATCACTGCTGTTTTTCTCACTCTGTCATATTCTATCCTACCTCAGTTTCTCTTTATTCCCAATATCTTTTTCCTGCTTCTCATTTTCTTCTCTTCTTTTTTTAGTTTCCTTCTCTGTTTTGCTTCCCACTCCGTTTCCATTTCTCTGTTTGTTCTCACCGTTTTCATTGTGAATGGCTGCTTCAATAAAACACCACCTAGATGTTTCTGCTGGCAGTTAGTGTCCTTGACTCTGTATGATGCTCTTCTGTGTTTGCTGTGACCCGCTCTCGAGGTTCAGTACTTGACACCCATTCACGTTAAGAGAGAAAATGCTTTAAAATAGATAAAGACCTTCAGCTGCCATGTGGGAAGAAATTATCTTTTTGTGAGAGGTGGGTGTGGCCAGCTAATATTTTTTTCTTTGTATATATAATCAACAAATATATGAGTTACAGCAGGTGTTTTTTTAAGAAAGGAGTAACAAAGGGATTTTGAAGCAGCTTTACCAGCCAAGTCTCCAGGAAAGACGCTGCCATTTGTTTCTAGAACTCCAAAATACCATTCAAAATGTCTTATTTTCATTTTTTAATTTTTTTTTTTAAATGTGTATATTGTGTGCATGGCTTTTTACTTTGAAACCAGGCTGGTATTTATTGCTAAGTCATGTATTTTTTTTTTCAAAACTTAACCAGGAATCATATTGTCACACCATAACCAGGAAATATATGTCCAAATAGTAACCAGCCACTCCAGTAAATCACAGTCACAGTACAGATAATGTGTATTTCAGCTTATAAAAAAAAAAAGAGAGGTTCACAATAATAATAAAAAAGTCAAAATAGATTAACTTTGATTAAAATAACAAGACAACTGATTTTCATGCAGAGAAAAATGAAAGAGAAGGAATGTTATTGCTGTTATTTTCTGCTGATCTCATGTGCAGTTTGAGACGCAGTTTGAGGCGCAGTTCGAGGCGCACTCTGAGACGCAGTCTGAGACGCAGTCTGAGACGCATTCTGAGACGCAGTCTGAGACGCAGTTACAGACGCAGTTTGAGACGCAGTTTGAGACGCAGTTACAGACGCAGTTTGAGACGCAGTTAGAGACGCAGTTACAGACGCAGTTTGAGACGCAGTTTGAGACGCAGTTTGAGACGCAGTTTGAGACGCAGTTACAGACGCAGTTAGAGACGCAGTCTGAGACGCAGTTACAGACGCAGTTTGAGACGCAGTTACAGACGCAGTTTGAGACGCAGTTTGAGACGCAGTTACAGACGCAGTTTGAGACGCAGTTTGAGACGCAGTTACAGACGCAGTTAGAGACGCAGTCTGAGACGCAGTTACAGACGCAGTTTGAGACGCAGTTTGAGACGCAGTTAGAGACGCAGTTAGAGACGCAGTTTGAGACGCAGTTTGAGACGCAGTTACAGACGCAGTTTGAGACGCAGATTGAGACGCAGTTAGAGACGCAGTTACAGACGCAGTTACAGACACAGTTTGAGACGCAGTTAGAGACGCAGTTTGAGACGCAGTTACAGACGCAGTTTGAGACGCAGTTTGAGACGCAGTTACAGACGCAGTTACAGACGCAGTTAGAGACGCAGTTACAGACGCAGATTGAGACGCAGTTAGAGACGCAGTTTGAGACGCAGTTTGAGACGCAGTTACAGACGCAGTTTGAGACGCAGTTTGAGACGCAGTTAGAGACGCAGTTTGAGACGCAGTTAGAGACGCAGTTACAGACGCAGTTTGAGACGCAGTTTGAGACGCAGTTACAGACGCAGTTTGAGACGCAGATTGAGACGCAGTTTGAGACGCAGTTAGAGACGCAGTTTGAGACGCAGTTTGAGACGCAGTTACAGACGCAGTTTGAGACGCAGTTTGAGACGCAGTTAGAGACGCCGTTAGAGACGCAGTTTGAGACGCAGTTACAGACGCAGTTTGAGACGCAGATTGAGACGCAGTTAGAGACGCAGTTAGAGACGCAGTTTGAGACGCAGTTTGAGACGCAGTTACAGACGCAGTTTGAGACGCAGTTACAGACGCAGTTACAGACGCAGTTTGAGACGCAGATTGAGACGCAGTTTGAGACGCAGTTACAGACGCAGTTAGAGACGCAGTTACAGACGCAGTTTGAGACGCAGATTGAGACGCAGTTACAGACGCAGTTACAGACGCAGTTTGAGACGCAGTTACAGACGCAGTTTGAGACGCAGTTTGAGACGCAGTTAGAGACGCAGTTACAGACGCAGTTTGAGACGCAGATTGAGACGCAGTTTGAGACGCAGTTACAGACGCAGTTTGAGACGCAGATTGAGACGCAGATTGAGACGCAGTTAGAGACGCAGTTAGAGACGCAGTTTGAGACGCAGTTTGAGACGCAGTTACAGACGCAGTTTGAGACGCAGTTTGAGACGCAGTTAGAGACGCAGTTACAGACGCAGTTTGAGACGCAGATTGAGACGCAGTTTGAGACGCAGTTACAGACGCAGTTTGAGACGCAGATTGAGACGCAGTTAGAGACGCAGTTAGAGACGCAGTTTGAGACGCAGTTTGAGACGCAGTTAGAGACGCAGTTAGAGACGCAGTTTGAGACGCAGTTTGAGACGCAGTTTGAGACGCAGTTACAGACGCAGTTTGAGACGCAGTTACAGACGCAGTTTGAGACGCAGATTGAGACGCAGTTAGAGACGCAGTTTGAGACGCAGTTTGAGACGCAGTTACAGACGCAGTCTGAGACGCAGTCTGAGACGCAGTCTGAGACGCAGTTTGAGACGCAGTTTGAGACGCAGATTGAGACGCAGTTAGAGACGCAGTTAGAGACGCAGTTTGAGACGCAGTTTGAGACGCAGTTAGAGACGCAGTTAGAGACGCAGTTTGAGACGCAGTTTGAGACGCAGTTTGAGACGCAGTTACAGACGCAGTTTGAGACGCAGTTACAGACGCAGTTTGAGACGCAGATTGAGACGCAGTTAGAGACGCAGTTTGAGACGCAGTTTGAGACGCAGTTACAGACGCAGTCTGAGACGCAGTCTGAGACGCAGTCTGAGACGCAGTTTGAGACGCAGTTTGAGACGCAGTTACAGACGCAGTTTGAGACGCAGTTTGAGACGCAGTTTGAGACGCAGTTTGAGACGCAGTTACAGACGCAGTCTGAGACGCAGTCTGAGACGCAGTCTGAGACGCAGTTTGAGACGCAGTTTGAGACGCAGTTACAGACGCAGTTTGAGACGCAGTTTGAGACGCAGTTACAGACGCAGTTTGAGACGCAGTTACAGACGCAGTTAGAGACGCAGTCTGAGACGCAGTTTGAGACGCAGATTGAGAAGCAGTTAGAGACGCAGTTTGAGACGCAGTTAGAGACGCAGTTTGAGACGCAGTTTGAGACGCAGTTAGAGACGCAGTTAGAGACGCAGTTTGAGACGCAGTTTGAGACGCAGTTAGAGACGCAGTTAGAGACGCAGTTTGAGATGCAGTTAGAGATGCAATTTGAGATGCAGTTTGAGATGCAGTTAGAGATGCAGTTTGAGATGCAGTTAGATCCATCCTGATGTCAACAGAAGAGGCTGACAGAGCTGATGAAAGGCAGAAGAGCCCTGGTTTATTGATCCTATTGATTCAGCTCTTACCTTTAAAGAATAACCACCCCTCCCCCATCTTCACTCTCACCACTCCTCAAACCGGTAAACCCTTGTTGAATAATATAATTGTGTATTTGATCCTCACTGTAACCCCAGACGGAGGGGTTAAGAACAAAAAAACCTGATTAAATCACTCAAGCGTGTTTTTACTCTACTGACAGGGTTCACGTGGGAGCGGGTGGTTTTGGTTGCTCCTTTTTTACACGTAGATGTTTCTGCAGGTTATTAGATGTTTTTAAAAAACTGACAAAAACCACGGTTGAGCTGCTGCATCCATATAGTTTCCAAATTCACAATTGTCTCTACTTTAGATTTTGAATCAAGTATCAAAATGAATTCATTTTTTTGGGTCAAATGAGACTCAAAACACATTTTATTCTTTACGTTTTTCCTCTAATGAGACCAGCGTGAGTTACAGTTGGAAATCCAGTGCATGTTTGAAGCTCCGCTGCAGAGACCTGCAGTGCCACCTGTCAGCGACAGTCTGTAGAAGCATGTGAACGCCTGACAGCGCTGACGTTTCTCACTCATATACCTCAAAAACAGACTGTTTTGATAACTAAATTGATTTGATAACTAAAATGACGAGTGATTAAACACTGTACTTGTATTCATCAGCTTGTGTGATGAGACCAAGACTAAGATCAGAGAAGCAAAAAGATGGAATCTGCCCGGCATCTGTCATCGTGTTGACAAACGCGGTGTTAGAAAGCTGAGAGGGGATCGGCGGATGGATGTCGCTCTGTGAGTGCATGTGTGTGTTTACAGCGAGGGTAGTTTCCTCTTACATAATAGTTCTGTTACTGAATTGAGTCCTTAACCTGATTCTTATTGATCAGTTGGGCTCAGACTCGTGCATACTTAATTCAAGAGGGTAATCAAATCAAACACACCCAGACCTCCTCCTCTTCCTTCTCGGCCTCAGCTGACTGTCATCCAACTAAATAAACATGCAAACATTTTAGCAGGTGTTTGTTTTATTGATTTTATTGTTCATTTAAAGATTTTTAATTAACTTTTATACTTCAATTTTGTCATTGTCTTGTTTGAATGATTTCAATAATTGAGTCTTTTTTTTCTGTTTTTCTTTTTTTTTTTTTGTGCAAAGAAACTTAAGCCATAGTTGTAATTTCCACCTGTTTGCTTGTAAGCGATCATCGCAGAAAAGTTAGTGTTTTGAAGGTTTAAAATAGTTTATCGATGGTGTTTTTAGTTTCACAGCACCGTCAGACTTGGTCAGACGTTTCTCTTCAGTTTCACGCTGAATGATCAGTTCACAGAGTGAGTGTGGCTGACAGCTTTGACACCACCCATAAAAATACCAAATCATCCACGCATCCAACAGACAAACTGAAGGAGAGTTGGAGAAATGGAGAAGCAAACAGGCAGCAGGTGAACATGAAGTTCAGGTAACAGGAGCTTCAGTCATCTTCCTGCCGTGTTCTGTAGATCAAACGTGAATCATAACAACTTGATTTTCTCCTCTGCCCAAACCCTGTCCCCCTTCCCCTCTCCTTCCACTGTTCTCTCACTGTTCTCTACAATTCCTGCCCTCCTTTCCAGCTTGCAAACGGAAGGAGCAGGACACAGCAAAAGACCGGAACAACCCACCAAAGAAGTCGCGGCTCGTCTTCACCGACCTGCAGCGGCGCACCCTGCTCGCCATCTTCAAGGAGAACAAGCGTCCATCCAAGGAGATGCAGCTCACTATCTCACAGCAGCTGGGGCTGGAACTCACCACCGTCAGCAACTTCTTCATGAACGCCCGCCGCCGGAGCCTGGACAAATGGACAGACGACGGAGCCAGCCCCGGCGGCCAATCTTCAGCGTCCAGCACTTGTACCAAAGCATGAAAAGGCGAGGATGGGGGAGGGGAGGGTAGGGTAGGGAGGAATGGGACGTGTCTTCGAGTGGAGACAAAGGAGACAAAGGGTAGGGTTTAAGGGTATGGGTCATGGTCAAATTGGGGCAGAAAACGAAACTTTTTATATTATTTTTGTTTGTCCGTTTTGCTTTCCTCAAGGGTGAAATACTGAGAGAGGGGCTGCTCACTGCCACGACTTGTAGCCAAACCGCGTTTCGCAAATTTATCATTAATTCACGGAGGAACTGAAGGGTAAACTCATCATTAAAACGTACAAACCTCACTTGGGGTTGGGGTTGGGGGCGGGGGGCGGGTGGCTTTTGAATCAAAGACTTTCACCGCTGATGTCTTCTTTTGGACAACAGGCTGACACACTAGCCCAAATACCAAAGACTAGAAGACGATATATGTTTTCTATTATGCAATATAAGCTAGGAAACAACCAAACAAAAATCTAAGGAAAGCTTTATGACTGCAGAATGTGATAGAAGCTCTGGGGTAAAAATGTTTTCTGTGTAAATTTTGCTGCATTCTGACCTTCAAATGTCCAAAGAAGCATCAGTTTAGGGCAGAGTTCTCGTTCAAAAGCTGGGTTTCAGAGACTGCACAGCAACATTTAGGAAGCTGTCACGAGTCCAGAGTGGGGTGGAGACACACAAAGGTCCGCTTTATTTTTATAACAAAACCAAAGACGTGGAAAGAATCCAAAGAAAGGGAAAAGGAAAAGTGAGTTAGCACTTGAGTTCATTCTTTACCCAAAACACAATAATCTTTTTTTTTATTATTATTATTATTTTTTTATCTGGTCCAGTAGGTTGACAGTTCACTGTTTTGTTGTGAACTTGCTAAAGAAAGACTCGTTAATTATTGCTGTGATCCCTCAGTTTTACCAAAACAACTGAACATGTTCTCTCCCTTTGATCAGTATTAACAATTTAAACATACAGATAATGATTTGACTCTTTAAAAGATGTGGTGAGGATTCGTTAAGTTAGGAAATGGCAAATATGCAAGCACAAACAGACACCGACACAAACACAGCAGTCCTCGTCGTTTGAGTAGACATGTGGTACTACGAGCTTTTTCGACATACGTCCAAGTTCAGTGGCGTATTCGCGTTATGTGTATTAATAATATGTACAATATATGTGAGCACAATGTTGAAGCACATTTTCTTTGCAATAGAACCGGGGCTAACAGCCAAGCCGAGTGGTCTTCACATTTTAGAAAACTCAGGATGCTATTTTTTTCTAAACAGTGGCTGGAACCCATTTGGCCGCTGTCATTACATGCTGTATTGTACAAATACCTAAACACAAATATGGACCGACATAAACACACTTGCTTTACAGAACACACACACAACTTTAAAGAGTCATTTCCTGAACAAATCCAGCAGCCGACCAACACCATCAGCTAAACAAAGCTGAGCTCCGTTTTATCCTGGTTTCACCCACGCATTATTTGTGTAACCATGGTAACTCATCCTTTAGGGCAGACGATCCCACAAAGCATATTAGCGCCTTTGTTCACAATTCAAAGATAGTATTTATACCTCTGAAAACTGAAGCTCTTTAATGATGTGCAGTAATGTTCAACCATCTTGGTTCAAGCTGCAGGCAATAAGGTGGTGAAAAACAGCAAGAGCTTTTAACGGAATAGTGATCAAATAAAATGAGGATCAAATCATACAGTTCATGAAAGACGTGAAACTGTTTCCCTTTGACATGCTACAACCAGATCCTAAAAAAACATTATGCATTCAAAGGGATTTCCTAAACAATAATCACTATAAACCACTAAGTTCTTATTTTGTTCAGCAATGTTACCAGATATGACGGCCACAGTTGGAAAAAGAGTTTCCTAGTGAGCGTTCACACTTTTAGGGAATTTTGAACTTAATGAAAATATAGTTAAATAAGAAACTTTTTTTTTTTCAACCGTCTCCCACTTCACATTTACTTCGAATATTTTTTTCACTGAGGTTTTCAGTTAAAACAAACACAGCTTCTTTTAAAATGAGAATTTTGAGTAAATCATTTTGAAAGCTCTCAGCTGCCATCTCAGACACCCCAAACAGCAGAACCGATAAGTCCTTGAACCTGCAGAGGACAGACTGTCCAGGTGGATCAGGGCCTTTGTAACAGTTTAAGAGGACAATCTAAAGACGATGCCTGGCGGGTCTGTCCATCAAAGGAGTCAGAGGGCTGGAAAACACAAGGGCAAGTCTCAATGCTGGAAACGACTCACCTAAATAGTCTTCAGCCGCAAATTCAAACGTCAAATATTTTCAAGCTATCAAGATGAGTAACTTTCACCTGTTAACAGTTAGATGCTTGGTAAAAGGGATGGACAGCCTACAGACAGATGGACCAAGACCTACCAAAGTTTACCGTGCCTCTTTCTGTGACTGTCTTCTTAGATTTTCAAGCATCCATCCAACCATATCTCTCAACGCCTGTTGGTTTTGATGTTATTCTGTCACACTGTACAGCCTTTTAACAGTATGTAAATACCAACGCATCCATAAATCCTCAACCACCATCACCTCCAGTTCTGTTTTAGAAAACATTCCCATCCACTCTCATCTCATCGATCACCTTTCACTAAAGCTATCAAACCAAAAAGAGGAAACAAAACCAAAGCAAAGGTGTCAGTCAGCAGCCCCTGCTCCTTAGAAACACCGGGCTGAGTCCCAGCCTGGTTAGAAGCAGCCAAAGGCTTTGAGAACATTTTAAAAAGAAAAAAAAAACATTTAAAAAAGAAAAAAAATGTAAAAAAAAAAAAAAAAAGGACTTTTGAGACTTTTTCTATTTATTGACAAATCGAAACCAAAGAAAACCTTTTTCTGCACCTAACTGTTCCAACAAATGGAAAAAAAAGTTACTGAAGATGGAAGAGAATTATTACAAAAAAAAAAAAGAGTGGCGGCAAGTGATGTCGAGGATGAAGGATGACAGTGACGAGGAAGGAGAGGGATGATAGGAGGAGCGACGACGTCATGGGAGTAGAAGACTAGCTTTGTTCTGCCTGATGCCTCATCAGGCAATCTTTAAGGGAAGCGAGTTGGCAACGGAAAAGGATAAAATCACATGGAAAGGAGAGAAGAAATAAACAGAAAATGCTGTCACCCATTTTCTTCTCCCTGACCCCACAAAAAGGCAGAAAATTAATGTGTCTCTCACGGTTGAAGAGTGTCTTTAACGTGTGCCTATGCAGTTTTTCAAGGTAAAAAAAATGGTTAAAAGAACAACAGAAACCTCATCAGCTAACAAACCAAAGATTCACTGTTAATCCAGTAGCAGTTTTCCTCCCCTACAGAAGGTAAAATGTCCTCTCCAGTTAACTAGTCCACACACCTGCAGCGTTATGCTGCTGAATGGCGTGTTGTAGGTTTTTAATATCGTACACCCACTACATCCCACCAATCTTACACACTAAACCGTCTGGGATAGCCGCCAGGTTCATCAGCAGTTTTTGCCCAACTGTCAAACTAGACTTTCTTTTATTTTCTTCAATTTATAAAATTCAGCAAACGCGTCTAGTGTGTGAGCTACCTGCCCAGCCAGTACGTTTCTCTTTAGAGCACTTTGAAACTTGAACATCCTTCATTTCAGTTGGTTTCCCTTTGAACTCAGCATCATCGAAGTAATTGGCCGTAGTCGCGTGAAACTACAAACCTGTGTAAGAGTTTGTCACTGGCTGTATATTTCCAACGTTGAAGTATACCTCCAGCAGTCTCTCACAACGCTAGTTTGGTACATTTGAGCTTATTGACAGTTGTCTTCATCCTCCATTTACCCTGAAATTCAAGCCACATTTTCATATTTGACTGGCTGTGTGGGCATGACAGTGTTGACGCTACATGACACACTGCGATTCCAAATATTTTCACTTATATCAACAGTAGCCTTAGGAGCCTTTTCTTTCTTGTTTCCATACCCAGAAAGTCTCTGTTAATCTGTTTTTCATTTATTGTGCTTGACTTCCAAAGAAAGCTACAATTGCTATAGTTAATCAACTAGTGATAACAAGGAAAAACTGCCTTGTTGCGTAGAAACATTTGAAAAACCTGAGGTTTTTTTGAAAATTTGTGATGACGACATAGTTTGCTACAGTCTACTTTGCCATGCTGGAGGAGCCTCACAAAAAAAGGGTGAATGGACACGTTAAATATTAGTAAAAAACAAAACCCACTTTAGATATTTGTTTAGGGGAGGAACTATGCTGCTGCTCCGATTATACGCTGACAATTAATAAAAACAAAACCAAAAAACACCACATCCACAACTGCTGAGAGAAACTGCTAATATATCGGTCAAATAGCTTTATTCTTAGTTTTTTCTCTGTTTTTCTGTATATGAAGCTTATAATCCAAAGAAACTCTCCACCCACTTGACCCTGCCATTTTACTGGCCACGCCCAATTTAGGGGGCTGGACAATGGCTCAGGGGGTGGTAGCCATTTCCCATTTCCAATTGCAGTTTTATCTCAATGTAACACAGGCTTAACCTGCCAAACGTTTAAAAAAAAGAAAAAAAAGGGGGGAAAAAGGAAAAAAAGGGAAAAAAGAACAGAAAAGAGAACTGACCCAATGAGGTTTTCATTGCTTGTTTGTTTTTAAGTACTTAATTATTACTTGCCAATTTACTATTAATACCACTATGGTACTTCCTAGGTTTTTGCAATATTTGATTTTTTTTTTCATTCATGTAAATTATGTTTACTTTTAATTGTGAAGTAATTTCAAATGAACAAATTTTTTGGCCAAATCTCCATCTGAATCCTTTTACACTTGATGATTAGCTTTGCCAAAGTTTTTGTATGTTTTGTTTTCTTTCTGTTTAATGTTATATTTATTTATGAGGTGTTTTAGAACACACTAGTTTTGTACTTAATAATAATTTAATGTTATTTAATTAGATGTAATTGTTTTTGATGAATATTTATGAGTATTTAAGAATGCTAGTTGCATCAAAGATGCAGTGCTTATGCCAGCCTTGTTAATTTATTCTAGTTAGCTTTACTTTACAAAGCAAATAAAATGTGTCATGAATGTTTAGTATTAATGACAAAATGATATAGGAATGTCAGATTAGACTTGTGTACTTCTGAATGTCGAAACCTGCTCTCACTCTGTAGCCAATCTAGATTTTTTGCCCTGAAAATGATTTTTCTTTTTCAGATATGAAAACTGTCTTATGATGACAAATACTAGCCTTCTGAGTGACGAGCACTGCATCTGGTTTTCTTTTCTTCCTTGGTATTTTCATGGTTCATATTTGAATATATATATTTTTTTTTCATTTCTTTCATTCCTGCTGCCCATTGTTGAACAAGCAATGAATTTCAGATTGATGTTAGTCACAGAATCAGGTGAAGTACAGGCCGCGTGCTGATATAAACCGACCCACCAAAGACAACTGGATCCTTGAGAGGCCAATAAACTGTGTGCTTACATCCATGCAGCTCAATCCCTGGTTAAGCTCTTATTTATGCATTTATGTTGTAAATGATCATATGTGCATTTCTTCAGAACTACCATGTCCTGTCCCCACAAAACACAAATCTCTACATGTAAGCAGAGCTCTTTGTAGTTTGATGGTGAGGAGATTGTTTTCAAGGCTTTTGCTCCTGTTTGTCAAAATCAGTAAATCAATCAGTCAATCAAAAAATAAATAAGGTTTCTAAATAGTAAATAGGATTCTAAAGAGGACATGAAACATTTAAAACAAAACAAAAATCATAAGTATGAAAAGTATGGAATAACAAATGTCTGTATTTTTCGTATGTTTAGTTTGATTTGAGTCAGACTATTTCCAACTTTTTTAATGGTTTTCCATGTGATAGGAGCTTATCCAGGTTATTGTGTATGTGTCACACTCACAACTTACAGGAAAATACCTGCTGCGTTTCCCAGGACGTCCATGTGAATGACAACACACCAACTTGTTTTAATTATTCTAGAGGAAAAGAATCCCTAAGAGTCCCTTAAAGCTAACTGCTTCCAAGATTGACTTTGTCTGTGTGTAAAAAAAAAAAAAAAGAGAAAAAAAGAAAAAGAAACAAAAAAAACTTGTAATTTCAAAAGTGAGAACCAGAGAGGCTACCTCACTGACTTTCCATTTGTCCTTTTAGTCGTGTTAACGAAGCCAAAGAAACCAAAGATTTGTTTCTTCGTCAGTACGGTCTGCGCCCAACTGCAAGTTTCTGAGCTCTCTTCTCTTCTCAGCGATCACACTTTCTTCTCTGTCCTCTGCTGTCACTTTCTTTCATTCTCAGCATAGTCAAATTAATACCATGTGTTGATCAAATTATATTAAATGTTTAACAAGAAAAGACAAAAACAATATCTCATAAAAATATGCAGGATTTATATAGGTGGAGCCTCGAAGGTTCCATCAATACTGAAAATAAAAATAAATAAATAAAATTAAAGGTAAAAAAAAAAAAAAGGGCAACATTACCAAAATCAATAATTCATACAGATCCTAAAGGTAGAAGCTTGGTTTTCAGACTCTAACATCTTGTTTTGTTTCATTATCGTTAGGTTTCAGGGGTATTTTTTTAGTTGTTAGACCACCAGAAATTATTTAAACGCATACTCATATACCAGGGCATCAAGTGCTGTCCATCCGAAAAGCCCGTGGCATCTCTGAGATATGCACAAAGTATCCTTCAATCCATCAATTCTTGATGAACTAGTGGGGCAAAATTAGATTAAACACAATTCTGTAGTTTTTATTTATGAACAAGTGGCAGTTTTTATCAGTTAGCCAAAGAGAAGCTCGAAGGACGTCACCTGACCACTTCACATAAGATTTGACTTTGAAAGCAGTTTGGAAAGTGGTGTAGTCGTTTCCTTGTTTTTATTCGCTTACATTTTACTTTCAAGTTCACTGGCTGTTTCATTCGCTGCTCGGTTTTATGGAGACATCTCAAATACTTGGTTCGATTTTTGGAATGCAATTTCTTGGCTACGTTTAGGCAATAAAAACATGACATTAGGTTTAGAAAAGGACCGTGGTAGGATTTCAAAATACACTTTTTAAACACAGTAATCCTACTTTGTTTCAACGCTTCAAACATGCACTTCTTAGGAAAAACAAAAAGCCTTTGCCCCCTTAAAAAGTTTTTGCTGATTTTGTCACACTTACGTGTTTCTCATGAACAAGCAGATTTAGATGACCAAGCAAAGACGACCTGTGTAAATACAAAATACAGTTAATTAAGTGAGGAATTTTTTTATTAATGGAAAAAAGCTATCCAAAAGTAAAACATAATTGCCCCATAAACCTAATAACTAGTTTGTAGTTGACGCCCTTGGCGGCAACAACTGCTATCAGGCATTACTGATAACTGACATGAGTCTTTCCCATTTGCCTGTTTAACCTCATATTGTTGGATTATCATATTTGATACAAAAATTACTGAGACCTGTGGAAAGGGAAATAAAATTATTTTACAAACCAAAAAATTATTTAAAAAAAAAAGAAAAACTAGATAAAGTATTCATAAACTTACCGAATGTATACATAATGCTAAAAAAAAGTATTATTTTTAGAAATTGTTAAATACAAAATTGGAATTGTTATGACTTAAATGTATAATTGGGGGGGGGGGGTTATTTTATATGTCAGGCAGTACAGAGTTATGATCATGCCACATCATCTCAGTCAGACTGGAACCCAGACTTTGGGTTGGCCACTTGCTTTTTTTTTATAAGTTTTAAGGTAGACTGGCTGGCATGCCTCTGTTCTTCTGCATAAACCACATGCGCCTAAGTTTAAGGTCATGAATCTATGGCCGGACATTCTCCTTCAGGATTTTCTGGTAGAGAGCTGAATTTATGGTTGCATCAATTACGGCAAGTCGTCCACGTCCTGAAGCAGCAAAGCAGCTCCAGACCATCATGTTTGATTGTCAACATGATGGGTTTTTTTTAAATGCTGTGTTAGTTTTACTTTAGATGTAATGGGACGCCCATCTTCAAAAAAGTTCTACTTTTGTCTCATCAGTCCACAGGATATTTAAGCAAATGTTTTGAGGTTCATCAAGATGTTTTTGGCCAAATGTGAGACTGGCCTTTGTGTTGTTGTTGGTCGGCAGTGGTTTTCACCTTGGACTGTCCCACGGATGCCAGTTTTGACCTTAACTGTGATCTCCTGGATGTTTGCGGAGTAATTTCGGAAGGCTCCTACCTCCTGGGAACCACTGGCCCATGTTTTCTATGTTTGTGGATGGTGGCTCTCTCTGTCCCAAAGCCCTAGATCGGGGCATGGTGTGTTGCTTTTTGCGTTTTAACCTACTTTGTGTTGTCGAACAGGCTGTATTTAAGTCATTTATGGATTCTACACCAATCAGGTGTGGGTGTGGCTACTGAAATTGAGCTCAGCTTTCCAAAAATATGTGGTTTATCACAGTATGATTTAACAGGGGCAGGGGAATTACATTTTCACACAGAGCCATGTTGGTAAGGGTAGGTTTCTTTTTCTTAATAAATTAAATCAACACTTAAAAACTGCATTTTGTATATATCTTAAAATTTGGATGATGATCTGAAACATGTAAGTGTGACCAAAAAAAATCAGAAGAAAACTGCCACTTTTTTCACAGCACTGTACATTTATCTGAAAATACAGTTGTTAAAACCAGAAGTATTGCCATGGGGTCCGTACAAAAGAGCTGCAGCCTACGTGATGTTGTCAGAGTGAGAAGGGGCTATCTTTTAAGTGTTTCAGCTTGGACCTAAAGTGGTGGACCAACCAAGGAATAGTGAAATCCAAACAGCCACAGCATGAGAGTAGATACAACTCTTCTGGCGATTATCGCAACTGACCTGAAACTACAAATCTTGGAACGTCTCTCCGTTGCTCATGGCGTCGATGACTGGCATATGATGTCATTATAAAGCATTACCAACACATATATGCACATATATCACCATTGCCCCAAAACACTAAAAAGAAAAACTCAACGAACAGGATTTTGTTATTACTGCATTTGCTTTGTGGGCCCCACTGCAACCACAGGAAGAGGAACAACATTGTGAGCTTAACGATGATATAACAATAGTCCCTTGACCCGATCACTTATGCTGGGTTCAAAAAAACCAAGCAAACTGAAGTTGAGCAGGAGAGTGAAGAAAAAGAAGTATTCGTTGTGTTTGTCGTGATGGCATATGGACTTTGGCAGTAGCATCACAGTTGATAAATTGTCAAAATCATTCTCTTGTAACGCCAGCAATATGTTACTAGGATGATATGCTGCTAGGTTGGTAGTATTAGATTACATGCCAAGTATGTGGCTGAAAAAAAAAACAAAAAACAATCAGGAAACCCAAGTGGGGAAAAGAAAAATATCTCTGATTCCCATCTTGAGGTGGTTGCCCTGACACACTTTAGATGCACAGTAAGCTTTTATCAAAGAGCATCAAATACCCAGGGATGAGTGGCTTAGTTGAGCCAAAACAGATACCTCCATGCTGCAGTTACCCGGCCTGAACGGCTGAGCTTCAGCTCTGCTTACTGGTGCGTTGCAAAGTGATTAGTGCGAGGAAGTTTAAATACCAAAGGTTTTCTGTTCTGTTTGAATTTTCCCTCATAATTTCTTGTTTCTTGTCTTTTTTCTTTTCTGGGTTTCCTATTTTGTACGTATTTATTTTATTGTGGCGGGATTCTGGGCCACTTGCTTCGATTGAAAGATTCTGAGTACTAGAAAGTGAGATAATCTGTGTCAGGTTTGTTTAAACATAGCCAGACAGACGAGTGGAACTCATAACTAAACTAGATTCATTCAAAACAGGGAGTTAACGACCTTTCATGTAGAGATTAAGCAGACTTCACCATGAAAACTGCTTCATTGTTTTATGAATGCAGATAAGTAACATGTTTTCTAAACTCCACAAGACAATCAAATTTTGGTTGTGAGCCCCAAAGAACTATTACATATGCCCCAATTTTCAAGATAAGGAATTAAATAATAAACAGAAGGATGATCACTCCTTATGTCAATATAAAGTGATTATTACTAGAAATAAAAACTTGGAATCAACATGTGCTCGAAAGCTCACCATCTTCAATCATGCCGTGGAAATCCAGCTCTATCCCTTTGTCTCTCTTCTATTTTCTCTTTTTAAACGGTTGCAAAGCTTTAAACAGAAAAGGAGACAAACTTGTGAATTTTGTGCGCAGACCGTCCTCTCTTTACCAAACTACTGCAGATATACCTCATAGAAACTAGTGTTAGGATGATGTTATATTAGCATATGTCATAAATGATTCACTGTTCTTCTCCACTCCCCCACCCCCACCCAATCCCCTTTTTATAAACAAATGTAGAAGAAGAAAAAGCTTTATACATTTTTATGTTGGGATTTTTTTTTTCCCCCCCTTGGTTAAAAAGATACGCTAAATCCAACAATGAGAAGTGCTTGTGTATTCGATGCTCTCTGTTTGTTGATGGAGGATGTTGTCTCTCTGTCCCATCTGCCAGGACAGGAAACATAGTTGTTGGTTTCCAGTACATTTGAAGGATTGGTCTACTCTCATGGATACCTGTTGGAATGAGAACAGCGTTAGAGCGATGCCAGAAAAATGTTGGGTTCTTTGATCCATTTTCTTTAAGAATTCAACTATATTTGATCTCATTTTAAGCAGTTTTTTTTAAGTTCTTACTTTCCTGTGTTGCATCACATTACGTAGCCCATACAGCTGCTCTGACAGGTCAGATTTTATGCATAAATACAATTCCGAGTAGCTAGATGTGTAATGCATAGTGATTATTATTGATCTTATCATCTTCTTCTCATTTCATGCCCAACTTTGTATGTTTGACAGTTCTAATGTTGTTTTGCATGTCACGTTAGTATGACCTTTGACCTGCTGATGTAAAAGATGAATCTTATTTCCACTGAACCAGTTGCAGGTGGGGAGACATTAGTGCCTACAGTGAGAAGCATTCAGGAGGATAATAATCATTTGCCTTTCTGGGACACTTAAATGCAACTGATGCATTGGAGACAGGATCAGTTTTGAACAAAATCGTACTTGTTTAGCAGCCTTTTTCTTCGACGCCCTACAGTTAAGTTCAGAGCTGTATGAACCGGTTCAGACATCAGCTGCCACACCTGAAAATCCAAAGGGAACTGATTGACTTATGCCCATGTTTCTAACAGGAACACAGATGCCCAAGTTGTTTCCAAAGTATATTTCTACTTTGACTAAAGGTGTGACTTAAACCCTCTCTTTTTTTTTTTTTTAACATTTGCAATGTAAATGCCTCCTTTAGGATTTTATGAACGTTGGGGCGGATAAAAGGATTTAGAGCAAAGGTCTACAAAAACAGAAATTTGGCTCAAAAATCCCAGTGATCAAAGTGTGTGAGAGAGCAAATGGACTAATCAACCAAAAAGATGTTCATCTGGACAGGAACAGAGTAGATTCAGCATCCAGTTAACAGATGAGGACACTTTTATTGTCAAGATAAATGAAATGATTTCACAAATGACCATCAGTGAGGAATAACTAACTCAGTGAGGATGATGCCAAAATTACAGCGTTTCAAGGAGAAGACACCAAATATTAATGGTCAACTTTAGGATTAACGAGTGTGACACAAAGCCAGTAGATTTAAAGTGTCATTAAAAGAGAAACAGCGGACTTCCATTTTTACTTGTCTTCCATCCTTGAGGAGCATCTGAACACAACTATGGATCCAAAAAGAAAACAAAAACTGGAATTTAAAACAGCGCATTCTTTCTTTCTTTTTATGTTTTTTTTTGTTCTAAATGCTGAAAGTTGTTTGTTTTTGTTAATCCATTCTGACAAGGATTTAGCTTTTCAGTCCCAAAAGATGATTATTATTTAGACTTGCACGTATTAAAAAATAATAATAATGAATAATTTGTGTACAAAACAAGTGGTTGAATTTAATGAGCAGGATAATAAATTGAAAGAGAAAAATCTGAAATATTTCTCTGCTTCACAACAGTCACAGTTAAACAGTTTAAGTGTATTTTTAGATTTCAACATCAGCATCAACAGTGATGGGTCAAAGGTCAGAGTAGAAAAATCTGTTGTTTCTGAACAAAATCACAATCAGTTCACTTTTTGAGTTACTCCAGTATTATTGTGGAAAATAATAACAGCTGTTTCATCCCATCATTTGACAGAAATTGGTGAATTCCATCCAACCTTTTTATTTTTGTTTGTTTGCTGCTTCTCAATTGAATCCGTTTCTTTCATAGTTGTATTACAATATTAAAAAACAAATTATGTATTTTTATTTTTGACATTTGCTTTCAAACAGATACGAAACTACAAACTTGTGTGGATTAAATGATGATCAAACATGAAGGAGATATTTGGGGAATTAATGTTGTTCCACTCTGTGTATAAAAGAAGAAAAAAAATCAATAAAGAAATCACAATGGTCTTATCCATGTAAAATTGATTCTCCTCTGATTCTTTTCTATAATAAAAACAGAATGATGCAAACTGCAGGTTTATATATTTCTTGTGTATTTAGAAATGTTAAACTTAAAAAAAATCAAACAAATGGAAAGTTGCTTTTTGAAATGTAAAGAACTCAACTGACAAAACAAAACAATGTTAACGTTGAGGATTTCTGCCAAACACAGTATTTTCTCTGCATGTGTACCTTTGGAGTGCTGTTGGTGGGAAACTGGGAGACGTTTGTCCCGGAGAACAGGTTTGAAGTGTGTTAGGCCACGGTTTGTGCAAAAGTACTGCTCTGTTTGAGGTTAAAACCAGGTGGTTCAGCACCTAAACGGGTTAGTTCACAACCCCGATGAGTTACCGACGACGCACCTGAGTGTGAAAGGTTCACGTAAAACTAAAACTAATGACATACTGAATACTGACTGTACTGCTCAACACAAGGACTTTTGTTTCCTTTTGTTTTTTTGTTTCGCTCACAGCTTTATCACAACAAAAAATAAGACCAGTAAATTCAGAAAAATATTTTCCTGCTAAAAAATGACAAATGAGCTATGATACAAGCGTTCAGTACACTGGTGAGAAGCTGATAACCAACTGGCTTGACTCCAAGAGGCAAAATTAACTTTCTACATGGCAGTAAATTTATTTGGATATTTACACATCCACATTCTGATCACTCAGTATGATTATAATATCAAGCAACTTGATTGGCTACTTTTGGCCCCAGCAGGCTTGTTGTTGTTCAGACTGAGATTGTGTCTGAAGCTGTTTACTAACGCAGTCTTGACTGGTTTTACTAGTTCTTACAAGCCTCTTTATGAAAGTTCAAATAGCAATTGTTGGCCTTCCGGACTCACTTTCTCTCCTCCGACTCTTCCCATGGAGAGTGAAAAGAAACCGGTCCATTGACTTGTGTTCCTGTTACACTACTTGTTTAGGAAGATTATAACAAATGTCTGTCATTGTTAAATAGACAACAGTGTTCTGGTGGATTTTTTATTTATTTATTCATTTAAATTACTGCAATAACTTCTATTTTACAGGTTTATTTTATCATGATTATTTCATCATCCTTTTGTTAGAGCTCACTATTCTCATTTCTGCTGCTCAGAACTAATTTGCTGAGATGCTTTAAGTTTCTTCCATCCATATATTTTACTTCAACACAAGCCTGGCTTCTATCATAGTGGTTGATTTCCTCGTCATCATTTTTAAAAATGTCATCAGTGCATTTGTTTTTGTTTTTTTTTACTTTTTCCTTTAATGGCGTTTCACTTCACTCTTTCCTCCTCTGTTGCATCTCTCTGCTCTGTGTAATTGTTTCAGCATCCATCTCCTCCCATCAATCAACCTTGTCAGTTCCCCCCTTTAACTCACCTACTCCCCTCCTTCTCCACTTTTAATCACTCTGTCCCATCCTACTTCTCTGCCATGTATCGCTGTTGCCATGGAAACGGCAGCCCGTCCTTTGGCTGTTAATCTGGTGACACTGTCTTTCTATTAACTGTGGGTCACGTAGCGGATGAAGAGGACCAAAACCGCCGTAAAATCCTGCGCGCTATTAACGTAGCAGTGAGTGAAAGACCAGCTTACCAGGAAAATAATTCGATTTTCTTTTCTTCTCAGTGTTTTATGTACATTTAGGTAAAACATGGAGGGATACAGGCAGTCTATGAGAAAAATCGTGTCGACTACAGCAGAAATCTAGGTATCAGTACCCATTTGTCCTTGCAGTCTGAAGTATGGCTTCTTACATTAAGCATCGCAGCAGTATGAATGCTGAACAAGCCCCCCCCACCACCACCACCACCACTCCAACAGCTGAGCGGAAACAGGCAAAGTGCTTTGTTGCACCTCTGGACATCTCCACCACTCCTTCGTTCCTAAGTGGCATAACTCAACGCAGCTTTTTCATTTCTATACCCATGTGCAGCTTTTAAGTGATTTGATTCTTTGCAAAGTACTGCGCTAAATTTGTATTTCAGGTGGCTCCCATTAAACCGATAATATTTATTTAATCCAGCAATTAAAACAAAGTTCCACCTTTACACATCTGTTGAATTTCTTTTTCGCTTTTACTCGACTCTGCTACTTCTGTTATTGTCTCTGCAGGAGGTCAAAATGTTGCAGGTGCTGGCATCCTACTTTTTCAATTCCCAGCAGTCTGCAGACGCAGAAACAAACACACACACACGTCATTATCAGCACAAACTCACCCCCAGCTGACAGGTGACAGAATAAAGAGTAAACATTTCCAAATGAATAGCTTTTAATGTTAAAAAGACGGAAGACAGCAGTAACTAAAGTTGGAATAAACCAAAGAGAGGCCACAACAAAAGGAATCAGACAGGACATCAAGGAGAGGAAACGAGGACAAGATGTTTTCACTGACTTGTAAAAAGTCATCAGTGTCAGACAGCGATGGTTAAAAAACCTGGACGACTACTCTAAAATCCCCAAAGACTTAAGATGATCATTATAGGTATTATTTGAACCATATTCTATTGTTTTCCATTTTCCACATTAAACATTAATGGAAGTTTATGTGTGTGTGTTCCCTTGTCAGAATACAGAGGTGCCACCTGGAAAATATCCAAAATATCCGACATAACAAAGTGTTTTGTTGGTCCGGCGCTGAAGTGGTGATGGGTGCATTTATGAAACATCCCCGGCTGATTCATTCTCAGGGAAAGTAAAGCTCAAGCTGCCTTCTTTGAGGAGCAAATAAAGAAACCAAGCTTTTCTGTCAGCTGGATCACCTTCTCAGTCGATATGCAGAGAGCAACCCGAGGACACAAACACGTTATGAACCTTTGTACCTACATGAATAAACGGGATCAGAAGTGAAACACACCTCGTCACGCAGCTATTTTAATGTTTTCAGATGACAAAGATGTAACACCCAGAACCGTCTTATCATGGGGTTTATTAGAAAGATCCATCAAAGGAGTATTTGTCATGGTTGCACCTGGATCGGAGCGATTATATCATTACTAAATTTATGGTATTTAAGTGCAGGAGTGTCAAAAGAACTGGGGACTGGGGGGATGGGGTGGCAAGAAGGACAAAAAAAAGACCAGAAGGGAAGAGCGCATACGATCACAGTACATGACAAGTAAAGGAAAGATACACAAGAAAGTGGAGGGGGGGGGGGGGGAATATAAGGCTGAGAGTCAAAACGGTAATAGTGAGAAAATGTTCAGGAACAGGAAAGAAAATCAACAAAAATACCAGAAAAAGAAGCAGAAGATGAGGCTAAGATGGAAAGTAAAACTAGAGGAGAAAAATATGAGGTGTAAATTACTAGGAAGAGAAATGAAATCATCCAAGGACAGAGGGGAGGATGAGACAGAAAGGTAGAGAGAGGAGAAGATAGATAATCTTGGGGAAAAGAGAACATGAGATGAAGAGTGATGAGGAGAAAGGAAGAAAGAGCGAAACCGTAAAAGGGCTGGGGAGCAGGACAGAAGTAGAAGAAGGTGAGGAGAGGGGGAAAAGGACAAAATGAAAAACAAGGTTGTTGCTGGCTCAGATGCAGGGAGGAATAGGAAGAGAAAAGAAGGGGAGAAACGGGGGGAGGGGGCTGCTCAGTTTGCCGCCCTCAGGGGTTATTGGGTCGTGGACAGCCAATCTCTCTCAGCTTAATCAACAGCAGCAAAGGTGATTGCAACACCGCAGGGGACTGCTGGGAAGAAGAAAAAAAAGATGGAAAGAGGAGGGGTGAGGGATGTGAAGGGGGATGAGATAGGAATGAATGGGAAGGTGTGGAGAAAGGAGGGAAGCTGGAGAACTGGAGGATATGGAAAATATTGGAAAAGATGGGAGAATGGGGGTGAGGACGGCAAGGGTGGGGGAGGAGGTGGAAAGAAGAGCAGGAAGAAAGGAAAGGCCAGAAGATTGGAAAAGATAAGACATTTAGATGGGATGGGGGTGTCCGTGGAAGGAAGGAGTTGGAAGAGCGGCGAAAAAAGATGCGAGAAAAATGTAGGATGACTGAAGGAGACGTAGAATACGGCAGGGAAAGAAGAGCAAAGAAAAGAGGGCGTAAGGCATGAAAAAAAAATTTTAAAAGTGAAAAAGAATCCCTGTGTGGACAAAGAGGAAAAGGTGAGAAGAAATGGGAGTTAAACAGTAAAATATGAGACGAAAAAGGGGTTTGAGGAACGTAAGAAAGGACAAAGCAGAGCAAAAGAGAAAATTGTCTCCTCAAGCAGAGGAGCTGCAGGAGAACGAGATGGACGATGTAAAGACAGAAGGAAGGAGACCGGGACAAAAAGAGAAAGAAAACATGGATGTGCAGGGAAAAAGGTGGAGGACAGATGGGAAACGGAAATAATGGAAAACATAGCAGGAGAGGAAGAAGGGGAAGAAAAGGAATAAAGCACAATAAAACAGAAGTGATTAGGTAAAGAAGGGTGACGAGTGCAAGCGGGACATAAACAAATACTTATAATCAAACATCGACTTAGCGAGTCTCAGATGGATGGAACTCTACAGTAACAGAAGTTTGCTGTGGACCCCGTTACACCGTCACGCCAGTCGCTGTCCGACGGTAGGAGTTTGTTTCTGAGGCACATCGGGTTGATCTGAACTAAAGTCCAAAACAATTACCCAGCATGCATCACCACCTCATGGATTGCTCTGGTTCCAAGCCAGCGTCACGTCTTCAAACTCCCCGTCCACCTCTTCTATAAACGTCTTCAAACTCTCCGTCCACCTCTTCTATAAACGTCTTCAAACTCCCCGTCCACCTCTTCTATAAACGTCTTCAAACTCCCCGTCCACCTCTTCTATAAACGTCTTCAAACTCCCCGTCCACCTCTTCTATAAAACGTCTTCAAACTCCCCGTCCACCTCTTCTTTAAACGTCTACAAACTCCCCGTCCACCTCTTCATTAAACGTCTTCAAACTCCCCGTCCATCTCTTCTTTAAACGTCTTCAAACTCCCCGTCCACCTCTTCTTTAAACGTCTACAAACTCCCCGTCCACCTCTTCATTAAACGTCTTCAAACTCCCCGTCCACCTCTTCATTAAACGTCTTCAAACTCCCCGTCCACCTCTTCTATAAACGTCTTCAAACTCCCCGTCCACCTCTTCTATAAACGTCTTCAAACTCCCCGTCCACATCTTCTTTAAACGTCTACAAACTCCCCGTCCACCTCTTCATTAAACGTCTTCAAACTCCCCGTCCACCTCTTCTATAAACGTCTTCAAACTCCCCGTCCACCTCTTCTTTAAACGTCTTCAAACTCCCCGTCCACCTCTTCTTTAAACGTCTTTTAGTTTGAGAAGAACTGGCATGAACCCCGTCTCCTGGCTGACAGCGGCGTGCCGGTCCACCCCTCCGGTCTTCAACAGCCTTCTCCCCGTCAAAACTCAGAATATCTCATATCATCAAGGACGTCCGTGTATTTTCTCGGATTCTACGTCTGATTTTTCTGACCTGGCACAGCTCAGCCACAAAACCACTTATTGTACACCAGGGACAAGTCACTTTTTTCTCTTTATTTTATTTTGAAGGAAGACTTATCGATGTGTGTAACTCCACTACCGATGCTGCGTCTTTTTTTTTTTTGCAAAAGTTGTTTTAGACGAGGATACAAACTTTTGACTTTTACTGCATGTTCACATGATCCAACAGCGCAGACATGGTTCATGAGCAACGGAACCAAAAAAAAAACAACAAAAAAAAACCTCACAAAATAAATAAAAGCAAAACAACTGCAATGAAAGGCTGCTGTATGTACAACACTGATTCTCCATGATGCATTTTCAGATGAACACACAGGAACACCGTTCTTATTTGACAGCAAGAAAAGTCATAAAACAAACCGGAGGATAAAAGAATAAAATAAAATAAAAGAATACATGCACTCACGAGATGAGCATGTCTTTCTGCTGTGACCTGGACTGTTTCGGGTGTGAGTTGTGTTGAAGAGGAACTTTCCTTATATTCGTACTAAGGTAGAAAATCTATTTCATTGTCTTCATGAATTAAAAAAAGAAATGTTTTCCTTTCCAGTAAAAGTCCAGGTTGACAGTAGCGAGTGGCAACATCACGGTGAGCTTCTTAATAAACAGCAACGTCTACCACAAAACAAGCGCCTCATCAACATCAACAGTCCCGTCGAGCTCTGCAGTTAAACACGAGCTCAGTCGGGGCGTCTGCACTGACACGGTTCAGTTTTAAACCAACAGAACTCTGGATGGGCTCAGGTCACAGCAGAAAACACAAATAGGATGGATTTCCAGGTCCGTTTGCTCAGGGACGTGTACAACTGACATAAAGCACAAGTTCAGTCGTTCTAGTTCGCCACTGTGAAAGGCACGTTATCATTACACAACAGCTCAGATACATCAAGGAAAAAAAACAAAAGTGGTCCAAACTACACTTAAAAAAATCAACTTAGTACACTTTGTTATTAATGGACATAATTTGCTGGTCTTATCACACGGACCGCGAGGTGACAGCTGGATTAACGTCAAAGCGTGTTGTCCTGTTGCTTCAGGTTGCAGAGTGTCAACAGTGACGGCACTTGTGCCAAACGCTAAATAGGTGGCATCAAACATCAGAGGATCACAAACACTTGGAGTTATGAACTAGTGCGAATTTGAAGAGGAGACTGGATTTGGCTGAGAGGCAGCTCACGTGACCGCTAGAACATTTAGGATAAAGACAGTTTCATGACATCCCAAACAGACGGCCAGTGCCCCGCCACGGGGTTTCTTTACCTTCACTAAGGGGCTCACGTAAGGAATTTCTGCTTTATCTCACTTTGAGTTCATATACATTTTTTCCACTCCAGATCTTGCTCACCATACTTTATTTAGAAAGCCATCAGTCAGCTGGTTTTGGGTTTAGCTCGGCTCCTACTTGACCTTCGTCGCCCAACTCAGCCCTGTCCGTATTGATCTGCTGAGCCAGTCTCTTCAAATGAACTGTTAGGCCTGATATGGAACGCACGTACTGTAACTTCCACCTTACAGACGGCACATTTAAAGGTGTGAATGTAGTGGCAGAGGTGAACAGTTCAATCGTCCCTTTTCATTTTCTGAATTGCTGTCAGAGGCCAGAATAAAATGCAAAAATACATTTAAAACTCTCTGTTAAAACAGAATATTTATCCTGTCTTGTACGCCATCTCAAGTAAACCATGGCACTGACTGATCCCACTTCTTGACACTAATGTTTAACTAGACTTCAGTTGTAATTCAGTTTAATTGTTAAAATTAGAATAAATTCAAGACTGGTATTATTTGTTCATTTATATTTTCTTCTTATGAAATGCAAAAGCTCACTCTCCCAAGTCCTTAAACTGCTCTATATCTTTATATGATCTTGATGATATTCACCTAGAAGCCAGCAGCAGCCTCCTTGAATCACATTATAGGGTTAAAGATGGGTGGGGGAGGTTCCTGGCTGACAGCTCAAAAGGTGAAGCAACAGGTGACAAGGAAGGTGGGAGGAGGAGTCATGGACCAGAACCTCTGAGGGCGGCGTCACCTGCAGCATCAGCAGCATCAGCAGCATCAGCAAGAGTGAATACTTCCTAGTGAAGGTAAGCATGGCAATGTTAACTCTCAAAAAACTCAAAGAAAACAAACATTTCAGTATCACTTTCTTTATCTGCAGACTAAAGCACCTCTGCAAGACCTTACATGGAAGATGAGGGACATCAAAATAAACGTCTAAATGTATCAGCAGGAACCATTTAGTCCAGTCTTTACATATTTTATGGCTAATGGGCATGCTTGCTGCAGAGGCTGTGTGTGTGTGTGTGTGTGTGTGTGTGTGTGTGTGTGTGTGTGTGTGTGTGTGTGTGTGTGTGTGTGTGTGTGTGTGTGTGTGTGTGTGTGTGTGTGTGTGTAAATGCATGTTTCTATGCAAGTTTCTGGTTGGCAAAAAAGGCCTTGGTCTCTCCACAGGTGGGATTTGTGCACAGCGGGCAGCGCAGGGTCAGCTGGCGGGAGCACGGCTCGTTGGACTTCAGGTGGGACTGGACCAGGTCTGCCAGTGCCTGCACATAACGAGTGACACAGGTTCAAATTTCAGAGGGAGGAGGTGTCTTTGCACAAGAGAAGCACAGACAGGCTCTGCCCGGTAAAACATTTCGTTTTTCAAGGTAAACTTTAAACCTACATGTAGTTTTGCCACAAGTCATAAACTGCAGACTCAAAGAGGAGACACGTGGAAGGAGCCGATACACTTTACAGTTTTCCCACATATTAGTGTCCAGTGTTTTTTTTTTGTTTGGGACTAAGCATGAAATACCTTCTTCACCTTCAAAACCTCAGGAACAAAAATAAATTATTTAGGTTAGATTAAGCTATGCAAAATTTCTATTCCATTTAAAAAAATAATACTGAATGTACAAGGTCATAGAGGGAAAGGTGATAATTACAGCTCCAAGCTGCAACCTGACAGCACAAACAACAAATAAACAAAAAACCCACTAAATATGTAGTCAAGTGAGCCATGAATGGTGGACGTGATGGATGAGATCTTCCAGGAACATTCTGGAGGGGATTTCCTGTCGATCTGTTAGTAGGTGGTTTGAACACATTATGTTGAAACGTCTTTTATGTCATAACTCAAAACTGCTTCGATTCATGTCATTTAGCTCCCTAATGAAACCTTTCACTCGTTAACGCCTAGTAATTAGCCATTCAACTCCAGAATATTCCTTTAAGGGGACACTGGTAAGAAATCTTTTAATCGACTTCATTCTGTCACAGTGAGATACATTCAGCAGCTGTTGCCTCAAATTTAGTTAATAGCAACCGAATGTGTTGAATGCGTTTATAAATTCCTGCTCGGACTCGTTCCAGTGAACGTTTTTGAATTCATGAGCTACATTTGGGATTAGTCAATAATGTAAAGTGACAACAAAGCATAATCCTCTGCCCGCTTTATCCAGTCCAATATGTCTGTAATCAGCACTGAAGACACCCTGAAGAACAACAGAGTCTGAGATGGTGGTGGTTTACCAGTGAGGTCCTTCTGCAGATACACACTCTGAGCTACGTTCAGTCCACCAGCTGCTGGCTGATTTCACACAGAATATTTTAAAAACCAACAGCATGAAAGAGGTGAGAAAATTGTTCATATTCATGGAAGACTATAAAGAAAAACATATTTATCTGTCAAGTGATGACAATAGAGACATTCTCTGGAAGCAGCAGGGTGGGCATAATGACATAAATAAATGTGTCGTATGATGTAAAAGAGCTGGTGTCATGCAGCTGCTGAGCTTCAAAAAGGTCCAGTTACAAACATCAGGAAATGTTTGGCTTCATGCACTTAGAAAAAGCATATTTGTACAAGAAACTAACTTAATATTCTGATAAACCTTCCCTTAAGACCCATCAGTGAAAATCCTGATGAATGCTTTATTTTATTTTATTTTTTTTTTTACCAGCTGCTACTTGCAGACGGCAGCAGCACACAGAAACTACAACCACACCAAGGAAACCATCCCTCAATAACTACCAACTAATCATCCTCTGGATATTGATTTCCTTACACACACACACACACACACACACACACACACACACACACACACACACACACAAAGACTTGGTAAGGGGTCTCTGAGCGCGGCGGGTCTGACCAGCCAGCCAGCCGTGCGGTTCAGTTCTACTGTAGTCAGCTCTAAAGGTTCCCATTGATCTGCACCCCTTCCTTTAATAAACCCTACACACACACACACACACACACACACACACACACACACACACACACACACACACACACACACACACACACACACACACACACACACACACAGCTGTTACAGACAGGGGAGTTGCCTACTGTGAGACAGGTTTCAGGGTTAAGGGTGGAAGAAGGAAAGGATGGAGGCAGAAATGACAGGAAGAACTTACACAAAGAAGAGGAGTCAAGACAGAATGAGAGAGGTGGTGAGACAAGAAAGGAAAGATTTAATAACCATTTCATGACAGCAGTTTACTTTGTTCACAGGAGCCTAACCCACAATGTCCACTTCAATTATGTCTATGTGCAGTTATTTTCTGTTTCTTTAAAGTTAGCGTTGGTGAGTGTATTTTGTCATATTTCCTGATAGTATTACATAAAGGAGGTAGCGTGAGAGTGAAATCTGTTCCTTTGGCACCACCTGCTGCTCGCAATGCAGCTTACAGGTTTCCACGCTCCTGTTGCAGCTCTTCCAATCAGAGCCAGGGGGCGTGTTCGCAGAACGTCAACGCCCCAAAACAACAAGCCAAAAGCTTTGAGGAGGAACTGGGGCTTTTTGGCTCGTTTTCCTTTTTTAAATGATTCAATTGAGGCACAATTCAAAAGCAACATCGTATTTTCATTACTCAACCCTCAGTAAGGTATTATTTTAGTACTTTTCACTTTCAAGTTCATTAAGTAACCACAGTTTTCTTTCTTTACTGGAACGGTAATGACAAATGTGTCTACGTATTTGTTCTCATTGATTCATTGATTCCAATCAGGTACCTTCATAAAGAGAGGGTTCCCATTCAGTGACTCTGCTCTCCGGATGTTCTCCACTCCACACTGAGGAGAGAAGACAAAACAAGCAGCCGTCATACCTGTTCATACACTTGGTTTTTGGTTTTGAACGTGCTATATAAATACACGTCCTGACTAACTTGACATACTAGAGCATTTTAGAAAACACTGGAAGTTTGGAGGAAGTGCTTCGAAGCCCAGAAGGCTCATTTTCCAGGCCTTTCAACAGCTCAGTCCTCAGTAGGGCCGAGTGTTAATGAGGATGTGTTGATGTTGATACCAACACGGAGACCTTTTCCTTACTAGCCCGCTCGTACTAATACCCGCTCTTTTTTTACTGATGTGTTTTTCTCTGGTTTGGAAGTTGTTCCACCGGAGGTATTCAGCTGGTACGTTTGTCACTTTTGGCCACCTGTTATGACGAGTAACCACAGCAATGAGAGAGAGTTGTTCACAAGCGGGAGCAGCTGATTGACTTTCCAAAAGCCCAACTGCTCCTCAAACTGTGACCCCCAATCCCTGGTGGTGTAAAAGATGGATGTAAAGAAGGAGCAAAGCGGAAAGAAAGAGGAAGCTTAAACAATCTAAACATGAGAGCTCTCAAAACTAGTTGGATCCTGGAGTGGTGGCTGCGACAGAGTACTGAGAATGAGGAATGACGTGTTTCACCGAGACGTAGCCGAAGAGCATCTCTCCGGCTCCGTCTCCACCACGGGACTTCAGCTGTGCCAACTTAGTCGCAGTACACATCCTGGCATCAGCCGTGTGACATCATCGGCCCAGTTGCTGAGCTGCAGACACAACGCCTCAGTGCACTTGTGGTGATATCAGGAGATTTTAACCACATCTCTCTCTTCCACACTTCCAGTGGTTCATTAGCTTGTCGACTGCCCCACCAGAGGTAATAAAACTTTGGATTTATTGAACATGTTTAGGGATGCATGCAGCTCAAAGTAATGCAGATCACAATCTGTTCTGCCTCTACTCTGAAAATAAACCCAATATTCAGAGGCAACCTGTGACCAAAAGGACTGTGGTCACAGGAAGCTGCGGAAACGCAGCGGGAATGTTTTGAGGCTACAAACTGGGCTGTGCTCTGTGAGCCACGTGCAGACGACGCCAGTCCCGTGACTGAACATCATCCCCACAGGATCAGTGAGGCGCTTCCTCGGTAACAAACCAGCTTAACAGGAAAGAAAGAGACTTTCACAGAGGGAGACGGGAATTGTACTGGATTTATGCAGGGATAAAATAAATGTGCACTCCATATCCCACGCATTTAGATAAGTAATAACTGATTTCCATTTTTTATAACTTATATTTATTTACATATGCTTTTAATCTCACCTCTTCCCCCAAAACTTGTGCATACTCGATGTCCAGCTCATGTAAAGTTTCTATGTGGTCTGAAGTGAAGGCGATGGGCACCAGCAATATATTCTTCTTCCCTCTTTCACACAGACCTTTAATCACGTCATCTGTCTGCGGGCCGAGCCAGGGCATGGGTCCCACCTGCAAGACCAAACACGGGGCACAGGTTGACCCGGGAGGACAACATTACTGAGGACACTCCGTCCACAATTACTGCTCTAACTGATGATGTTGAATATTTCTGCCGATGTCCCTGGCTCCTCGAGAGGGAACCAGGGACAAGTATTTGTGTCTCGTTCAGTAATAAAACCTCCAGTAGTTAGCTGGAGCATGAAAAAGAGTCTTTCCACACACCAATGAAAAAAATCTGCAAAAGTACAAGCAGCATGAAGCCCAACTCTGGAAATATGAAAGAAAAAACCTCCTTTCCAATGTGAAGAGACGGAGACTCTCGGTGGTAATGCGTGTCTACTCACCCTTGACTGCCACACTAGTCTGTACGGGTTGCAGTGTCCCAGCCTCTCCATGACTCTCTGTACTGTGGCTCCCACCTCCTGAGGGTATGGGTCACCTCTGTTTACAACCTACACAGGGCGAAACACGGTGGGACTCTCAGTAACGTAAGAAAGTAAGAATCTATACAACATTAGAAATGGTGGGTCCTGTTGCAGTTGTCCCCCGGCAGCTCCGGCGCGGGTCGGCTGAAGGAGCCCAGAGCCACAGTGGATCGTTTCAGGACCATTTGAGGTCCGCTTGCACCTGTAATCAATCAACCTGACGCCAGCAGGCTTAAACCCTCACGAGCAGCAGAGCGCGTGAAGACAGGTCCCGGCAGAGCTCTGCCGGTCCTCGTTTCAGCTCCGGCAGCACACGCTGCGGATGCTGATTCAATAGCAACATTTGAAGTGAGACATGTTCCCGCCGGTTACATCTCAGACCCCACGCGCCTGTTGTGTCTAAAAAGAACATGGGACAGATGAAACCAATGCTGAGCTGACGGACCTTAGTGGCTGGTTCCACGTTCGGCAAAAACCGAGCCCTGCATCCCACCTGACACTCCTCACATCCACCGACAAGCGGGCGGTAGAGGGGCGACAACTACGGGCTTTTTAGTTTAGTTCAATCTGAGTCAGGCAACATGACGAGGATGTAAAGATCGGACCGCAGGTCCTCCACACCCATCCACAACTCTTAACAGGAGATTACTACTTCAAGTTATTGCTGCTAAAACTGGATCTCCATGCCGGTGAATCATGAGGGTTCCTAATATCGCCCAATTTCTTTTTTTTTTTACTTTATATTTGTTGACTGTATATTATAATTAGCAGAGAAAATAAATGCAACAAACCAATATCATACATCAGTTTTACTACAAAAAAAACAAAACATTTTAGTTTCAACAGGAAAACAATAATCCGATGACGAGAATGAATAAGCACAGAAATATACTAGTAGAGCAGCTGTTCAAATATTTAGTTAAACAAGACGTATCAGTGGCATCTATAACAACCAGACTAGAACCACCTCCTCACCTTTGACAGTGTCAGTAGGGTCGTAATTGTAGTGTTATATGCCAGAGGTGGTAAAACGGCGTATAAACAGCAACACTGTGAATACTTACAGCCATGGGGAGGGAGTGTGCAGAGAACAGGATGACAACATCGTCTCGCTTCTCTTCTGGGAACTTCAGTAACTCATTTCTGACGTGTTCTGCAAAACACTGCACACGTACACCAAAACAATAAAACCATGTTTTATGCCTTTGTTTAGGGTGTGAATGCAGAATTGAAAAAGTACAACTTCTCAATGTAAATAAGCGATGAAGTATCTAAGTGACTCAGTAAGAGTAACTCAACGAAAACAGGTTTCCACTAAGAACAGGAAACTAAATCTGAGGATGATGAACCTCAGAAAGGTAAAAGTGATTTAAGTGTTCGTTCTCTGATGAAAATGTTTGAACAATAGTTAAATAGAAACACAAGTGACGCTCATGAAAACGTGCTGTAAATGTACTCAAGCTTCATCGTTTCATAACACTCTGCGCCTGCGTGCGTTTCTCAGCTGTGTAAGTTGTGAGCTGAAATATACCACAAATATATTTCATTTGAATCTACACTGGTGACCAAGTAGTTTTGAGCTCTGAATGTTGCGCTCTCCAAAAGTCTCCATGCCGATGTAAGACAAAGTAATCCCACCTAAAGAAGCCAGTCTTGTTGATTTCTACTCTGGAATTAGTTACAACCAGCATCACATTGGATTTGATTTACTTCTATCTTACTGTAAAGCTTTAAACTTCTTACATATGTCTTTAAGACACCAGTGACCACGTTGCTGTTAACGTTACATCAAATACAAAACATCTGTTCTAAAACAATGTTTCTTTTTGTACATTTTCCATTCTTTGTTATAACTTCTAATAGATGCGACTGTCCTCTACTTTGACTCATCTACAACAATCCATTCACTTTTCCAGGTTGTAAAAACAAGAAACTGTGTGAAGCGACAAAAACTGTCTGTGTGTGTGTCTCTGTGTGTGTCTCTGTGTGTGTGTCTCGGTGTGTCTCTGTGTGTGTGTCTCTGTGTGTCTCTGTGTCTCTGTGTGTCTCTGTGTGTGTGTCTCGGTGTGTCTCTGTGTGTCTCTGTGTGTGTCTCGGTGTGTGTCTCGGTGTCTCTGTGTGTGTGTCTCTGTGTGTCTCTGTGTGTCTCTGTGTGTCTCTGTGTGTGTCTCGGTGTGTGTCTCGGTGTCTCTGTGTGTGTGTCTCTGTGTGTGTGTGTCTCTGTGTCTCTGTGTGTCTGTGTCTCTGTGTGTCTGTGTGTGTCTGTGTGTGTGTCTCTGTGTGTCTCTGTGTCTCTGTGTGTCTCTGTGTGTGTGTCTCGGTGTGTCTCTGTGTGTGTCTCGGTGTCTCTGTGTGTGTGTCGCGGTGTCTCTGTGTGTGTGTCTCTGTGTGTGTGTCTCTGTGTCTCTGTGTGTCTGTGTCTCTGTGTGTCTGTGTGTGTCTGTGTGTGTGTCTCTGTGTGTCTCTGTGTCTCTGTGTGTCTCTGTGTGTGTGTCTCGGTGTGTCTCTGTGTGTGTCTCGGTGTCTCTGTGTGTGTGTCTCTGTGTGTGTGTCTCTGTGTCTCTGTGTGTCTGTGTCTCTGTGTCTCTGTGTGTCTGTGTGTGTCTGTGTGTGTCTGTGTCTCTGTGTGTCTCTGTCTGTCTCTGTGTATCTCTGTGTCTCTGTGTTTCTGTGTGTGTGTCTCTGTCTCTGTGTGCATCTGTCTCTGTGTCTCTGTGTGGGCGTCTCGGTGTGTCTCTGTGTGTGTCTCGGTGTCTCTGTGTGTGTGTCTCGGTGTCTCTGTGTGTGTGTCTCTGTGTGTGTGTCTCTGTGTCTCTGTGTGTCTGTGTCTCTGTGTGTCTGTGTGTGTCTGTGTGTGTGTCTCTGTGTGTCTCTGTGTCTCTGTGTGTCTCTGTGTGTGTGTCTCGGTGTGTCTCTGTGTGTGTCTCGGTGTCTCTGTGTGTGTGTCTCGGTGTCTCTGTGTGTGTGTCTCTGTGTGTGTGTCTCTGTGTCTCTGTGTGTCTGTGTCTCTGTGTGTCTGTGTGTGTCTGTGTGTGTGTCTCTGTGTGTCTCTGTGTCTCTGTGTGTCTCTGTGTGTGTGTCTCGGTGTGTCTCTGTGTGTGTCTCGGTGTCTCTGTGTGTGTGTCTCTGTGTGTCTGTGTCTCTGTGTCTCTGTGTGTCTGTGTCTCTGTGTCTCTGTGTGTCTGTGTGTGTCTGTGTCTCTCTGTCTCTGTGTGTCTGTGTGTCTCTGTGTCTCTGTGTGTCTCTGTCTGTCTCTGTGTATCTCTGTGTCTCTGTGTTTCTGTGTGTGTGTCTCTGTCTCTGTGTGCATCTGTCTCTGTGTCTCTGTGTGTGCGTCTGTCTCTGTGTGCATCTGTCTCTGTGTCTCTGTGTGCGTCTGTCTGTTGGTGTGTGTGTCTGTCTCTGTGTGTGTGTCTCTGTGTGTGTGTCTCTGTGTGTGTGTCTCTGTGTGTGTGTCTGTCTCTGTGTGCGTGTGTCTGTCTCTGTGTGTGTGTGTCTGTCTCTGTGTCTGTGTCTCTGTCTCTGTGTGTGTGTGTCTGTCTCTGTGTGTGCGTGTCTGTCTCTGTGTGTGCGTGTCTGTCTCTGTGTGTGTCTGTCTGTCTCTGTGTGTGTCTGTCTGTCTCTGTGTGTGTGTGTCTGTCACTGTGTGTGTCTGTCTGTCTCTGTGTGTGTCTGTCTCTGTGTCTGTGTCTCTGTCTCTGTGTGTGTCTGTCTCTGTGTCTGTGTCTCTGTCTCTGTGTGTCTGTCTCTGTGTGTGTGTGTCTGTCTCTGTGTGTGTGTGTCTGTCTCTGTGTGTGTCTGTCTGTCTCTGTGTGTGTCTGTCTCTGTGTCTGTGTCTCTGTGTGTGTGTCTCTGTGTGTGTGTGTCTGTCTCTGTGTGTCTGTCTGTGTGTGTGTGTCTCTGTCTCTGTGTGTGTGTGTCTGTCTCTGTGTGTGTGTCTCTGTCTCTGTGTGTGTGTCTCTGTGTGTGTGTGTCTGTCTCTGTGTGTGTGTCTCTGTCTCTGTGTGTGTGTCTCTGTGTGTGTGTGTCTGTCTCTGTGTCTGTGTCTCTGTCTCTGTGTGTGTGTCTCTGTCTCTGTGTGCGTCTGTCTCTGTGTGTGTCTGTCTCTGTGTGCGTCTGTCTCTGTGTGTGTGTGTCTGTGTCTCTGTCTCTGTGTGTGTGTCTCGGTGTGTGTCTCGGTGTGTGTCTCGGTGTGTCTCTGTGTGTGTCTCGGTGTGTGTCTCGGTGTCTCTGTGTGTGTGTCTCTGTGTGTGTCTGTGTCTCTGTGTGTCTCTGTGTGTGTGTCTGTGTCTCTGTGTGTCTCTGTGTGTGTGTCTCTGTGTGTGTCTCTGTGTGTGTGTCTCTGTGTGTGTCTGTGTCTCTGTGTGTCTCTGTGTGTCTCTGTGTGTGCGTCTCTGTCTCTGTGTGTGTCTGTCTCTGTGTGTGTGTCTGTCTCTGTGTGTGTGTCTCTGTGTGTGTCTGTCTCTGTGTGCGTCTGTCTCTGTGTGTGTCTGTCTCTGTGTGTGTGTGTGTGTGTGTCTGTGTCTCTGTCTCTGTGTGTGTCTGTCTCTGTGTGTGCGTCTGTCTCTCTGTGTTTCTCTCTGTGTGTCTCTCTGTGTGTCTCTCACCTCCACCAGCAGAGGGTGTGTGGGCCAGCGGTCGATGACACTCCACTGCATTTTTGGTCTGTCTCCTCTGTTGCTGTAGTAACGGTAGATGGCGTTCAGACTGCTGCCTGTTTACGTGACAGCCCACATTAATATCATAAATGTAATGTATAGTTACACAACAGCAACGGTCCCGTGCTGCAGGACAAAGTCTAAGGTGTTCTTGGGGAAACCGAGATTTTCATTTTTGATGGTACGAGAGAGCTTTTTGCCGTGTGGTGAAACAACTTAGATCCATCTAAAACTTTTAGAAAACAGTAAACCGTACACTCAAATCTTCAAATTGTATGGCAAACATGCCCTATTTCCACCGCTTTAGTGCGTTTAATGACTAATGTGCACAAAAAAAACAGGAGTTTTATGCTTACTAGCTCCTGATTAAACTATTTTCCAAACATCTACAGACATGTGAAAAAGAAAATCACATACTTCGTTAATTCCTCAGTTTCACATGTCAATATATTAAAAAAAAAGAAGAAAAAAAAAGCCAAAAATAAAACATCATCTTGTCCTTACCAGCAAGGGTGCAGTGGTTTGTGTTAAAAGTGCCAGAACACACACACGCTCCATTCTTATATTAATATAAGTTACTATAAGTGTTTTGTAACTCTTTTTTTTAGCTCTTTGGTACCTCCTAACTCCTCCTTGAAAAAGAAATGTGAAATCTCAGGAGTTTCCTTCCCTGGTTAAATAAAGGTCACTCAAAAACTAAGATACAATAACATCATTTTTTGTTTTTCTCTTCATAAATTCATAAGAAAACCAGATAAATGTAAAGTGTAATTATGAAATATTGGAGAAAGTTTAGGAATAAATAAACAAAAACAAACTAATAAAATAAAACTCGGTATAGCAGGTATATAACGTGGCGGGTGTAGGCTACCCTAAAAGGACACAACATTTTCTAAATGACTAGTTTGGGATTTATTCCAATTTGTTGAAGAATTGGTCCTGATGTCTTTGGGGTGGAGTAGCTGGGACATCCACCTCTGGGAAATTTGAAGCCGTCTTAAATGTTTTTCATTTGTGAATAATCCTTTTCATTGTAAATTCAGACTCCAAATTGCTTGGAAACTGCCCTGGACCCTTATCGGACTGATGGACAGCAACACCTGCCTCTCTGGGATCCCCGCTGATGTCTTATCTCCTCAGCACTGTGAACGTCTATTTGTGCAGCGGTGCACACACCTGCTGATGACTGACTGATGTTTTCACTGCTACAGCACAGCTTTTACAAAATATCACGTAGTGTTGTTCAGCTAAGTTTGCATTTTCTTTATTTTAAGACGGGATAAAGACGGCATTTTTAAACTTTAGTGAAAGTGAAATCTGTCTTTCACGTGACCGTTCGTGTCATGTCTGCGACAGCTACCTGTGGTGGAGCAGCTGTACTGAGGGTACTGCGTGAAGGCCACTGCTCTCTCCACTCCATCTTTCTCCATTGCCTCGATAGCTTCCTCTGTCAGCGGGTTCACGTACCGGAACCCGATGTAGAACTTGTGAGGAGCTGAAAAGGGAACAATTAAAAAAACCTGATACATCATATAAAGATATAAAGATGTGATTCAGTTCAAAAATACTTTATTAATCTCCAAAAGGGAAAGGAATTGGATGTAGTGACAGCAAATCTAAATGTTCATTTAACATTACTTTCCTGAAATAAGTGAATAAATATCATAAGAACCAATAAGGATGTTTTACGGAGATTGTTGTAAAATGCTAGATGCCATTAAAGAGTTTAGTTGCCATTCTTGTGACCGTAACAGTAGATCAGATGGGCCTTCAGCCCACCGTTGGGGTTTATCATCAGTGAAGTGTGTTGCAGGCGTGTTCAGGGACGCTCCTTCCCTCGGTACTATCTCCCCTGCACACACTTTGCAGCCACCAAAGAAGCCAGCTGGTAAGAAACACTGCAAATGCTCTGTTATCACATTTCACAGCGCTGTTGGCAGGATGACGTGTCCTCCCTGATAGCTGTAAAAGCTGTTTTATAACTGACTTCTGAAAGCAGCAGGCCACAGCGGCTTCAGGAGCAGTGAGAGGGCTGTCGGGGGGGGGGGGGCTCCCCTCAGTCTGGCCGGTGCTCACCTGTCTCGGGACTCAGTTCATCCAGCAGCTTCACCATTCCTTCTCCCTGCATGGAGGTCCAGTGTTTTATGGGGGAGCCGCCTCCGATTTTACTGTACTGCTCTTGGATCTTTGGTGTGCGCCGCTTAGCGATGAAAGGACCCAGCTTACTGCAAACAGGACACGTGCACGGACAACATGACATGTTAACAAGAATCAGCAAACGTCAAAACCACATAAAGAACTGACTCGCTGAACGCTCCGTTTTTCTAGATAAGTTCAAGCTGCTGCCTTACGCCTTCCTGTCCACACTAAGGGCTGAGACTGTGCTGCAGCTTGGAGACCAAACACACGTTATTCTCCACACCAAGGTCCAATGCCGGAATAAAGTGGTCCTGGTGGCTTACTGACTCCAAACAGGAATCCTAACATCGAGGGTCAGAGCCCCTCACAGCTCCATGATAAAGCTGGAAGGTGATCCGAAGACACACGACGCTTCATTCGGATGATCAACTACCCAAACGTGCCGTGTTGATGACAACACATGAAGAAACGAGGAGCTGAAGGGCTTTTTCTTCTCGGCTGCAGCACTTCTGCTTTTGTTGTTATGAAAGTGAGAAAAAAAGGTTTCCTCATCTCCCCCTCAGTGCCTGGATGTCCCAACTTTACAGTGTGTTGATGCCCAATGGGGGAATTTTACTTACTAAAAAAGGCATCATTTTAACATGTTAAATGTGGATGTGTTTACGCCAATAAACCAGCTTTTATCTGCAACAACACCAGGGCTTAATGTGCGTTTGCTCCCCTGAGTATAAACACAGAATCATGAACCGGATGTGTGTGTGTGTGTGTGCATGTGCGTGTGCGTGTGCGCGAGCAGGATACACACTTTTGGACTGGAAGTTTCATTAGATCCGTGTCCATAAAGAGCCGCAGAAGAAAGTCATGCACATCTTCCAGTTTCTCAGGTCCTCCCATGTTCAGCATCAGGATTCCCGTCTTTGGTTTCCTGCAGACAAAAGATCCACGAGTGATCATTCATTTCCAGCGATGTTTCGACGCCTTGTAAAGATATGATAATCTATATATAATTGTCTACTTATGTCACATTTTGTGGAAAGACACTTTCCAATGCAATTGTTGGACTTGGAGTAACAGGTAGGCACCAGTGTCAGCTTTGTGGATCTGCCAACTGGTGAAACTGGCGTGAGCTCACGCACCGATTCAACCAGGTTTGGCACCGGTCACTGCTGCTCGACGTAAGAGCGGACCCTGGAAAAGTGACCTGCAGATCCGGGAATCTAAACGGAATTCTTTATCCACAAAGAAACGGCGTGACCAAAACCGTTTTTAAGCTTTCACTACCCAGAAAGGACAGACAAGACCCAGGTGTCTCGTGGGACACCGGGCACGCCCACAAACGGTCGGGGACCACCCACCAGTCGTGATGGGTGCAGGCTTGCTGCTGCCCGACCGTTTCTGTGACTCCCAGTCACTTCCAGGTGTCTCGTGGGACACCGGGCACGCCCACACACGGTCGGGGACCACCCACCAGTCATGATGGGTGCAGGCTTGCTGCTGCCTGTGACTCACAGTCACTTCCAGGTGTCAGAACTAGTTGATTCGTCAAAAGCTCGACATGTACTCTTTAAAGAATAAATTATACAGAATAATTACAATTAAGGATTTGCTACTTCCCTTTGTTGGATATTTTTGCTAATTAAAAACAACTGACCGGAACGAAAGTCATTTTAATTGAAGATAAAAACAGAAAGAAAAGCAGCACAATCGTTTCCTTTCGTACCAAGCCCCAACCTTCCTGCTATTACCTCAAATCCCTTTTTGTTGCATTTGGACAGTCACCCTTCTTTTCCTTTTCTACAATCCAGTGTCTTGATGAATTTTAACTCTTATTTTTTAAACACGTGAGCTATCTTGATTTCTTGCTCCCTGACTAACAGTTCACATCCTTTCATTACAGTCTAAATACCTAAAGACCAATTCACGCAAAGAGCATTTCTTGACATGATTCAGTCGTTTGTCTCACAGAAAGCCGATCAAATTTAAGATTCAGCACTAACACACCAGGTTCTCGGTGGGACTGTGATCTTAACAATTCTGTCACTAATTCAGAAAGAAAAAGCATCAAAGGATGCCCAGCAGAGTCGGGGTTCACTGAGGAGCCTGAACTCATGCCTGAGATCATTTTGCACCCCTTGCACCTCCTTCCTGCATACAAACTAATACAAACTAACAAACCTTGCTGTTGCACATTATCGAGTAATCGTCTGGATTTGGCCAATCCACAGACAAGCAAATAAATGCTACGGCTCAGGGCTGCTTTTAACATCTTCTCATCAATCCTATTTTCTCCCAATTAACCGAAAAGCTGATGAAAAGGTGTCAGTCGAAGATGCAGATTTAGATTATGACTGCTGCAAATCCCTCTACTGCCAGACACAGACGTGACTGTCAAACACAGATGCGTTAATACAGGAGCTGCATGTGACCCAAAACGTGTTCTTTAAATGACTTACTCTAAAGCTGTTGTGACGTGCTCATTCGTGTGAGAGAGATACCTGTTTTCTTGTGTTTCTGGAGACAGACTCTGGGCTAAAGCAGCAGCCGTGGAGCGTCCTCTCCCACTCAGACCAACACTGCTCCTGGCAACTGAGGGACAACAGGGAAACGTTTGTCCGATGGCATGTCTACTGTTCTTCACTCTGCAACCACCTCATGTTTAGCCCATTTATGTCGGATGCATCAGATTTGATACATAGATTTCTGACATGCATGATTTCTGTGAAAGTCTGTATAACGTCTATAACCAACAAAAATATGAATTGATTAACGTAATCATATAGACACACAAAAAAAACATTAATTACAAAATTCCAGGGTGTTTTTAATGTCAGGATATAATGAACACTATAAAAATTTTTTTTAATTATATTTTCTAGGTATCATTTTCAAGATAAAGTTAAGTCAGCTTATTAAAAAAATCTAATAAAGAATAAAGAATAAAGTATAGGAAGGTCACGTCTTTCTACTGCATTCTTTTGGAGGGAAAAAGCGAGAAAGACAAAAAATGTTGTAAACATTCCCATAAGAGGTCTTGATTTCCTTAAACAAAGTAAAAAAACTAATTTGTACAAAAAAAAAAAGAAAAACGGAGATCAGTGTCTAATTTTTGAAGGTTTAGGTTCGCACAATCATCTCCACTTTCATAACCGAGGGGCTGTTCCCCGACTCGCCGCTAGGGGGGCGGCTAGATTACGCAAGTTCACAACTCTGCAATTGTGTAACTATATATAAAAAGTCCTTTATTTATTTTACGCAAGCTAATTTAAAAAGACAAGCGTGGTATTTACAGGACAGCTTGCGTCAGTACATGCAGCAGCGGTGAGGGATAAGTTCATTATGCAACGTACGACAGTAGTTGCAGTAAGCAGGAACGCGCGACTCCGTCAAGCGCCGGCGATCAGCAACGGACGACCTGCGGAAACGACGCGGTCGGATATTAAAATAAAAGCACGTTTACGGTCCCGGGTTACTTCGTTTTGAAGCAACTAATAAGACAGCACGACATAAAAAAATACATTTGCATTGTCCTCGGAGTAAAAGTAGCGAGCTACTGATGTTGCACGAGTTAATTTGTCAAGGAAATGCGGATTATGAGTACAGTAAAGGATGACTAGAAGAAAACACTTGCCAGGAAGTTGTATTAGCATCTTTGCCACCTTTACATCGTAACACGAAACGTCAATGTCAGTAACGTGTTACCCATCAACGACCGCATCCCCCAGTGAATCGAAACAGTTTTCAAAGGACACAATAAACAGTCTATTTGTCAAATTAAAATGTCAAAGGTTTCTGTGCACATGTTCGATATGGCTAACGTAGCTTTAAAGTCACACTCACGTTGAATCAGGCGACCGGCGGTGCCCAGGACTGCCATCATGCTAACTCCCTGCTTAACCCCCCAGTTAAAAATCTCTTTCCCCCGTTGAAACTACGTCCAGATACTTGTGTTCTCATCAGTGACTTCTCGGAGTGTTTACAACTCCCACAGGGTGACTCCCAGATCAGTCCGATATGACAGCCGGATTCCTTCAGCTACCACCGGCTTCCTATGTGCGGATTTCTGTCAAGTGGTTGATGTTACCGCACCCTCTTCCGGTTTGAAATTAAAAAATAAAACTAAACGAAGGACGCCGCAAAATAGACATGTAGAAGACTGTAGGAGAAGAAAATTTTTATTTTTTATTTTATTTTTGTTGATTTCTGGTGAACTATTCCTAAAGATGTAAGTCATTCACATAGTATTGATTTGAAGAAATATGTGAGCACCCTTATTAAATAGATAATGAAAATATGGGAACAAAAAAATTGACTACAAATATAATTACAAAAAGAGGTAACAAAGAGAGAATTGGAAATAAATATTATAAGAAGAAAACTGTCAATTTAAAGAAAAATCATTTGGACCGTGTCAGCTTACTGAAGGGTCTAAAATTAGTATTTTTTTAGGTCAAGTACAATTCATATTTTTACGATTTAGTAAGAAAAAAAAAGCATAAGTCACATTTTGGACATATAAATGCAATTCCTGGCCATGGTTTAAAGAAAACGATTCTCTCATTTTGCGCCATAATGTAAACCGTCCTCGAGTTCAACCGACGCAATGGTGTGCTTTTACTTTGAAGACATCACGTATCCGGTCTGCCCCTTCTTTCTCCATTTGTTCAACGCAGGCATGGACGCAGGTCCTGATCGATGTACGTGCATGCATACGTTTGTCTCAACTCTCAGGTAACCCCGCCCACTCACATGTTGGCGACGCCCCCATCGGACAAGTTTGTTTCGCGGCGTGAGTGTGGTCGGAGATACGGTTATCAGCGTGTCTGTTTCCAGCTCGTGATGGGAGGGACAGGGAAGGAAGGCGCCGATAATCGGTTCATATTTTGGCTTTAAGTAAATATTCTATCTTTGTAAATGTTTTGTTTTTGTTACATTATCTGGCCAGAAGTAAAGGTTGAGTTTATAAATCACTGGATAGTTGTTTTAGTGACTTGTGGAGTGATGTTCTAACTTAAAAGAAAGTCTCAACTTTGATTTGAGTGCAAGTTGTGCAAATACAGAACAGTTCGTGTCAGTGAAGTGGACCTAGTATGACAGCAACCGCATTTAGGAAGTAATGTCACACATTTTAAACAAAGTCAAATTATTAGATGATATGGAGAAAGTGGTGTCAATGACGTCTTAGGCAGAGATTGTATGTCGTTTGTCCTTTTTTATCTTGGTTTTCCACTTTCTCTGTGCATCTTTCCTGCCGTACTGTCTGTTCTTCCATCCTTCCGAATCTCTTTCCGTCCGTCCTTCATTTCCTAAGAAACTGAACAAACTGATACAGCAGGCTGGTTCTGTTCTGGAGCTGAAGGAGCGACGGAGGAGGAAGATGGACAGCCCCGTCATCCTCTTCACAACGCATTAATCAGCAACTCCCTTCGGTCAGAAGCTGCTTCAGATTCGCTGCAACACAGACTGATCCGGAAGATGGGTTCTTCCGATGTGCATCACCGAGGCCCGGTACCGTCACGTTCTTCGTACTCGAGGCCGATTCTTGGACGTCTAATCGGTTTCGGGATGTCGCTGTAGTCGGCGCCTAGAGCCAGTAATCATGGGGCATCATTGGTGGAGTTCCTGCACGGTTCAGTCATCCGCGGGTGGATTCTCACGTTATTCCCTGCCACTCTGGACGGGCCCTCGTCTGTTCACTCCTGCACCTTCTCAGTCAAGCGTGATTGAGCAGTTCTTCGTTGAAACCTTCACCTGGTCAGACACTTGGTCCACCCCTGCGCGCACAGCCTTGATCTTTCTCCTTTCTTTATAAGGAGGGAAAAAACACACACAGACACACCAAACCCCTCATACACAACTGAGTTGCATTTTATTTCAGTGCACTTTTAATATTTTTTTTCCAGATGAAAATGGAGAAAGAAAAAGCCCACCCAGATCCACTGCTCCCGACATGTCCATTAGTAAACAAACACTCGATCATTCAAGGAAAGCCACTTCATGCCACCTCTCATTTGCACTCCTCATTTACAGTCTGGTCTCTTACATGTGTCCAAAACTCAGGAAAGTGCCATACAGGTGTTTTAGTGATTTTAATCACAGCCATAACTGGAGTTAAACAGAGTTTGTAACTTGTGATCAGATACCACTTTGTTTTGTTTTTCCTTTTAATGACAGGTCTTGTCCAAGTGCATGTGCCAATGCAATAACTTGTCTGAAGCGTTGCTAAAATTCAGTTCCCCCCACCTGTCAACAAAAAGTTGACACCAAGATTGCAGGTAGGCTTATTGTTTAAATGGGCAAAAAACACTGAAATTTAATTCAAAATCCAAATTAAATCATTTGAATTGAAAATGGAGAGAACTATTATTTTACAACAGCTAAGACCAGGATTTGGTAGCGTGGTACAATCACAAACGTACACAAGTGCATGTTTCTGGTTAAATAATTAGTCAGCATGTGTCTGCAGAGGAAGTCGTGACCAGCTTGAAATTTCAAGGCAGAACAAATGAGGAAGCGGTAATGTTAAAAGCAGAGGATGGTCGTGATGTCAGCGGTCTGCGGCTGTACGTCATGTGAGTTACCGTTAAGCTTGTACAGAGTCAGATCATTTACGTTTGATACAGGAAAACAGGCAGAGGAACAAAAGAGTCATTTTTGTTTTAGACTACTAGTTGTAAGCCAAGAGGGTGATGTCACAAGTAATGTTTCCAATGACTAACTGAATGTGTGACTGCGCGCATGCGAAGGTTCAGGGACGGCAACGCTGGATGAATCGCGGGTACAGACAGACGTCTCTGATGTGATGTCGGTTCAGCAGCCAGGTGAGGAAGCGCTCCAGACCCAGACCGTAACCTCCGTGGGGACAAGCGCCATACTTCCTCTGAAACACAGAAAGAGAGACAAGTCTGTCACCAACTCACTGAAGGACAGGGTGACCTTCCAGAGCCATCCCTAACGGATTTCCCTCTGCTGGACTGGTCAAAGAATTTATAAAAACAAAAAAGTCAATTAAATTAGGTTCCCCCACACACACCCCCAAAAAAATAAATAAAATCCTTTTTTGTTACCTGGTCGGTGTACCAATAGTACGCTGATGGATCAATCCCCTCCCTCTTGTATCCCGCCAACAGCTCGTCAGCATCCCAGATACGCATCGAGCCTCCGATAATCTCGCCGACATTTGGCATCAGCAGGTCAACCTGCAGGCGCACAGAGATCAGGAGAGATCCATAACCCGTTTCAGCTTCATTTTAGTGAAGATGAAAGAATCCCATAACATTTCCAAACAGGACTAAAAGCCTGTTTTTCTAAATTACTTGTGAATAATTAGAAAGATGAAACCAGTTTTATTTCAGCTTACAGGATTATTTCTTCAGCTAGTTTCAGTTTTCGGTAACTATAATAACAGTTTTCCAGGAGGATAATTAATGCAAAATATGCCAGAGTTCGGCTGGTCTTGTGGTTCCCCACGTCTAAACAGTTTTATCTTTGGATTCACATTCTGTGCACGTTGGATAAAGTTTAGTAGGGTTCCGGTTTGGTCTTCCTACCGACTCGGTGAGCCGCTCGTCCTCGGGGCAACGCTGCATGTAGAAGGACTTGATCTCAGCAGGGAAGCGACAGAGGAGGATGGTTTCATTGATGGCGTCAGTCATGAGCCTCTCTGGAGCCTCTGGGATGTCCTGAAAAAACAACACGAGTCAAGTTAATAACGTTGAAGCTTTACAGGACAAGATACGCTCTGGACCGTTCTTTGCATTTCCTGCCATCGTTTGGTTGGACAGCCTCCACGGGGGGTGCAGTCATCCGGAAGAGTTTACCTTTCCTCCCTTGTTGAGTTCAAGCTCTCAAGTCAGCAGGAGACCCGATAGACGTTAATTACATTGTAGTTTGGTAAAACGCACACATCTTCTGTTCATTGTGAAAACATTGGTGTTATATAACAATCCCTGAAGTTAGTTTCTGGTGTTTGAGAAGCGATCACAGAAGTCAGTATATTTAGAAGTGGAGGGAAATGTGATCATGATTGAGTCCAATGTCAGGACGTGCTCCACGATACACCTGCCGAAGACAGACTCCTGGAGAGGACGAGTCCGGCGACAGCTTGGGCAACTTCTAACATTTTCTTGCCGGCGGGTTTTACAGTCCAATTTTTTTAAGAGTTTTGTGAAAACGTCTCTGAATCAGACTTCAAGTTTCTGCTGCCGAGACCAACGCTTATGTTATTACGTCACTTGACTATTTTATAGCTACTCCACATTTTTCATAAATACTATCCATTTGAATATATATATATATATATATATATATATATATATATATATATATATATATATATATATATATATATATATATATATATATATATATATATATATATATATATATATATATTATAGTATATATATATATATATATATATATATCTATATATATATCTCTCTCTCTCCTCCTCTCTCTATCTCTCTCTCTCTCTCTATCTCTCTCGCCTATCTCTCTCTCTCTCTCTCGCTCTACCTCTCTCTCTCTTCTCTCTCTCTCTCTCTCTTCCCTGGGGCCCCGGTCGATTGTATGAGTTATTACTTTTGCCAGTGCAAGTAATTTTAGTGACCCTTGTGGCCTTTCCGTCTAATGGAAGAGTGTATAAATTAAATGATACACACACGGTTGGTTACACAAACTGCACAACCCGCGTCTTTACTGCCGGACTAAGATTTAAGACTCTTGACAGTTTGCGTCATCACCTCTCCAAACTCGTAGTAGGAGCCATCATCCTTCTTGACATCGTGAGCTCTCAGCCACTCGATGGCTTCGGTGTAGTTCATCCTCTTGAATGGCCTCTTGGGGGGTTTAAAGTTCTGGGAAAATATCACCATAAAACTACTGTAATTACACCAAAAAAAAAAAAAAACAAAAAAAAAAAAAAAAGAGGCAATTTTCAAAGAGAAACATTTGCCTATTCAGCAATACATTTTCAGAACAACAGGCAAACTTGGGCACGTAAAACTGCTGTACAAGCGGGCGTCACGTACTGGGTTGACGTCGTACAGCAGTGGTGCAGCGGGAGATTTGAGCACTCGGTCCACCACGTCACACACCAGGTCCTCCAGCCTGTTCAGCAGGTCCTCAAAGGTTATGAAGGCACACTCTGCCTCGACATGAGAGTATCTGGGTTCGGAGAGAACGGTCACACGGTACAGTCAGGTGTCAGCAGCTTACTTACAGAGATAATTGCAAGTTTCAGACAAGTTTGTGCAGCTAAACTTCAATATCTAATAAACTTTTGAAAAGAAAAAGCCCCCTTTCATGTTTCACTTGGCCTCCAATCAGTTGAAATTCACAGAAAATGTATCGCTACCTGCTTAAACGGCACAAAAACACCAACAGCCGTCACTCTGGATCATGTTTACATACAATATGATCAAACAGCCGTATCCTTTAACATTAATTGCTCCTGCTTTGCCCCCATACATTCACTCTGCTGCCGTTTATTTCTGAAACAGTCCAAGCATGTTTTTTTTTCCTATTTTTTTTCCATTCTGCTCCTACACAGGATGACTCGACTGTGCCCGAGTGCGAGCCGTCGCTGCGTCGACGAGCCGACTCACTCAGCCAGGTGTCTGCGGGTGCGAGACTGCTCTGCACGGTACGACTGAGCGATGCAGAAAGTGTCACCCAGGGCAGGTATGCAGGTCTCCAGGTAGAACTGGGAGGACTGCGTCAGGAATGCCTCCTCGCCGAAGTAGCTCAGGTTAAACAGCGTGGAGCCACCTTCCACTTGAGTCTGCACCAGCGTCGGAGGAGTGATCTAGACGCAGAAAAAGAAAGGAAATCAAAAGTCTTTCCAAGTATGGGATCTAGATATTACTGGCCAAAACTACAATACAACATAGCTGAAAGTGCAGTCAGACTCCGCTTTTCAATTAAAAACAAGCTGATTCATCCCTCACTTTCATCTGCAGACTCTGGGAACTGCACTGTCCTTGGGATTTGACAGGGTCCATCACCACATCATAGAAGCAAGACTGTACGGAAGACTGGTCGGAATGTCGGGTCCTGTTCTAGTTGTTCGCTTCCTACTTATCGGGGAGTCTTGGCAAACCAGCTCCTTTCTGACACACGCCTTACCACCAGTTTCCAGATGATATCCAGCTGTATTGTTCTTTTTAAAAAAAGGTCTGACACACAGACATTGAACAGTCTTGTGTAAATAAAAAAAAAAAAGGGCTAGGTGCAAACTCCCTGCAGCTAAATCCAGATAAAACTGACGTGCTGGTGATCGCCATCGGTGACGCCGTTCCAGGGATCAACCAGTACTTGGCTGATCTGAGCTTGAGCGCTAAATCAAGCCTCAGAAACCTTGAAGTCAACTTTAATAGGGAAAAGTCAGAGCATCATTGTAAACAGCTGACAAGAAATAGTTTCTCAGTTGAGAAAAGTCTCCACTCAGGAGAATTATCTAAAGTTGATCTGGAGCTAGTTATCCAGGCCTTTGTGTGTTCTCGTTAAGACTATTGTAACAGTTTGTTTTCTTATCTGTATTGTCTCACACCAATAGAAGGACTCAAGATTGTCAAAGCCCATCATTGACTCAGATTTATGTCCCTACACTCAGTCTCGGAGGCTGAGGTCACTAGACCAGAACCTACTGATGGTTTTATTGGTTGTTTCTTTTTTTTTTTTTTTTTTTTTTTGAGACGTCCGTCTGAAAAGTGCTATATAAATAAACTTTTACTTGATTTGAATTTTGTACCAGCCTAAATAGTTTTAAGAACACATTTTCATTTTTTAATACTTCTGGCCGATAAGGTTAGATAAAAGATTTTAGGTTTGTAGTTTTGTTTTTTCTCCCCTTCCTCTAGAATTGGATACGGTGACCAGCAGCTCAGTTGCGGTGCGTCACCTCGTAGTATCCACGGCTGAAGAAGTGGTCCCTGAAACACTGCGTGACAGTGGATCGGATTCGGAGGATCTTGGAGACGTTCTCTCCTCTGATCAGCATGTGTCGGTTGTTCAGCTGGACGTCAACGTCAGACTCTTCGTTCAGCAAGTTGTCAGCGCCACCTGCTGGAGCCAAGCCAATCAGCTCCCAGAAGTCGCAGTGCAGCTCATGGCCACCGGGCGCCTGGATGAGGGGATGAGACAGCTCAGTAAACATCTACTGCAGGCGTACGCACCACGTTCACCCTCCATTACTGCTACAAATGCTGCAGACTTTAATTTGTGTGAAACTGGAAGATTAAGCTCAGTAACTAAATAACAGCAACAAGTAATCAATTTCCTTCAGTATGTTTAAGTTTAGAGAGGATTCAATTTTTTTTTAAATGACATTAAAATCTCACAGTTCTGATGCCATGTCTGCAAAATCTTGCATACTACAGTTATAAAAACACTTCACCTCATTATCAACAATGTGTGGAACTCAGATGATCCTTTGCTTGCACATGTGCACTAAGAGGCGTGTTTACCTGTTTCCCCTCAGGAACCGCAGTGATGATCCCATACAGGGCTACAGTGCTCTCCGTGGACAACACCAAGCCGTTGTAGCACTGGCACTAGAGACAGGAGAACACACAAGTCGGCACGGGATTTACATGATTTAAAAAAAATAAAAAATCCAGTTTTTCAAAACAGAAAAAAAAAGAGGAATGATGCACAGGTTCAGAACAATTTATATGCATACAGAAACAAAAATGTTCCATTTAAATAGTTTCATCGGAATGTGAAATTCCTGAACAGTTACAGCTCAGTGCCAACATTATTGGGAAAACTACAAAATCAAATCAAGAGTTAAAGTTGTACCAGCTGATCTGACAGGACACACTGGAGGAAACCAGATCCATCTCTCAGCACGATGAACATCAGGTTCTTGCCTGTAGGAGACAAAAACACACAAGATCTAACTTACAGGCCTCTTGATAAGTCAAACATTCATCCGTGGTTAAATCTTTCTAGACTGCTCACCCTGTCTTCTCAGACGGTGAACCCATCCAAACACTTTCACTCTTTGCCCCCTCTTTGCTTCCAGCTGACCGATTTTAACCTGGGGGGGGGGGGGGGGGGGGGGGGGGGGGGGGGGGGGGTGTTAGAGTCTTTAGGCCAACATCTCGAAGAGGAACAGCTTTATTTAGGGCCAAGTCCAAACTGAGGATCATTTTCTGACCAACCAACTTGTACTGCATATAATTGTCTTAAGTCTTTACAACTACACTGTCATAGCTGTTACAAATATGTATGACTTTGATGGTTTGCGGCAAAACATCAGTTGTGTAGTGGAAGAATCATGTGACCGCTCAAACCAGTAACTGGCAGATCTGCAAAAACATGAAGTGTGAAAAACTGACCTTTTCTGGCTCAGGCAGGCTGGGGTCTTTGGTAATTATGATCTTCTTGGACTCCTCCAGGTTCTTCTCTCTCCTTTCATTGTCCTCCGTCTGCACAACAAACGTGGAGCCAAAATAATTAAAAAAAAAACATTGCCACCGTTACCAGGTTTTACAAATGTGAGACGTTACAACAAAAACCTGAAGTGTCCTTATGACTGATTGGTGACAGGAAATATCACTACAGGGTCAAAAAACAACTTCATCCACTTTGCCTTTGTACAACAGCTGACATTAAGTGAATTCTGGATTACAAACCTCTTTTTTCTCCTTCGAGTCACTCTTCATCTGCTCACGGTTAAAAGCCTTCTTTGCATTCTTCATCTGAGTCTTAGAGATCACTGCCCAGCGCTGAAGAGGACAAACAACAGAAGCTACATTTAAAAAAGTGACTAAAAATAAATAACTACACATACAGCAATGCTTTATAAAGGCTCAATACATTTGAAGTCAGATAAAAATATATGCAATAAAATAAATAGCAATTCAGGTTTAAAAATTACAAAAAGATTTTTAAATCATGCAGATCACAACAGAACCAACCTCGCCCTCCTTCTGCGAGTCTACGTAGATGGTTGGGAAAGGTTCTTTTCCATTAAACAAAAGAGCCTGTGAGTGAATCAGAAACATGTTACTGACGTGCAGACGAAAAGCAACCGTCTTCACCCACAAATGACAACTGAAAATCCACGTGGGCTCCTCCGCTTGCAGCAGTCAACATGTGTGGTGCATGTACCAAAAGTCAACATGCAGCTTGCCTTCAGAGGAGTCTTGAAGGGTTTCTCCTCCGAGCCGTCGCCATCCTGGTCACTCCCACATTTGTCGGACACGTACAGCTCACCTGAGAAACAAACGCAAGTTAGATGTCGGCATCCCCTCCCAGACGGCTCGGGTGGAAACCCTGTAATATAAATATTTAGTCATATATGAGAAACAAGTTGAAGTAGTAATGAGGCCACGTAACTGAGGGAGTTAGAAAGTGTGACAAATTTAGTCCATTAAGGACTGAAACAGTTTACTCTTTTTATTGAAGTACCTAGTAATAAACATTTATCATTATAGGTGCTGCATACACATTTGAATGGAAATAAAGCACACATTTTAGGCTTAAGACAAAACTGAAAGTGAAACTGAGGTGAGGCTGGTGTGCCTGACTAGATTAGCAGCTGGCAGAGACCATCCCAAAAGGGTTATTCATGAGACAGGAGTTTCTAAACTTAATAGCGCTTATTACTCTTTTCACCATCAAATATATATATTATTTTTTTTTATTACAAAAAAAAAAAAAAAAAAAAGAACAATCCACTGATCCTGATCTAAGAGATAAAGCTTCAAAGTTTCTGAAAAACTTTATACACATTTATTGTTCAGTAGTTCTTTTCTAAAATAAACTGTTTACATGAACTTTTTTTAATGATTCATGGAAATGAAAGATATTAATTCCAAGGCTAATAATGGTTTGGAAACGCCCCGTCTGGTCACAATATCAAGTAAAAGTGAAAGTAAACACCCTCGTTGGACATTGAGCCCATTTTGGCCAACTGATGCAACACTGACATCCCACAAACATCCCACAAACATCCCACACCTGACTGGTGTAGACTGGTAGGAGACGTGACCAAACAGCTGCACTTATACTTTTATCTGGGTCGAGGAAAACATTTACGCACCCACGTTAGGACGCTATAACTTTGGTCAACTTCAACATCCAAATTTGTTCAGTGTGAACTTAAACTTGCCATCATCCGAAGGATGTGGGCTGAAAACAGGCACCAAGGCCTCATATAGAGCCGCTATTGCGCCAAGTGTCTGCGCATGTTGGTGACAAACGCGGGCGACGCCAGAAATAACCTACAGCCAACATTTCGACCGGGTCAGAGAAGATTGTACACAGCACACACATCCCCGTTTTACAATTCATATGTGTATATACAGTAAAAGTGCGAGCACAGCAGGTGCCGGTGCGCTGTGTTGAACCGTGTCGGACGCTCCTCTCGGCCTCCGAGTCTGTGGCGGCTACCATTAGCCTCGGCTTCGACTTCCACTCGTACCATGTTTTGACTTTTTTTTAAATTTGGTAACAGCGTAAACGCATGCTGTATAAATGCGACAGAAGCCATAGACGTGAAGTATCGGGAGTCGGAGTCAACCAGCGAGCCAAATCGCGACTATGAATGGACCTGACGCAACACATGGCGTTAACAGCAAGCTAACGACGCGGCTCGGCTGGTTCCGTCTTACCCACTGAGAGCTGCTCCGCACCTTTTGTTATCTCTGTCGTCATGTCGTCCCTGGAACGAAGACGTTACGCTAGGGAAGGGACCTGACGATTTTATGACAGAATGTCAAAAACAAACCAAGGCGGAAAGGATGCTGCAGCCTCGCCGACGACAGCTGTACCGGTCGTGCAAGTTTGCGTCAGCTCTGCCGCAGTTGGCTATAAACAACAGAGAGGAGACCACGTGCGGACGCGGGCCGCGCTGATTGGCGACCGCGGAAACGTCACTTTTATGGCAGGAAGTGCGGCTGAAGGTGCGGCGTCAGCGTGCAGGGACACGTGTCTAAAGATCGATCACACCTGTCACGCTCGTGGCCGCTGTTTAGTCCTTTTTAGATCATTCCCCGTCGATTTTCAGCTCCCATTTGGGTTGTGTTCATTCATATTGGAGTTTTTTTGTTTTGTTTAGTAACAAAATGTTCCACTTGAATAAATGTGAAATTCAAATGTAAACGTTCAATCAGCTTCACTCCTAATAAAAACTAGCAAATATAGAATTAGTTATTTTTCATATAACACACGGTTTTGTTTTGGGTTTTTTTTTGGGTGGGGGAGGTATTAAAATGTATTTGTTAGAAAAACGACAAGCATGTCAGTCATAGGCCTATAGTGGTAAAATGTAATGATAAACAGTAAATATGTCTATTATTTTTTACAATTTGATTTTTTGTCCAAAATGAAACGCTGAGATCAAAAAATGTATGATGATATTGTAAAGCTGTGTGGCTGTAATGGGATTCAATTGGACTTTGTCCTCTATTATCTCTAAAGGGTAGTAACTCTTCAAAATGAAACTAAAAGAAAAGATCTGTCCTGTAAAATGAATGTTGTCACTAAACTTTGTTATAAGCTGCACGCATGGCAACCCCCCCACACATTTTTTTTTTTAGCATCAATTCATTAGCTTTTATAGAACATTTTGTGAAATTTTTGTCCTCAAATGACCTGACAGGATAGTAAATTAAAGCAACCCACAAGGGTTAAGACAAAAACTGAAAGTGAAATGTGATGTGGGGCGAGGTACGCCATCACTATCAGCCCAATAGCCCAATAACCGGCAGAGACCTAGACCCAACTCAGAGGTGCAATAAATAGCAATAAAGCATGGCAATAAAAGAGGCCAAATGGCTCGGAAACTGACTCCTCTGCTCATAATATCAATCAAAGTAAACAATGTTTGAACACTGGGCCTGTTTTGGAAAATGGGCGAAGTGCTGCAATGTTGAAACTGAACAAAGATCTTACACCTCACTCGTGTGCAGTTAGAAAACATTGGTAAAGGATATAATTAAATGGCTGTATTAATACTTTTAGGAAATTTAAACTCCCAGTTTGTTTTTCTAAAATTCTTATCAAATAAAGAGCAATTCAATTTGTCAGGTATTCTGTTTAGCCTGAACTTAAGCTTGACATCTAAAAAATCTGGGCTGAAACACAACTTGAAAACCTGCATACAGAATTGTTATTACACCGTGTGTCTATTGATTCTGACATGTGACAAATTGACAGATGAAACTAGAAATAACCTGTATCCAACATTCCTATTGGACCAGAGAAGACTATACACATCATACAGCCTGAACTGGTTTATTATTTCATTTGGTAAAAGTGAAAAAATAAAATACAATAACTTTCAATGGTGGAATATTTCATGCTCCCATTGAGATAGCGTTGTGTCTGACGCCCTCTTCTTGGCCTCTGCAATTGACAATGGCAGCTGCCATGGCTGACTTCTAGCTTGTCACTACCACTTTATCTTTAATTTTCACTCATTCTGCATATGAGATATACACATATATGTGTATATTCTTCTTTTTCTGATCATTCTTGTCAGTGTGGACATCGTGCACACGCTGTATGTACGATGCACACCGAAATTAGTCTCTGCTTTTAACCCATCAACTAGTTTCACTAGTGAGCAGTGGGGCTGCTATATGTATATGTATATGTATATGTGTGTATATATATATATATATATATATATATATATATATATATATATATATATATATATATATATATATATATATATATATATATATATATATATATGTGTGTGTGTGTATGTTCCGTACTGCTTCGTACTGCTCAGAGAACGTAAAAGCAAGGGAAGTTTAAGTTTCTTTCTCTATATTATTTTTTTGATTCATTCATATCCAAAACTATTTTTCCATCTTTTCCTCACGTTCTCCTCATTTGCAATCACATTTCCATCTTTATCCTAAACCACCCTAACCTGCAACACACCTTCCCGTCCTGATCGCTCCGTCTCACCTATCAGTACAAATCCTTCTCTCCTTAAAAACTTGATTACATTTTAACCACTGAATTTATCTATTTTTTTCTTTTGTTTACATTTTGAATCATGCCTTTCATTTATGTGATGTTTTAATGTCTCTGTAAAGCACTTTGAATCACCTTAATGTTGAATTGTGCTGTACAAATAAACTTCCCTTTCCTTTCTTGGTGTTCAGAAGTTCATGAAACTTGATTGCCACTTTATTGTCATCTTTTCTTATCCTACTTCTCCTTTGCACAACTTTTCCCTTTTAGACTTTTAGATGTCACATTGTCAAACAGGAGCGGCATGTTTACAACAGCCATTTCCATCCTTTTAGCAAAGTCTCATACCATCTGTCTCACCACATTCCTGTCCATAACACTGTATTTATGCTTTTCGAACACTGGCCTTTCCCTCTCGTCGCACAAAGCGAAGGAGACCGTTCTCACATGTGGTTCCCCAATTAACTGCACTTACTTAGTTATCTACTATAATACTGTGGCTTGACTGCATGTCTGCTAAATGTAATGTAAAATGTTTCCATCACCCCATCTCCTCCGTTTCCTTGACCAACATGACGATCGGTCTCCTAACACTGAGAATGCACTGTATACTGATTGTTTTATGAGATGATTGCACACGTCAGAATACATCTTCTTCTTATTGCTTAAAGCAGGACAGCAGAGAGCGGGTGTGGACAGAGACGAGAGCAGCGGAGATGTGGCTGAGTTCTCCGTCCGTCCCCCTTGCTAGATGAATGAAAGCTGACTGACTTTGTCTTTCTTCCTTATTGTGTGTTTAATAAATGTTCAGGTCGTTTAAACCTGACACTCATTGTCCCTCCAATTTCTGTCTCCACCCATCACTCGGTTTTATACACTCTTCATCTTGAGAACATTCTTCACTTACCCTTTCAGTCACCCCTACACCATTTCTACTCCACAGTAAAATAATTTGCATCCAATGCTTCAAGGCTTGCTGGCTTTTCCTGGTTTTCTGAACATACAGTACATCTACATTCTGTCTCTGCATGAGATCAGCGAGGTCCCTAATCCTTTCCAGCCATTGTACCAACATTTAAAGCCACTCACCTCCACCTCTACACTGCTGCAGAACAGTACATCCTGTCAGGTCTTGACGTGAATGCCTGTTGCCTCACTGACATCTGCAGCATATCCTCGGTGTCCCATCCCCTTCTAGATACCAGTGACTGTCGGTGTAGCTCTGGTAGCAGCTGTGGTGACAAAAAAAAAACAACAACCACCCACCACCAACAAAAAAGCCACTTTCAGTAGATCTGGACACTTTGAAGAGCAGGGATGATCTTCGCCAACCTGGAAAAAACACTGCATGTTGTCGTGTCATTTGTCGTCTGGGAGACAAGTGTCTGAAATTACTTACTGAGGAGGGAAATGTGTTTCCAGGTTGTGGCGTATCCCAACAAGAGGAATGGCTCGATAGAGGTGTGTTATGATTGATTCAAAATAGACAATGATGATAACCAGTGAACGCAGTGCAAGGAGACTTAAAACAACTGCAGCAGGTGACTTCATACAACCACCTTCCACTCGTAGCGCTGCTGCTACCACCTCCACCTGCTGCAGAGTCCACAGGAAGCATACTTGACACACATGCCTTTGAAAAAGGATCGTTTTATTTACAGTGATTTAATCAGAATTACAATATAAATGATTTATAGACCGACTCTCCAGAGATGGAGAATTCACTAAGAGCAAAATGAGGATTGCTGGAGGTTGTGTGTATGTTTTCTTGTTTTGTTTCTTCCTGACAACTTTCCATATGGCAGCTTGGACAGGACAAAATTCATGGATGTCTCCACATCCTCCTCCTCTTCTTCTCACGGTCTTCCCCCTCGTGTTACCCGCTCAGTGACTCTCACCTTTCTTCCCTACAACCTGCAGGGCAGCAAAAGAAAATGTATCACCAATGAATACAACACTCTTAAAGCCTCTTGAACCTAAATTAACGCAGGCTGCTGTATCATACCCGTTTGAAGTCGTTCATATTGGTGGCCTGTACTGGAGTCCCTATGAATGTCAGGTAGTTGATTTTTGTTGTCTCCTCGTCTCTTTGGTTTGATTTGACAAACAACTGAAAAAGAAGAAAAGAGAAAAAAGGTAACAATGAACTTCAAAGATAGTGAAACAGAGGGACAGAAGAAATCACTGAGCATGCCTGAATCCCATAAAGCAATTACACTGGACGGGACACGTAAAAACCAAATAAAACAACTACAGAACCTAAACATCCTCTGTTGCCATCAAACCATTGGATGATATTTTACTGTGTGATTCTGCTCCCAATAGCTTTTCTGCAGCAAGGCAGCCTGTGTGAAACTTGAAGAGGGCTCCTCAGCATTTCACAAATGTCTGCAATTCAGACATATTTCAAATTAGACAGTGAATGCAGTTCACATCATCTTCTACTGTTTGCAATTCGGGAATTGGTGTGACAGGAAGGACGGAGCTGCTTCTTTTTTTATTTTATGAAATAGTTTTAGTTTTAGCTCATGGTTTTACTGTTTTTAACCTTGAAATCTGTGATGCTGTGTTTTCTGATCACATTTCTGTTTTGTTTGATGTGCAGCTCCCGTGTCACATAGTTAAACCTCGTGCCCCTGCCCTGTGCAGTCGAACTATTAACTCCCACACAGCCGCTCAGTTCTCTGCAGCTTTTAATTCCACTATTCTGTCACCAGATTATCAGAGCTGTAATCCAGATATTGAGAGCATGTCATCTTACTTTTATTCAATCTGCCAAACTGTTTTAGATAATGTAGCTCCGCTGAAAACAAGGCTCTCCAGGTTGAGATCCGAGCCCTGGTTAGATGAGGCTACTTGAGCTGTAAGGCGGGAGTGCAGGAGAGCTGAGCGGAAATGGAAGAAAGACCGGTTACAAGTCTCCTTCCAGTTGTTGAGAGATAGCTGGCGATCTTATCAAAAGACTATGAAAGCTGCCAAGACGAAGTATTTTTCAGACATTATTGCAAGTAACCGTCACAATCCTCGGGTTTTGTTTAAAACTATTAACTCTGTTTTAAATGCTCCACAATCGGCCTCTCTGGAGAACTCAACCAGGGTTTGTGAGATGTTCGCGAGCTTTTTTATTGATAAAGTTAGGAATATTAGGACCCTCATTACCCCTCTCCCTTGTACTCCCTCCATGTCTATCACATGTTCTACTGTTTTCCACCAGTTTGAACCTGTCAGTTCGTCTTATTTGGAGAAATGAATCAGTCAGATGAAGCCATCAGGGTCTCCTAATGATCCAGTTCCACCTCGTCTTTTTAAAGACGTTTTTCCTACTCTGGCTCCTCATGTTCTTAGTATAATTAATGGCAGTTTAGTTCGTGGGATTGTGCCCTCGTGTTTTAAACATGCAGTAGTAACACCACTTATTAAAAAGGCTGGCTTGGACTCTTCCATTTTGGCAAATTTCAGACCCATCTCTAAGCTCCCATTCCTTTCGAAGGTTCTTGAAAAAATTGTCTATTGCCAGTTAATAACGTTTTTAGAAGAGAACAACATTCTTGAGGTGTTTCAGTCGGGATTTAAACCCCGTCACAGTACTGAGTCGGCGCTATTAAGGGTTTCTAACGACATTCTTTTAGCAACAGATGCTGGTCACTGTGTTGTTTTGGTTCTGTTGGATCTGGCAGCTGCCTTCGACACAGTAGACCATCAAATCCTTTTGTCTCGCCTAGAAAGCTGGGTGGGCATTCAAGGTGATGTTTTAAAATGGTTCAGATCATACCTAACGGAAAGGAGTTTTTGCGTCCGTCTTGGTCCGTCCTGCAGGACACCTCTTACATGTGGTGTACCTCAGGGTTCTGTTCTCGGACCTCTTCTGTTTTCATTGTACCTGCTTCCACTTGGATCAGTTCTCCGTAAACATGGGATTTCATTCCACTTTTATGCCGACGACAGCCAGATTTATATACCACTAAAGCAGGAAGAAGCATATTCTGCTCAACAGTTATTACAGTGCATTGATGATATTAAGGCATGGATGTCATGTAACTTATTACATTTAAATCAGGAAAAGACAGAGGTTCTGTTATTTGGCCCGAGCGACATCTCTAAGGTACATGTCAATTTGGGTGTTTTAAATGATTATTTGAAACGGACAGCAACGAGTTTGGGTGTCAAACTGGACAGCAACCTGACTTTTAATGCTCATATTAGTTCAGTGGTCAAGTCCAGCTTTTTCCATCTGAGACAATTGTCCAAGGTTAAACCTCTTCTTTCTCACTGTGACTCTGAGATTTTAATCCATGCTTTTATTACTACTGGTTTAGATTATTGCAATGCTCTTTATGTTGGAGTTACTCAGAAATCACTTGCTCGGTTGCAGTTAGTCCAGAGCGCTGCTGCATAAATAAAGTTGAGTTGAGTTGAGTTGAGAAATGGCAAAAGCATCAGATCAGGACTTGGTATCAGCTGATGCTCAAAATCAAATGACTCGAACTTGGATTGGGGAGCAAAAACAATGTGATTGGGACATTCCTACTATGTGGTCATGTGGACTCCAAAGCCCCCAAGATACCAATCTGATGGGACATGATGGTATCTGTGGGAAGCAGTCCCAATCCACAATGACACCACCACCCACAGGGATAAAGGTTTGTACTGCCAACATCCCGGCACAGAGATTCCAGGAAACCCTGATGTTCTCTGTTCATACCCTGATTTGCCGGAGCCCCTTTGGCACCAAGTGTGCCAAACACACAAACCACACTGCATCACAGACGTAGTCTGGCTGTGTTTTAGCGCCCTCACCGTAGCACTCTGCACATTCTGAAACTTGACGTAACGCAGCGGAATCAGACCGTCATCTTTGTAGTCTTCCTCCGACAGCTCGAGAGTTTGAGTGGCTTCGCTCCGCTCTGCATCATCAAAGCCCATTGACCGAGGCAGATTTATGAACACCTTTACCACTTTAGGGGCTTGGGCTGCCACAGAGAGGAAAAGCAAAAGCAATAATTGAGACAGGGTAGAGCAGAGGGGGAGAGAGAGGTTACTGATAACTCTTTTCACTACATCGCTTCCAGATGACAGGTTGAGATAAATGCTTGAGGAGGAGTAGAACTCACCAAAGTCTGAGGACTGTAGCTTCATAGAGAAGAGCTTCACAGGCTGGTTGAAGGCGATTGTTATCAACAACTAGAAAATAATATGTCAAATCCATTAATTGGAGGAAACAGAACATATGTCTGCTCTGAAGCTAAACTGTTTGAAAAAAAAAGAAAAAAGAATAACGAAAGGCTAAAAGTGCAATAAGTCTGGCTGATTTATTACCATCTTTTACCTGTTCATCACAGTCGGACTCCAGGTAGGAGGAGTCTTTGACTAAGCAGTTATCGAAGCCACAGTCGTCGCTCTCGTTGAGGCACTCGCAGCCAGCTTTGTTGACAAAAGGCATGAGGTCCATCTGAAAAGCACAGCCGACAAAATAAACTCAACTTTTGGCTCAAACATCTCTTTTATCTGACATCACTCATTTCCAGTTTGATGATCTGAAGCTGACTTCACGATTGAGCACGCTCATGTGCACTAAAGCCTCTCTTTCCAACAAGGATGTAAATATTTAGAAAGTATATTTTAAAGTAAATCATAACAATGAAATACACTCTTACTTAGACAAATATACCAAGGTCCAAATCCTTCAATATAACAACAGACTTTTCCACACAGCACTTGTGCGACGGGACTTTTGGGCTGGCATTATGCCTTGTTTTGCATGTGAACGCCTCTAACGTGGAATTACAGCGAGTCATTGCACATTTGATCTGCTTTTGGGAGGTTGTACCTAGAGATACTTTACACTGATACCATTATACCCCCGAAAACATGGGAATCATTGTATCAGTGAGTATTTACGTCTTCTACGCTCCATCTGATACCATCTCATTTTTATAAACAGAATTTAAATTCTTAATTTTTCCTCTTAAAGCCAGGAAGTTACTCAATGCTACTTTGAAAAGTTCCTGTTTTGAGTCTCCAGGTGGTGAAGCAGTGGTACACGAGATCCTGAACTGAGACAGCTATCTAACATTAACATGTTGGTGATCATGTTTATCATATCAATATCATTTAAGCCCGGAAAATCCCACCAGGAAAACTGTGACATACTCAGGCATGGGTGCGGAGCATTCATGGATAAAACCGTAGAATTCATTCTCCTACATGATCAACTCCTTTAGTTTCCAGCCAAAACAACATTTTAATTAGTAGATATTCATTATATGATGTTAATTTGAAAAAATAAATAAATAAAAGGTATTTGAAAAAAATAAAAATAAAAAATAAATCAAAACAACATGCTGGTATCGGCAGAATACTCTGCATTGGCCAATGAAAATGGCATTGGACAGAAAGATTGGTATCGGAACATCTCTAGTTCTAACGGACCGACACAAATGCGCCAATACGATGCGACCGCTGCGGGAAAAAGGCCACAGACCGCTTGTAAACACTCACATATCCCTTTGGAATGTCCGAGTCCTCGGCGTTTCCTGGGTCATTCTCTGTGTGTTGTTTAATCTTTTCCTCCAGACCTGCAGCGTCTCCCCCCTGATACTGATCAACCCGAACCCGGTTCCTGAAGAACAAGAATGTTGGTGTGGCTGAGATGTTGTTGGCTGCTGCTGTCGCCTGCAAAAAGAAAGTTTGCTTTAATTGGCTTTTAATTACCAATAGAATTTATACTAATAACACTGAGCCCTTGTACTTTGGTTTGCCATCAGTGATCTGTCCTAGGTTTGTACTTTACACAATTCTCTAAACGCTAATATCACTCTGTGCTTCTCTCAGTAAGTACACAGGCTCACATGTTTTTGGTACACAGTTTCTGCAAAACCAACTTACCACAGGCTCTTTAACATTTGAACAAGCTGTTTGAATTTCAGAGAAAAGTACACAAACTAAGAAAGTCTCCACTTTTTAGGGGTTTAATATTTGGTCTACAATGTTCTTTGACTGTGTGCAAGATTTCCTTGATGTTTTTCTTCTATTCAGTCCAAACAGAAATATAAAAAAATAATATCATTAATGCTACTACTAGTAATACCACTACTAATAAAGGTGGACGTGGAGGGTTAGAGTTACCTGACAGACATGTACATCAACTTCAAGGAAGACGACCTGTGGATACTTGTTGCTCAACATGTTGAAAGCTGGAGCTATTCTGACACAGGGCCGACATCTGGGAAAGCAGACCATAGTTTGTCACAGATCTGCCACGATAGCACACTTGTGTTGTGATGATTAATTCACAGCCTCAAACATCCTCTTACTATATGAGTAGTAATCCAAATATCTAGCCAGATGACATTACAACAGTTGTAACATTATATTTCTAAAACCTCAAACAGATCCCAAATGATGCATCTGACTTATAACGTTACACTTTGGAAGCGTCATATGAAATATATCTCTCATTTTTAAACAAACAATACACTTGCAGTGACTTTATCAAATCAGGAAGCCAAGAAATCGATCATTTATGGAGCTCGTACTTAGTGTCAACGTCCCAACCTTCGAATCACTGTGGTAACAGTGTAACACTGTTACGTCGAGTCACTGTTGTAAACGTGTAACACTGTTACGTCGAGTCACTGTTGTAAACGTGTAACACTGTTACGTCGAGTCACTGTTGTAAACGTGTAACACTGTAACGTCGAGTCGCGGTGGTAAAAGTCTAACACTGTTACGTCGAGTCACTGTTGTAACCGTGTAACACTGTTACGTGGAGTCGCGGTGGTAAAAGTGTAACTGTTACGTCGAGTCACAGTGGTAAATGTGTAACATTGTTACGTCGAGTCACGGTGGTAAAAGTGTAATACTGCTATGTCATCGTTAGCTGCTGCTAACTGCAGCAACCGCGGACTCACAAAGTGGTCCTACGGCTCAATCCGCTTCTACGTAACAGTCACGCGAGAGCAACATGAATATTTTTAAACACCATCCGAAGAGAAAACAATGAAACAGCAAAGCAAGGACAGCCGGACGGGCCGTTCGGCTTCGCGTCGTGTCCGTCAGCTCACCCGGCCATTGTAAATTTCACCACGGTGAGCCTGGAGCCGGCGGCCGCCAATTCCGGTTGGAAGTCCGGGTCGCTCCCAATCACTTTAACACCAACCATGGTCTAATACGCGACTGAGCTTGGAGCTTGTTCCCCGGGGTGACGCGGGCAGGAAACGCTGCGGACTATTAAATACAAGGGGTTTGTTTTTAGCTTTCTGTCAGTAAATTAGCCGACTAGCTGTCCAGTGGTGGCACGCTTGGTACAGGGCACAATGAGCAGATTCAGGATGGGGACTCCTGATTGGCCAGGAACTCCGCCGGAAAGGCGGAGCTTTGTCTTGTCTTCTTCTTTGACTCGTGTAATGCTCCTTTACTGCCCTCCATTGGCTATAGGACGAAAACCCCCAAACACCGTCACAACGTGTCTCAGTGTCAGTCGATACTGAACTGAATAAAAATAAAAAATAAAATAAAGGTAGAAGGCAAAAGGTTTTAAGGTTTGCTTTATGAAACTTCAACAAAGCGACTGCATTGCTTGGCTTCCTTGGAAATAACAACAGAAAGTAGTTTTAAATTTAAAAATGTACATTTATGAATATAAAAAATATTCCATACCTATGATAACATTTTGCAGTGGGCTGGTAACCAGTCCACTGCATAATCTTGTCTTTTGCTTGACAAAAAAATGTGATAATATCTATGTTCCCGCATTGGAAGAAGCCGAAGCAGAAGAATGGATGGATGGATGGTTAGATGCGTGTATATTCCAGATAAAGACAAATATGTTTGTAAATGTTCTCATTCCAGATCATACATGTTTGTGGCAAGAAAATGTGTTTGTATAGGAGCATAAGTGATATTAAAAGCTGTCAATGAAAAACAAACTTTATTTTGTTAACAAGGATTTGTCAATATGAAGGTTACATTTAAGAAAAACATTTAAACCACCCAATTTAAACAACTTTTGGATTGGTATAGCATTCCAAATGTGGCCATGGCTATTAATGTTTAATGTGTTAGTCAATGAATTAGGTAGAGACAATTACTATAATAATTTCCAAAGAATTAATTAATCTGATTTCATTACTGTGTTTTATTTTTTCCATTTAAAGGCAGCATGGTGGTTTAGCAGTGTTGCCTCACAGCAAGAAGGTTAGACATTTTTGGAGAAAACACTTCAACGAAACTGTAGTAAATATGAACACACACCATGTGCTAATTATATAAACTGTACCTATTCTAAACAAAAATAGAAATTTTAGTAACTTCTTGCAATGATCTCCACATTATCAGCAATGATAGAACTTCATCGATGGACAATCCTAAACCGTCTCACTATGTCAAAGAAGGCAACAAAGCAAGTGTGAAATAAAATATGACCAAAACAATATTTGTGACAAAAATAAAATGCATTCATACCATACCTCTTATAGGAAATGTTTGCAATAAATGCAGACAATGTGTAAAATGTGTTTTTTCTTAATGGATAACAGGTCTAACTTAGCATCTGGACCAAGTGTTGGTGTCATCATTTTCATTTTTTCTGTTTGGATGAATACAACTAGTTGATTAAAATCTCTCTCAATCCCAAGATTAACGAGATCAAAGTAGTGCTTCATGTTCTCTGCACACATTGGTGAATTTCAACGGAATAGTCATTTTAAAATATCAAGTAGCCAAATAATGTCCGATATAGTCTATAAAGGACTTTAGACGATCTGGGCCCACTGGAATTTAACTGTGTTTTTATTGGTTCTCTACAAAACAGGGAAATTGTCATAAACGACATCTGTAGTTTAAATGAAGAGACAGTGTCCCCGCCTGTGGGCCAAAATATGAACGAGTCTACAACACAAATGCCACATTTGACAGTTAAAACAGGTACTGTAGCCCCGCCTATAACCAACACCTGGTACAATTAAAAATTCAATTTAGCTGTGCGTCACGTGGCCGGAACACCTCCGCACCCCCTCTCGCAGGTAAAGCCTCGCTCTCAATGCCGCGCGTCGGTTGTTGTTTTGAGCGGCGGAGGCGTCGGACCGGTCCTGCAGGTTTGTGCGGGGCTGAGCAGGTGAGGCCGCGGGGCAGAAGGGCGGGGAGCAGCGGAGCCTCTACAAGCAGGAAGACCGGGCCAACATGGAGCGGTGACACGGCGCCGAGGACACCGACTGAGGATACGCGCACAGTTTTAACAGATCTGCAGAGGTGAGTCGTCCAGATTCGATAATGTCGTCTACGTATTTGACTGCTCAGACTAAAGTTTTAGTTTTATCCAGGTTTTTTTTTCTTTCTCACCACGGGCGTTTCGGTGTTCCGGCCACCTGAGTGGCTGATGCTGAATTCACATTTTCCTTTTAAAGGGGGGATTGTTGTTGGTATTTATTATTCTTGATTAAAAAAAAAAAAAAAGCTTTAAATATGCTGCATAAAAAGGTTCAGGACCATGTGGGCTGGCTTCGCGTCCCTGATCCGTGTTTTAATTGTCTTTCTTAAAACGCACAGTGTCAAACTAACTTCCTTGAATGGCTGTTGTTTTTTCCTTCTTTCCTTTCGGCTGCTCCCTTCAGGGGTCGCCACAGCGAGGCATCCCTCTCCATCCTTTGAATGGCTTCATGTTTTAAAGTATTTTAAAGTACATTTAGTCCTAATATAAGGAGACCGGTGTGTTTTGGAAACTTTCTCTGTCAATATTCTTAATGACACATTCAACAAAAGGATCGTTCAGTTTAGTGAGCATGTAAATTAAATAAAAACCAGTCGCAATCACTTGTATTACCGTGATAACTAAAGGGAAGTGGGGCAACAGATTTAAAGGGAATTTTTAAAAAAATATTTAATTTTTATTAGATTTTCTCAGTTGTGTACTAGTGCTTTTTCTCCCAGTTAGTTTCAAGTTGTTGTGTGTTTTTTTTAAATGCACTTGAAGACCTTTGCTATGCAGCGTTAGTGGAGGACTGGGGTGAGCGATTTTTTGTTTTTTATTTTTCAGACGCCAGATGTCGGTTGGGTCATTCATTTTTTAGCTTCATATCTGTTATTGAATTGTGTGAGGGAGTGCATGCATGTGGGTCTATTACATTGAACTGATCTGACCATATTGTCTTTTTCTTTTAACCCTCTACAGGATCTTTTATTTATGCGTGTGTTGCAGTTTTAGCTTTTTTGTCCAAAGACCTTCAAAATAAAAGCCTTATCCTTATGAAATTCAAGGCACCTGAATGTTTTCTCAAAATTAGTATAGTATAAAAAAGTGTCTTCTTATAAATCTAATTATAAAGATGAGTTCTGTATTTGTACACTATTATTTCATAGGTATATTTAAAACTGTAGGATGTTGCTGTTAAACTGCTGGTCATCATACTGTTAAGTACTCTTAATAAAAGGGAGCTTAATTTTTTTTTTTTTTTTTTTCTTCTGTTGGACATACTCTGCTTTATTTCTACTAATTCAGACTCTGGAACTCTAAAGACGATCAGCATTTTACAAGGAGGAGCTCTGCTGGTGTCTGTTGTGAATGAACACAGTGGTAGCTGATGGGTGCATGTCTCCGAGTGGCTGTTTTTCCATAAACGTAAAACTAAGCCTTTCATCTGTTGACGAAGCATGTTTTTTGTGTCCTTTTTGATTAGGGAAATCTTTTCCAGTATGGAAATCCCCAATGTTGAAAGCACTGACTGAGAATTTGAATTGTCATTTTAGAGGCAAATGGGTTGAAGAGTTGTTGGAGTAATGAAATGTTTTTTATTTCCTGAGTGTTTTCCATAGGAGGCCTATAGGGGCCTAAAAGCATTCATATCTCAAGCTGTAAAATAGTGCGCCTGCCACTGTCCAGTGTATGTTTTATCAAATTAGTTTCTTTGCTATGAACTGTGTTCTTAAATTGGCACTAATCCTGCTCAGTTCCCCTTGAAGGCCTCACATGTTCATGCAAAGTTTCCAGGCATCTGTCTCAAAGGGACCCGCTAAAATGACTGGTTCTGTATTTTATTTATGTTTTTTCTTTAATTTATACACTGTCGGGGCACAGTGTCTGCATAAGTACCCTCTTGTCTGTGGTTCCTGTGTCAATAACTGGGCCACTAAACCGAATTCCTTCACTTTTACCCATGTTGACAGTCATCACTCGAGTGTACAGGGGGAGAAACACAGATGCAAATTGGCACTGGCAAGTAGCTCGTCTGCAGAGGTTGAGATGCTGCCGTATGTGTTGGAGGATTACTTCATATTCCTGCTGTAAATGGAAAAGGCAGTCCAGGAAATGTCTACCGTGGCTTGAGAACCGGCTTTGGGGGTGTGGCTGCACATGCTGCTGTCTCTGTAGACGGGCTGACTGGGTGTGTTCGGCTCATTGTCTGGACTCCTGCTGTGAGCAGAATACTGAACATGCGAGTCAAACTTCATTAGGCTTCATTATCAGTGGAAACCAACTCGCAGAGCCGTGCGTGCGTGATTTTTATTTTTTTTAATTCTTTTTATTTTTCTTCTTTCTTTCATTGCCCTACATAGACAAAAAATGTGTTTTGTGTGCAAAACCTCTCGAAACCTTCATGCAAACTGAACAAATGAAGGACCTTTTTTTATTTAAAACTGTAACGCTGATGTCTGTTATTATTTTTTTATTTTTTCTTTATTTTTATTTTTTTATAAATGGTCTGGTGGCGGTTTTTCCTGCAAGAGCCTTGTTTGCTGGGGTTTTTTTTTTTTTTTCCACTTTTCAAAAATGATGTTAATTTTAAAGATGAGCTTTTGATAAGAAAAGGGGAAAGAAATAAGCAGAAAATGGTAATGCAAGAAAAAAACACTTTTCATATTGCGTTTGCTGTATTTACATGGAAATCCAACAGACTTCCACTGTCCACATGGATTTTTCAACTTTTTCTTTTAATGGACGCTGGATAAATTCTGGTACGGCTCTGCAAACATCTATTTTTAATTTTTTTTTTTTTTTTTTTTTTTTTTTTTTTTTTTTTTTTTGTATTTTGCTGGTACTTCTAGCAAATTGCTACCGATTTTATGGTCCACATTTAAACTTTATTAAATGGCAAACACTACCGCACAGTAATCATTTGTAATTTAAACAGAAATACAAGTAGGTTTTGTTGGTTTCAGAGAAGCAGTTCTGTTTCTGATTCATTGGCCAGTTGCAGCAGAACAAATGTTTCTCTTGTATCCATTTACATTTCCCTTCGCGCTGTCTTCCTCGTCCACCCAGAGTGCGTAGTACTCAAAGTTCCTATCGGTTAAGTCCGATGTAAAGGTCTGGTGTTTGAGTCGATGCTTACGTGGCACAAGCAGAGCTGGGAAGCTGGGTTAGGTCTGGTACATTCACAGAACCTCCTCCCATTTTATTGAATTTCACATCCATTCATTATCTTTACCCTCTTCCAGTTGAGGGTCACGGGGGACTACTGGAGCCCATCCTCTCTTTTTGGGCGCAAGGCGGAGCGACGCCCTAGACGGGCCACCAGTCCATTCATGCGTATCAGAATCCACAATGAACTGTAAAACGCTGTGTAATGGGATAATCCATGCACATTTGTATTTTTGACAGTTGACTTTGCACTCACAACACATCTGTCTTTCTAGGAAAAAAAAAAAAAATGCCACGTAGCGCAGAAGGTAATATTTGAAGTAAATAATACCTGTCGAGCTTTAATCCACATATCAACACTGATGTGAGTCTTGGTCAAAGGAGACTAATCGGTATCAGCAGCAGGATCTGCACCGCCTCCTTCCTCTCGGGTTTCATTGTCGTCACTTAGGTATGCTCTTCTCTCTGTCCCATACAGTCACCCCCTCCTCCCTTGTTGTTATAGGGATACTCTAGACACCAAACCCATTCTGAGACAGGTGAATCTCGCAGCACCACTTCTGTACCTGCTGTTTGCTGCTTTCATGTTCAGGCGTTGGTGTATATTTTTGAAACAATTGTTTTTTTTTTGTTTTTAATACATTTCTACTCTGATATATACATACGAACACAAAATTGTTCATTACAAGGAGTGTTTTTGTGCTCATGTTGTTATTTATACATATCTGCCCTGTTTGCTGTCTGGGTAACTTGTTCAAGCCCAGATTTTCCTCTGCCAGCGTCAGAAAAGTGACCAAATGACCAAAGTGTTTTTACAATCAAACAAATCATAATTTAAAAGCAAACTGAATTTCTCGTCTCCTCGTGTGGTAATGTGCACCCCTGTGTCCTTGCAACATGTCCACATAACCCATGTGGACATGGCATCTCGATTATAAATCCAAGCTGCTTTTTGTTTTAACATGGCAGCAAAGTATAAGAACTATTCATGTATTTGAACTTAAATTTTCTTTGTCAATTTTTTAAATGCCAGCTCTTGCTTTCAAGGAAGTACAAAGTTGAGCTAAAACACAGACAAAACTACTACGGAAATCGCTGAAAAAACATCCTCCTTCTAGGTGGTGAAGTGTGTGTGTGTGTGTGTGTGTGTGTTTCATTAGGGTTGGCTTCCTTTTGCTCTGTTTTTAATCTATGAAAAAAATGCATATTTTGACAGCTTGCATACCTTTTAGTGACAACAGCTATCTAAAAAAAGAAAAACAAATGTTGGTATGTAGGTATAGGTGTGCCGCAGGGCTTAATCTTGGGCTGTTTTTCTTTGGTGTGGCACTCTGGTTGGATGACGACAGCAGATTTGACTCTTCAACACACTTGTACTTGTATTACCAGATATAGAGGTCTACTGTTCAGGTCAGTCCTCGAGCTCATCTTGGTCCCTGATCTCCAGTGGGATCTCTCTAAAGGTAACTTATTTAGTCTTAACTGAAGTGGAAACGATCTTGGAGTAATTAAAGTTACGTAATGCTCAGAATTTAGCAGCATTTCACTCATACACACAAACCGCATGACTTTTCAGATATATTAACTACGGTAATTATAAAGGAAGACTTTCATTCAAGTTCTGACACATGGTCCTACAGTTATACTGGATATGAGATTTGGGGGGGCAACAGATTTGAATGGATTTTTTATTTTTTTTATTTATTTTTTTTTTTTTAAATGGGGCATTTTATAGGATTTGTTCAATAGTAAACTCATTGTTAGTGTTTCAGGTCATTGTTTTTAAATGCACTATAAGACTTTGCCTATGCAACTTTTTAAGAAGAGGGTGGGGATGAGTGATCTATTTTTTTTTTTTTTTTTTTTTTTTTTTTTTTTTTTTTTTTTTTTTTACTGATCTTCATACATTGCACTCCTTTTTTAGTTTTCTCTTAGTTTAAGTTCTAATTACAAACATTGTTTCTACAAGCAAATAAGGAGAACGTTAACATCCACCTATCGCTACAATGGAAGTGGAAATAAAGCTTGGCATAAATTATTTTAGGTTTATGAAAGAGTCGTGTTTACACAGCTTTGTACACTAAATGCCATGCACTGAAATGTGTACACAAATTTAGAGTTGAGCTTCATTCATCTGGTGTAAGGTTTTCCTTCTTTCAGTGCTCAGAAGTCTTAGTTCTTCTCCTCCCTCTTGCTGTCATGTTCAGACTTGCACAGACATACAGAGCCGATTCATAGAGCCCCAGATCCTTTACACTGGCATACCTTTGTTACTAATAGTGTACACGAGGCAGCAGCAAAAACATGGACATCTGTTAAAAAAGAAAACCTGCCAATTACTGTAAAATGGCAACATGACGATCAATGACTCTTTAAATGCGGATAAGAGGGAGTGATGGGAACCCTGGGATATACATGCTGGTGGTGGTGCAGTTTAGGAAAAAAAAAAAAACAGAAAATGTTACTTAACGCCCATATCTGAGGGGGACCTTCTGAGCTGCAGAAGTTCACTTACATATTTATATTCTGGCACAGCCAGAGTTTCCACGGTCCTGTAATACCCACCTCATGCTCTCTTGTTTTAACAGCAGCATTTCGCTGGTAAAAGTGAATAGTTTTTTCAAAATGGACAGATTTTTCCCTGGAAGTGGTTCATGTCGTGACATCCATGGTTTTACAAACCATGTCTACATGGACTGTTCTTAGAGTATTGTTTCAATACTTTTTTTTTTTTTTTGTGTTTATTTTTTTTATAATCTCTTGAAGCCAACACGTTCTTTTCCTCTTCGCTAGTTTCCTTGTTTTGAGTTCTTTTCACGTTATACTAGGCTTCAGTTGTCAAATAAATCTACATGTATTACTAAACAGCCTGTCCATGATGTCACCCATAGGCTTTCAGAAGAGCTGTTTTGAAACTTTGTGTGGCGGCGTGTTGCAGTGGTGGGGCTCCGGGGGCACAGCGGGGCTGCTGGCCAATGTTTGCAGCAGAACATTCCCTTGCAGATGCTGTCAGGGTGGGAAAATCAGTAGTGACCCCTGCGTTCAGCCAGCGCTGGATCAGTACAAGGTAGCTGACTGCTTTGGTGTCACCAGCATCATGATGGCGAGTGAGGAGGCGGCAATGGCCATCAGCTAACCCAACCGCCAATCAAGTGTGCATGCCCCATATTATAAATGTATTGTTTCATATAATTTTCACCTGACATGGTTCAAAGTAACTTGGTTTCAGCTCAGAAGTTGGATGGTTTGTGCTTGGAAGTCCAGTGTCTGGCAACCGAAAGAAGCAGCGTGGCTAACTTATATTAACATAAACGAGTGGGAGGCGTGCAGCTGAGTGGGGTGTGCAAACTGCTGCCTGCTGTAAAATTAACAAGGCTCATTTTTGCAAATTTAAGCATCACTGTAACTGAGTTATTTATTTTTGTAGATGCTGATTATTGCACTAATACTGTAACATTCTGTTAATTTCAGAAGATCTGGCAGCAGCTGTGATGTTTTTCTGGTTTCAGGTCCTGTTTGTTTTGATCAGACTTTAATGCGTTTCCGTAAGGCCGTTCAGGTCCTGAATACTGCTTGGCCTGCACCTCAGGGATCCTGCTGTTAAACTTGTCCATCAAGGTCAACCATACATCCATGCGCCAAGCATGGTCGCGGTGTCTCTTCACGTCGCCTCCATACTCTGTAGAGTAGCAGTGATGCACAAATAAAATATAACTTGTTGCTGTTGTTGCTGCTCTTGTCGCTTACTTCCTGTTTCCAGACACTTCAACTGCATGGTTGCGTTGCTCTTTCTGATCTTTTTATTTTATTCTTTTTTTTTTTTTTTACCCGGCTGGCCTTCAAGAGGAGGGTCCCCCTTACCTTCCATATTCAAGCTAACCAACTGTGGTTTTGTCCAAGATGACGATGCTGGGGACATTTCTACCTCTCCCTCAAATAAGCTTATAAACTACAGCGTTTGACCTCAGAGCTTAATGATCATCAAAAGTTATTGGAAAAAAATCTTTACCATAGGGCTGAAAGGATTACTTTTTTCTAGTTTTTCACATATGTACCTAATAGTTTGTTTTGTTTTTGACCATTTTTAACCTTGACACATGTTGGATCCCTTCTCGCGCTTACCTGTGTGATGTCACTGCAGGTCAGCTGACGTAATGTCATGCAAACAGAGAGAGAATAACTCCAGAGCAAAGTGGTCACCTAGTTATGGAGACATTTCCATTACGACTTTAACCTAATTGGTGAAAATGTTTTACAATTTTTTTAGACTTGAGTTCAGCTGATTCACCACCTGTAACCAAACTTTCTGGTTCACCAGCATTCCTGCTCTTTGCAGTACTCTTTGGCACACACATGCTGTGGGATGAATTCTGTCATCCTTAAGGTACAAGGTTACAGTGTGCTGTGAATTAAAAAAAAAAAAACAAAAAAAAAAAAACGGCCTTTTTCTTCCTCATCCAAGAACCTTTCATTCTTTAGCCGTTGCCAACGAGGCCAAAAAGGCTAATGAATATTTGGTCTAATATTAATCTGTTTTTTATAGTAAGTCCATCTACTTATTCATTCTTTGTTTAGTATTATGAAAACACCTTCTGTACAATGTCAAGTTTGTTTCATGCCTGATATTTCAGTTTACTTCTCTTTGACACCACTACACTGAAATACAACATCCAGCAAGTAGATAATGAATTGACATGTACAACTTGGTGTTCATCCACATGTTGTGTGGCGTTTTAAAGGAGAAAAGAAATAATGGAAAGTCATTGTCGTTGAGTGAGATGCATCTATAGCCCTTTACATTGGCAGATACCCCGCGTTTAACATGTGATCTAGTTTCACCTGTCTTTTTTTACATGGACTGAAACAGGGTGGCGGGTCGTGGGAAGGATTTGTTGATCATGTAACCTGAGTACAACCCACCAGGGATGATTTATTTTTTTTTGGTTAATATAAATAATTTTATAAAATAAGTAAAACCGATTTAAGGGTAACGGCAGTAGGACGCCTCCGACGCCATAAACTGGTGTATGTCTGGAACCATGAAGGATGGCCCACTGTTTGAACCCCTGGCCACCAGTGGTTCAATGTACTTGCAAACCGGGGCTTTGCAAGAAGCAAAACCCAACCATTCGGATGTTCAGCCATCTTCATTTTGAAAATTACACCTGTCTGACGGCTAATTTCATTCTGTGATGAAGGGATAATACGTCATTCTACATGCCCACACATCTTTAGTTATTTAACGCAGATAATGCCTCCTGACTCGCCTTCCCGCCCCTCCACTCGCCTTCAGGCACGGGGTGGAAAATAACACGCCTTGTGTTTTTTACATTACCCACGTTCATTATCCCGCGATATTGGCCTGATCTATTTTCGCATTTTATGGCCAAGGCCAGTTATTTAAAAAATAATGCATTTATTTCTTTTTAGGGTGAGATGATTGCATGAACTACCATTCTATAGATCCAAACACTGTCAAGACATCACTAAAATCTGCAAATGTGTTTGCACCAGGGTTTGTGGGATGGGCAGAGTCCGAGTATGTACTGCAGCCTCTGGGGAGAAAATCATTGTGAGCACAGATTTACCAAGTCACCAGTTAGGAGTTTTTTTAAAAAGAGAGGATTTTCAGCCTGGACCCACAATTGTGTAATTGTTTTTTTTCTAAAAATTAAATGTCAAAAGTTCAGATCCTTTATGCTTTACTGTGACCACTCAACATGGTTAAGGCTGGCTGCAGAATTTTCCAGATGCAGTTTTGCAATGTGGTGTAACTGCTTTAGAAATGTGCACTAACTGGCCAAAAAAAGTCAATCTAATGCATTCTTGTGCCACTTTTAGCTTTTTGTGGCATCATTTCAAGAAGCTTAACATATTGTGTTGCCTTTAATTTTTGCTTTTTATTTTCTTTTCCTTAATGAGGATATTTCACCTCTACTTCCACGGTTCAATAATAAATTGGACAGTTCTTAACTCAATTTTGTGGTTTTGAGCAACCATGGGGATTTTTTTTCCTTTTTTTTCACCAATTTGATTTTTCCCAAACTGAGTACTGTCTTTTCCATTACTACAGGCTGTCTTTTGAAATGATTTTTAAAGAAATGAACTACTTGCTGCATAAGTCACTTAAATAACTTGTTGCCAGCTGAGCTCTACTCATCTTTGCACTTCTTTCCAATGGTAGGAGGCATAATTATTGAGAACAGGCCCCAACCCTTTTTTTTTTTTTTTGTTTTTTTTTTTCTTTTCTTTTTTTTAAATCTCATTCATCTGCCTTTTGACCTTTTTTGGCCTAAATTCACACATAAAAATACTGGAGAGACTTCTACTGGCCCACTCAAGCGTCAAACACCTTTCAGGACCCGTTGCTGTTTAACATGGTTGGGGTGGAGCTGAAAATGCGATTGTACATCCGTCATCAAACCCACTGCCATCTGGATAATGCAGGCCGTGCTGTGAAGATCAAGTTTTTCAACTTCTCCAGTGCATTTAACACAATTAAGCTTCCATTACTTGGCACGAAACTCTAGAAGACACGGGTGGATGCCTCCACTTCTCTGGATTACCGACCACCTGACAAACGGACTACAGTTTTCAGCCTGAAGGGTTGTGAATCGGCCTGGGTGGTCAGGAGCATCACAGGAGGCTGTACTCTGAACTGGTGGACCGTGTTAACATGGTGTTGGAGCAATCATCTCATCTTGAATGTGAGCAAGAGAGAGGAGATGATTGTGAAGTTTAGGACGATGAATACCACAATTTTCATCATGGGAAAAGAAGGGTTGGTAGTAGAGTATAAACACCTTGGTGTTCACCTGGCAACTGGACTGGGCAGCACTGGTCTCTACGAGAACTGACGAGGCAGACGTTGCTTTTAGAGGAAGCTTTGGGGCTTCAGTGTATGCAGTAGGATGTTGCATATCTTCTATTGATCTGTGGTGGAGAGTCTAATCTCGTTTATCGTTATCTGTTGGGGTGGACGCGTTGTTACTAGTGACTTAAAAATACAAAAACGGATTTTAAAAAGGCTAGCGCTGATCTGGGGGGCTTCTGGAGCCTTTAGAGGGGACTGAGCAAGGAAGTGAAAGGAGCTGAATTGATTGAGAGGTGGTGACTTTGCTCAGGTAGTGTATGTTACAGTGTTTGTACCTTTTCTCAGGTGCCTCAGGTAGTAAGATGAGTCGGCGGGGGGTAGCCTCGCAGATCTCCAACTTGCCTGATGATGAGGTTGTGCCATACAGTGACGATGAGACTGATGAAGAGCTGGAGAGCTCCGAAAGTGATGCAGAAGTGGAGCCAGACGTCCCACGTCCCCCAGTGGAAGCAAGACCCAGTGGTATGTCCACTTTTATGCAAATCCTTTTTTATTTTATTTTTTTGTTTTTAAGGCTTAAAGTTTTTGTATTCTGGGCAGTCGGATTATTATTTTACTTTAATACTTGCACCAAGACTGGAAGCATGAGTAAATTGTTTAATTTACTTAATCAAAAAGGACAGAACATGTCCTAAATTTCAGTTAATTTAATCTTAAAAGAATGAAAACGCTTTTTATTTTGTGGTTAACATAACTTTTTGATTTTGTGTGTGTGTTTTTGCTCCGTTTTGTCCAGATATCAACTGGAGGGTTAAAGCCAACGACCGGGCCTATCACCAGTTACCAGAGTTTCAGAAAAAAATCTTCCTGTGCATAAAAAAGAGCAAATATTCAGTAAGTGTAACTGTTCAGCAACATGCTGCGTTGTTGATAAACTGGCATATACAGCTCGACATGGTGAACAAGCCCATGGACGTGTTCTCGTACTCCGACGTCCTTCCTCAGCAGCTGGTGAACGTGACGCTTTGGTGTCTGAATGCATGAATGTCATTGGACTTTGAAAAGACTGAAACTTGATCATCCGGCCATGTTTCAGCCTCACAAACGGACACCTTAGACATGGTCACACTAGTTGAAGTTGGGGGAAGAAGGTGTTGGAAACAGAAGAAATTGCACATTAAAATCCTGCAGTAAATAAGCTGCTGGACAGGACTACTTATCAACCATCCTACATTTAGTTGTTTAGCCCTTTTTCAACACAAAAGTAATCTCAAGGCATTTTTTACAGAGAAGGTAAACATGTTTCCATGCAGGTCCAGTTGCATATAGTGCAGTTATAATCAAGCTGTATTTCAACTGAGTCAAATTTCTTAGAACCAACTTAAATCCAGTTTTTGCTGGACTGGGTTTGCATGGTCCTTTTTGTAATGAATGTCATTGGTACTATTAATGTCAGTACAAACCAACACACTGACAAAGCGGATCATGAATTGTTTAACCCTTTTTTAATACCTGACTTATGAAATTACACACAAAAAATTATTTAGAAATTAAGACAAAATTTTATATTTTTGATTGATTTCAATATAAGTTTTCTTAGCATTGTTAGTTGTTTTTTTTTTTTTTCGTTTACATTTTTTATCACTTTGTACTAAACTTTTATACAAACATAGAAGTCTTCTGAAATTCATGTATCAAATATAATACATTTGGCAATATAGAATTAAATGTGGAAGACATGTAGACCCCAGTATTTTTGTCTGGAGTGGGTTTTTATGGTCTAGCCTCAGCCAGTGTTCCCAGTGTGGCTTGGAAGCTGTAAAAGTAGGCGTACAGAGCCCATAGCCTTTTCCACGCTGGCCAATAAATGTGTAAGAAAAGGCAGACGGTGATTAGACTAGCACAAGACCTGGCAGACTAGTACGTGTCCTGGCAGTACCACATTTGAAATGCAACAGAAAAGTTGGAATCCTGAAGTCACCAAACTGGTGGCTTCAGAATCTTGGTTTTGAGTATTTGACTGGGAGCAAAATTCTTCCACACATTTTCAGGAGATGTTTCATCTTTCAGAGTACCTGAATGACTCCGAGTCTTTGTACCTAGTTTGCAACTTTCTGTCATGATTATTTACACTCTGTCTCTGCATTCAAAGAGTGCTCGCACTGTTTTGGCGGTGTCTTTCATCTCTGCAGGGAAACGCCATTAAGACGTACAAGTACAACGTCCTCACCTTCCTCCCTCTCAACCTGTACGAGCAGTTTAAGAGAGCAGCCAACCTCTATTTCCTGGCCCTGCTCATATTACAGGTATGTCGAACAATGTGACACCAGTCATTTTCTTTTCAGAAAAGTGCAGGAAACAAACTAATTTGTGGCTGCCAATAAATATCTTTTTTTTTTTTTTTTTTTTTTTTTTTTTTTAAAAGATCATTCCAGACATTTCCACCCTGCCCTGGTACACCACACTGATTCCTCTGGTGGTGGTGTTGGGAATCACTGCAATCAAAGACTTAGTAGATGATTTGGTAAGACGCTGTTAAATCAAGCAAAGATACAATCGTGAGAGTGTTATGGTTGTTTTTTTTTTTTTTTTGTTTGTTTTTGAGTAAGGCTGGAGCGTGGACCCTTTTTTTTTTTCTTTAAAAAAAAAAAAAAATTTATTTATTTATTTTTTTGTACTAATGAATGTTTCCTTCAGGCACGTCACCGGATGGACAAGGAAATCAACAACAGGAAGTGTGAGGTCCTTCTTAATAGAAGGTATGAGTAAAATCATTTTTATAGGAATCCCTTTTGCCAAGCGCTCAAGTTGTTCCTAATAATAAGAGATCTGCTGGATACCGTCTGCTTCAGGTTTCAGCAGTCCAAGTGGATGAACATCCAGGTCGGAGACGTGGTTCGCCTCAAGAAAAATGATTTTATTCCGGTATGATGATTTTACCAAATGATTATATACTCACCTGGCTGTTGGCTTTTTAAGGGCAGTAAAATAGCTTGAACATCAAACTGTCTTGAGCAGTGAGCCTGCACTGAACACATTGTGAACTGTTAAAGAACTAGATCTTGAGATAAATGTGCTGCCAGCTTAATAAAGAGAAATTGGTGTCAGCCATCCCTACGCTTTGTTAGAGAGAGAGTTGACAAACGGACATGACATGACAGACATGTTGTAGCTAAACAAAACATGACATTTAGATTTTTGCACTCGGTTTGTAAATTAAGGCAATAAAAAGAAAAAAAAAAAAAACCCAATAAGAAGACCCACTTTCTGTCTGTAAATGAACATTAGATTAAGTAGTGTTATAACATTGTTAGGGTTATTTTATTTATTTATTTATTTATTTTTTTTAAAAAGGGATCCAAGTATCTGTTGGTGAGTTTGCTGTTTTAATAGCAGGTCTAAAAAGCAAGTGCTAAAGTAATTTAATACTGTATGAGGTTTTGAAGTTGCCGGATAATTCTCGCCTGACCTGCTATTGTAACTGTACCCTAGTTTTCAGCATCTCCCTGAAGAAAATGCATTTGAACCTAGGTTTTCTAAACAAGTGATGGGTATATTATGTCATAGTTTTTCACTTGGCTTCAGAGTATATGGTTTCAAGAACAGAAGGCGCTCTTGTTCCTTGACATATCTCCCTTTTAAATTGCTGGTAAACTTCTTTTCTGAGTTTTAAATGTTCCTGAAGGCTTCTTGAACTGTGAACGTGTAACTTATGTTCTCTTCAGGCTGACATCCTTTTGTTATCCAGCTCCAACCCCCACAGCCTGTGTTATGTAGAGACGGCTGAGCTCGACGGGTAAGGCCCATCATTTTTGTGATCAACATTTTAAAATTTTTTCCAAAAACATATGTTGGAGAGCACAAGACAGTTGATTGCAATTGTTTTAACCCATTTCAGTCCAATAGAGTCCAGATTAAAAAAATTTCTATTATGCCAGTTCATGTAAAACCACACTGAACCGTCATATTGGTGCAAACTCCTGAGAGACGGTCTAATTCACTGGGTTATATTGTAACATTTATATATGGAAGGTCAATGATGCAGTAACACTGTAATTTTGGTGGAGAAACATTTATCACTTGCAGGCATCATTATGCATGTAAAGTTAGTTAACTTAGGTTCTGGGGCAAAATTTATTCACAGCAACCAACCCCGATATCAGAACATAACAGTTAAAATGCCTCAAACAGATGCAGATTACACATTTTGTTTTTGGTTTTGTTTAAACAGTCCTTTTCTCAAGTGTTCAGCCAGCATATATTACACAGCGATGACAAGAGGGTACATTTGAACAAAAACATAACGGTTTCTGGCTGTCGGGGCTCTCGTATTGTAATAAGTTGGAAAAACAAGTTCAAACTAAATGTTTGTTCAACTGGAAGAATCTAAACGCATCTTAAACCAAACGGCAACAACTCTGACACACAATGCATCGATATTGTCAAAATATCACTTTTTTTTTGCCTCCAATGCTTTCTCAGACGAGCAAGCATCAAGAAGCATCAGAGGCCTTTTTTACAAAGTCATCATTAGAGAAAAAAAAGTTTTTTTTTTTTTTTTTTTTTTTTTTTTTTTATCTTAACCCATTTCATATAAATGCAATAAATGTTTCGTTGATGGTCCGTTTTTAAGGAGTCAGTATGTAGCTGTCGGTTTTTCTGTCACAGAGAGACCAACCTGAAGTTTAAGATGGGGCTCAGAGTGACGGATGAGGGACTGCAGCAGGAACAACAGTTGGCAGAGTTTAACGGTAGGCACGTGGCATACTTCGACGGGTTGAGCTGCAGTTTTAAAGCTCTTAAGTTCTATTGGGAATAAAATATTGGTCTGAGATTTCCAAATCATCGCAGTCTGCATCATACCTGAATACTAGGGTGCTTGTTTTTTTTTTTTTTATTTAAAATTTTTTTGTTTTTTTTATTATGCATACACTTCAGGAAAGAGTTGGGACTCGTGGTTGGTTGTTTTTATCCCCTCTTAGTGTTGGTGAATTTCAAAAGAGTAAAGTAATCTGCTTTTAGTTATTTTAACTAATAATTAAAAAAAACCAACCTTTTTGTGTTGATTTGTCTGTTTCGTAGCGCTGATTGAATGCGAGGAGCCAAACAACCGTCTAGACAAGTTCACAGGGACGATTCTGTGGAACGGGGAGCGTTATCCTTTAGAGCTGGACAACATGCTGCTCCGCGGCTGCAAAGTTCGAAACACTGAGGAGTGTCATGGGCTCGTCATCTTCGCAGGTCTCTATATTAAATAAAAACAAAATAAAATCTTTAAAGTGAGGAAAAGACATGTTAAATATAATGATGTAGGAACATTATCTGCGATTATGCCTTTCACATGGAAATGGTGTGAAATGTGAGAGATGAACAGAAAAATGTCAACCAAAGATTCAATTCAATGTACATTAGGAAAGCTGAAATTATTATTTTTATACTTTTGATAAATTTAGTGCTCAATTGCATCAAATGAAATTTGATGGCAGAACAGAATAATTGTGGCAGGTATTAACGACTAACATATTTTGCTTTAGGAGCCGACACAAAAATCATGAGGAATAGTGGCAAAACACGGTTCAAGAGGACCAAGATTGACGAGCTGATGAACTACATGGTTTACACAGTGAGTCAGAACCAGCCTTGGTTCTTGCTTTTTTAATTAAGCTCCTTATTATTTCATATTGGCATGTTTTGCGCTGTCCCAGCACCAAGGTGCGGTGTGGATGTCTCTGATTTGGACAGATGTGACGCTGTTTTCTCTGTGGATCCTATTTGACATTCCTACACGCTGTCCGGTTAAACTGCTCTTCATCAGCGCTGTCGCATTGAACACTATCGCTCCTTTTGAAGGCACACCAATGCTACTCCCGAGCTCTAATTGACTTTACTCGTGCTGCCAGAGACATAATTGCTTCTAATTGTTACAACCCCAGTGCTCTGTTCAAAACCATAAATACTGTTCTTGATGCTCCCAAGTCTGTTTGTTTTGATGCCTGCACTGAAACCGTAAACCTCCACTTCAGTTAAAACTGTCAACTAGGGCCTATATCTCATGGCCTTCCTATGACCCTTCTATTCCTTTGCCGTATTCTACTAAACTATTTTTGATCAGTTTGAGCCGGTGTCCCTCTTTTTAAAATATATAAGTGACAGTTCCCCTGCAGATTCCATCCCACCACACTTGTTTTAAGGAGGTTCTTGCTACTATTGGACCAAGTATACTTCAGATCATCAATGGTCTTTCCACTGGTACGGTACCAGGGGATTTTAAACATGAAGTTGTACGACATCTAGTTAAAAAAACAGGCCTCGACCCCTCTGTCTTTTCCAATTTCAAGCCTATCTCTAATCTTCCATGTATTTCTAAAATATTAGCGAAGGTTGTCTACTACCATTCCTAGAGGACAACGGTATCGCTGAGCTGTTCCAGTCTGGGTTCAAAGCCCTTCACTGTACAGAGTGCACTTTTGAGGGTTACAAATTATATATTTTTGTCACCAGACTGGAAAGTTTGTCATTGTAGTGCCTTAAGATTTGTGTGCTGCATTCGACACTGCTGACCACAGCATTTTAATTTCTCGTCTTGAGCACTGTGTGGGTTTTAGGGGTGTCGCCCTCAATTGGTTCCGGTCCTACCTAACTAATAGACGTTTCTGTGTAAAAGTCGACAACTCTGTCTTCCACATGGGGTCCCCCAGGGGTCAATCCTTAGCCCACTTTTTATATTTCCTCTTTACCTGCTTTCCCTCAGATCTGTTTGTAGGAACAAAACAATGCAGTCAAGCAACTCATACACCGCCCTAATGACATTAAAGCCTGGCTTTAACTTAACTTAGTATGAATAAGAACAAGACAGATGTTCTGTTGTTTGGACCGAGTTGCTGTCCCTCCCCAAACGTAGATCTTGGCTCACTGTTACTTTATCTCAGGGACTGTCACCAACCCGGGGGTTAAGTTTGAATCTCTGATTTTTAATTCTTCGCCAAATTGCAAAGGTCGACCAATTTTATCAAGACCTGACTTGCAGAAATGATTTCCATGCCTTTTTATCACAGCTCGTCTTGACCCGTCTGCAGCTTGTGCAGAACTCTGCCTCTCGTCTCTTAACTCTGACCCGTAGGCGTGAGCACATCACTACCATCCTAGCGCCCCTTCACTGGCCCCTGTGCACTACAGAATTAAATTTAAGCTTTTTGTTTTTAAAATGTTTTATCAACCTTGCTCCACCATATCCATCTGATCTGTGTCAGCCTTACTGCCCACCCTGATTCCTAAGATCTGCTGCTGACGGTCCCTAAAACACGGCTAAAGCTCAGAGGTGACGGCGTATTTGCTGTTGCTGCTCCCACGTTTTGAAACGAGTTACCCTCGAGTGTTAGACAGACCTCCTCTTTTTCTGTTTTTTTTTTTTTTTTTTAAATCTTTTTTTAAAAACAAACAAAAAAAAAAACACTTTTATTCCTTGGCTTTTAACACACTGTGATCTTATCTTGTATGGCATATTAAAATGCACCTGCTGTGAACCTGTTTTTGTTTTTTGTATGTTAGTGGTTTTTATATCTGTTTAACTTATTTTCTTAAGCTATTTTTGTCTTTTAATATACAAGACTTTGGCTACCCCTGTGGTTTTTCAAACATGCTATACAATAAAGTTGCTTGACTGACTGACTGTCCCTCTTTGTAGATCTTTGCGCTGCTCATACTGGTGGCGGCGGGTCTGGCTATTGGTCACACCTACTGGTATCAGTACATTGGCTCTAAGGCTTGGTATCTGTACGACGGCAAGAGTCACGATGCCTCCTATAGAGGTTTTCTCAGCTTCTGGGGATACATCATTGTTCTCAACACCATGGTGCCGATCTCACTTTACGTCAGGTTAGTGGAACCATGCCCTCATAAGGCTGGATGAGACAAAGTGGGTGCAGAATTTCTAATGTTTCCTAGGATTGTGTAGTGTTCCTGCATATCTCATGTTGTGTTGATGCAAATTATACATTAGTACTGGATAGTAGAGTCTAAGAATCTGGTTTTGGTGGCATGGAAAAACAGATCCTAACGGTGTAAATAATAGATTAAGAATAAACAATGTTGTTCTTATATGGGGTGTTTATTGCAGTTTATTGGAAAAATATCAGTCAATTCCAATAAATGTGTATTTGAAGTATTTTCTTTCTATGAAAGCTTTAACCCTATAATGCCAGTTGTATCTTATTTGGGGCATACATTTCTGAGAACTTTTGTAGCATCTTCTTTGTTTCTCCTTGTTTCCAGTATGTAATTAACACTTGTTGGATTTTTTTATTTTTTATTTAATTTGCCAAGCTTTAAGGTGTTAATATTTCCTAACAAGACTGTTAAAATGAATTTGTCCGCATATACTTTAAGTTTGGCACCAGCTTGGAGCTCAACAGTCATGATTTGTTGTCTTCAGTTTTAGTGTTGCGGAACAGCAGAGGTGTTTTTTAAGATGCTTCGAGTTCCAGTGGTTTAAAATAAGTCTTGTTACTTGTCTTCCGCGTGTAGTGTGGAGGTGATTCGTCTGGGCCAGAGTAAGTTCATCAATTGGGACCTGCAGATGTATTTTCCAGAGAAGGACACACCTGCTAAGGTATGTGACATCAAAATGAGCCATTTGTTAACTTGCATGTATTGTAGATATTAACAAATTAAGACCTCAATTCCAGCAACATGCAAAAAAAATTTAGAGGAGGATGCGTTTGCCACCTTTTAAACTGAGGATAACAACGGCTGGAGATTTCTGAGAGGAATGTGTCCTGCTACAATATTTCAACAGTTTGAGTCTTTTCTCGATGTGCCACATGTCTTCAGAAGACAAATGTAGGCTGGGTCAGTTAAGGACAGCCACTCTGGCTGTGAGGCCATGCTGTGGTGCAGTATAAGGCGTTGTTGAAATAACCCGACAGTGCAGAGATGAGATATTTCCTCACTGCCACCAAAATGTCTGTCCAAGTTCCAACGTGGTTTTACCACACCTGCCAGTCATCGTGCCCACACCATAGCCTGTACCCCGCACCGCAGACAGCTGCACCCTCTACTGATTACCACACGTTTCTTTTATCATAAGCCATGATTCTTTACCGGGGTAACTTAGTTTTGACCTTGGTAACAAGTTTATGTTCTAACTTTAACATGTCAACACTGTGAAAGAAAGGTGTTTCTGTGCTCTCAAAGAGAAAAATCCCTCCCTTAACCCTGCACAGGCTCGAACCACCACCCTGAATGAGCAGCTTGGTCAGATCCAGTACATCTTTTCTGACAAGACGGGAACTCTGACGCAGAACATTATGCAGTTCAAGAAGTGTACCATCGGAGGACGCAACTACGGTACCGGTTTTATTTATGGCAGTGTCATACTTTCTCATGCAGGAGATACTAACACTGACCTCAAGTTAATGAAATAAACTGAGGATGAGGTGTTACAGGTAGTAATGGAAACAAACATCTGAGTACCTGAAATTTTTCTTGATAAATGAGCCCTATTTATTTATGTTATGGGGTGTGTGTGGGTGTGAGGTTATTTTTAATTAAAATCTACAAGTACAGGACTAAGTAGTATATTTGAGATTAATCATTCAATGCTGGCGACCGACACTGATTAATTGTTAAACCGTTTCAACCATGGTCTCATTGTTCTGCTACCAACACCTAATGATAAATCCATAATCATCCACTTTTGATGGGAGATGGTTTCTTGCTTAAGACGCATCTCTCTCACGGTAGAAGGAAGGTGGGAGCAGAAAAACCGTTTATTAAATATATTTCAGAGAAAAAAAAGGCACAAAAGGAGAATTACTATGAATGAGACACAGTTTTAAAGAATTTTACCAGGAAAACTGCTATAAATTAAATGAAGCAGAGACGATAAAATGATGGATAAAAGTAGTTGTCACCAGATTCACTGTCCTTCGCTGTCACCGTTTACATACTGTTGCACTTTCTCAGTTTAGGATTATTTATTTATTTATTTTTTTTTTCATTCTAGGTTGTAGATGTGCTCATTCAGTTTCTGCTCCCTTTTCCACAGGTAATCCAACCACTGCTGAGGGAGTGCCACTGGACAGAGGAAGGGTAAGATGTTGAATCTAATAAGGACTTTTGTCATAAAGTTAATTTGCTCAAAAAAATGAGAAGACTGTGAAACTGTTCTCTCCCTTCTGTCAGCCCGTGGACTGGAGTTGGAATTGCTATGCTGACAAAAAGTTCCAGTTTATGGATAATTTCCTACTTGCCAACATTCGGTCCAAGAAGGACAAAGAAGTGCTTGAGTTCTTCAAACTGCTTTCTCTCTGCCACACAGTCATGGTGGACAACAAGGACGGTAATCATGAGATCATTCTGGAGAAACCTGAGTGCAACCAAGTTGTATTCAGAAAGGAGCAACAAGACACCTGTTTGTATTGATGCAGGGGAGGTAAAAACGGTGTGTTGACATGATTCTGTGTTTCTCAGGTGAACTGGTGTACCAGGCTGCGTCTCCTGATGAGGGCGCTCTAGTGACTGCAGCCAGGAACTTGGGCTTTGTGTTTCTGTCTCGCACGCAAGACACCATCACCATCATGGAGATGGGGCAGGAAGCCACCTACGAAATGTTGGCGCTGCTTGACTTCAACTCGGACCGAAAGCGCATGTCTATCGTTTGTAAGATTTGAAACCACACACACAAACGCACATGAAGCAATGGTCCATCCTCTCGTCTTAAAACGGACTAATGTCACTGTGATGCTTTCTAAAAAATAATTAAGTGGCATTGAATACAATGTTGTTACGCAAATGAACCGTGTTTAAACGACCAGTTTTACTTGCTCATAAGCTGAAACTGTAGTTTCAACATGTCTGGTCTCTAGATATTTGACAGAAAAGCTAATTCTGCTCAAATATGTTAACTTTTCACCTGAAACGATGCTCACATTGTAGAAGCGAGTTACTCTGAGTGCAACTTTAGTTTCATGAGGATAGATACTTTGAAGTCAGCAGGCAAGGACAAATGACTGACAGCTTTAGTGATTGAAATGCTTTGTTGCCGTTGATGTGGGAGTACGGTCAGAAATTCTGGCAGTGGACAACCTCTGATATTTAAAAAAAAAATAAATAAAATTTTTGTTGCAATTCTTGCTGCTTCAGTATTCTTGGATCATCTATTTCCAATATCTGTGGTGCATTGAAGAACAGTTATAAGCATTTTTATAGGCTTTTATTCAAAGGGTTAATATTTTTGGTGTTAACGGTTCTGTTGGACTTCTGCAGTTTGCTCCAATGGGCTCTGTGAGTAGCTTACTCTGTGAGCTACTTGATCGCTTTACCGCCTTGTGACGTGGCGCTCCATCAGGCTGGAACACGCACAGCTGATCATACTGCCTCTTAATTGTCAGAAGTTGCTCTTGAAGGATATTTTGATCCCGGTCTTTACTCATGGCTGTGTTTTTGGGTAGGATTGTTAGTGAACCCACTTCCTTAGAGGCGGAACCATAAACGTGGATGTGCTACGCCTCGCTATGCTAAGAGTTATTTCCCACAAGCTGTAATGAATCTGAACAATGCGCTTTGAAGCTCCTCAAATATACTTTTATTTACATTAAACAAACTTTTTATTTTTGACATGTGTCAATGTTTTCCGGATGCTACGTTTTAACTTGTCTCTAACTTGTCTATGGTGCACTTCAGGTGTTTGCAGCTGTCTCCCAATGTGGTTTTATTACTACAAATGGTAATAAACTTTATTTAATTAATCAAAATGTGTCATTGTTGGCATGATGGCCATAAGGTTTAAGAAAATTATGTCAATGAAGCTCTGCCGACTGATAGTCAAACCTCGGATCCATGAGGAACAATGTGGTTTACGTCCTTGTTGTGGAACACTGGACCAGCTCTATACCCTCCACAGGGGGGTTAAGGGTTTGTGCTTTTTGGATCTGGAGAAGGCATTCAAGAGTGGTCCCTCATGGTATTCTGTGGGGGGGTGCTCTGTAATTATGGAGTCCGGGGCCCTCTGTTAAAGGCTTGTCGGTTTCTATACAGCTGGAGCAGGAGCTTGGTTGGCGTTGCCGGCAGTAAGTCAGACCTGTTCTCAGTGCATGTGGGACTCCGGCAGGGATTTTCTTTGTCACCGGTTCTGTTCATAATTTTTATGGACAGGATTTCTAGGCGTAGCCAGGGGCCAAAGGGGGTCCAGTTTGGGAACTACAAGATTTCATCTCTGCTTTTTGTAGATGTCTTGTTGGCTTCATTGGGCCAGGACCTTGAGCATGTGCTGGGGTGGTTTGTAACTGAGTGTAAAGCTTCTGGAATGAGAATCAGCGCCTCCAAATCCGAGGCCATGGTTCTCAACTGGAAATGGGTGGCCTGCCCTCTCCGGGTAGGTGGAGATGTCCTGCCTCAAGTGGAGGTGTTTAAGTATCTCGGGATCTTGTTCAAGAGTGAATGAAAGATGGAGCATGAGATTGACAGACGGATCGGTGCAGCGTCTGCAGTCGTGCAGTCGATGTACCGGACCGTCGTGGTAAAGAAGGAGCTGAGTCGCAAGGCGTAGCTCTTGATTTACCTGTCAATCTACACTCCCACCCTTACCTATGGTCATAAACTTTGGGTAATGACCGAAGGGACAAGATCGCGGATACAAGCGGTCAAAATGAGTTTCCTCCTCAGGGTGGCTGGGCGCTCTTAGAGATGGGTGAGGAGGTCAGTCATTCGGGAGGAGCTCGGGGTCGAGCCGCTGCTCCTTCACATTAAGTGGAGTCAGCTGAGGTGGCTTAGGCATCTGTATAGGATGTCTCCTGGACGCCTCCCTAAAGACGCGTTCCAGGCATGTCCCATCGGGAGGAGGCCCCGGGGAAGACCCAGGACATGCTGGAGAGACTCCAGTCTCTCGGCTGGCTTGGGAAAGCCTCTGGGTTCCCCCGGAAGAGCTGGAGGTGGTGTCTGTTTGTAAATTTCCCCTAATATTCAAGCAGCAAAAATCCTTAAACAAGAGTTGTGCAACTGCTAAAACCTCTTTCCACTACTCTTCTTGACTCTGGCATGTAACCATGTGCCCCCGTCATCCTGTAACCCTCTCTCATCGTCATGTTTTTTGTAGTGAAGTTTCCTGATGGCCGTATTCGTCTGTACTGTAAAGGAGCCGACACCGTTATCTACGAGCGCCTCTCCCCGAACTCCAGACACAAGGAGAGCACACAGACCTCTCTGGATGTGAGTTTTCTTAGCTTCTTTTCCATTGGCACCAGTGTTTCCCTGCTACACACAGCTCATGTATGATCAGCAAGTGTTCTTCAGTTGACAAGCGATTTGTGATTTTGTTTTGGTTTTTTTTGCAGGACTTTGCCAATGAGACCTTGCGGACACTGTGCTTGTGTTACAAAGACATTAGTTCCAGTGAATATGAAGCCTGGTCTAGGAAGCACAAAGAGGCCCAGGTGACTATGGTAGACAGAGATGCTGCCCTGGACAGTGTGTACGAGGAGATTGAGAAAGATCTGATGGTAAGTGGAAAACAACCAGATTTATTAAGGATTCAACAACAAAATGTGCAATAATTGTCTACAAATTAATAAGAGTAAACATTTAAAAAATGAGAAATGCAAAATCCAAAGCGCATTAATTTCTTAAATGTAGCTGATTGGAGCAACAGCCATTGAGGATAAACTACAGGATGGAGTTCCAGAAACCATCGCCAAACTGGCCAAAGCTGACATCAAGATCTGGGTCCTGACCGGAGATAAAAAAGGTACCTCAGAATACAGATGGTGTTTTTAAAATGGTGTCTTTTTTTAGGCAACAGATTGAGGTAGAGCAAGGTTAGATTATAATTATTTCCATGTTTTTTTTCTTATTCATTCCCAGAGACTGCAGAGAACATTGGATACTCCTGCTCACTTCTGACGAACGACATGCAGATCCACTATGGAGAAGACGTCAAGTAAGTTGATGGGACATGGTGTTGTGTTGATAGGTGTCAGCCTCTGGAGAAGATCCTCAGACAACCTCAACCCTGAATCTCACGCCCGCTGTTTGTAAAGTCACAGGCTAAGAAATGTCAATTGGTTACGTTGAGAACTTTGTGGTGGCCAATCCTGGTGTGAAATACGATATGCCCGTGTCATCAGGGAAAGGAAAAACGCACCAAGTAGATCTTAGTAGTTGTAAATCTTACCTCATCTTTGAGCACACAACATTGCAGAACATGCAGGCTTGTGAAGTAAAGAGTAGATGGGTACATCACCACCAGCTCTTCTTACCCTGATGTGTCCATCTCTTTAGAACGGGCTAACTCGGGGTTGAGCCTTTCAGTTTTGGTCCAATCTTAATCCTCCTCGACCAATGTGGTATAAGGCCAGCTCTAATGTCTTTGCCTGGTGCCCTTTTAAAATCCTCCTGACTGTGCTGTTACTGGGGATCAGACTGGACAAATACTCGACTAAAAATGCCCAAATACACAGAATCCCAAACCGCAAGCGAACAAGGAAATTAACACTGACTGGAAATAGCTGCTTATTAAGTTTATATCGGCCTCTGACCTGTACAACGTTGAAAACGGACCCAATTCTAAAGTGACAGCATTGTCACTGACAAATATAACACTTTTAAGAGGCTCTTTTGTCTTGCAGGAACATAGGTTTATATTTGGGAGTTCCTGGAGTTCTTGGAGGGGAAACAAACCTGATATCAACTCTTTCCTGGTGTCGTATATTGTCATAGTTGTCATAGGCAAACGAAACTGTAACATGGTACTTTGTATTCTGTGTGCAGTGAGAAGCTGAGGATTCGTCAGACCAACAGAAGAACTCAACCTCGTTCAACGTTGACAGGAGGCACAAAGAAACCCGCAGAGCCGTTCTTCACTGAGCCAGGCAAAAACGCGCTCATCATCACCGGAGGATGGCTGGTAAGTAGGAGGTTCCACGCAGCTGCCGTCATCTGTGCCATGAGGATGTTCATGTGCTCACTCTTTATGTCCACTGATCACAAGTAGAATCTCACAGGTTCAATTAGGCAAGACCAATATTGTTTCAAACTTGCTGAAGCAATTTTAATATTCAAAGTACTATAGAATTACTTTTCCTGCATGTTTTAGCACTACTTTACATATTTGTTTTATTTTTTTCCTTTTTAGAATGAAATTCTGTATGAAAAAAAGAAGAAACGTCGCCGCCTCCGTCTTCGCCGTTTGGGAAAGCGTCCATCTCCTAGCAACCCTCAAGATGGCCAACCCTTGAATGACTTTGAGAAAGAGATGAGACAGGCAAATTAAAATGGATTTCCCTTTTTAATGAGCCGTTTACAGTATATTAAATGAATGTTGATGCTTCTATTGACGACATGCCAGATATGGTGAGCTGTTTCGTTTTTTTTTTCCCCCGCCCGTTCCACCCTGCCCAACCATAGATCGACTTTGTGGACATGGCCTGCGAGTGCGAGTCAGTAATCTGCTGTCGCGTCACACCAAAACAAAAGGCAAACGTGGTGAGCTTGGTGAAGAAGTACAAGAAGGCTGTGACTCTGTCCATTGGAGATGGCGCCAATGACGTAAACATGATCAAGAGTAAGGCTGGAGCTCATCTGGACCTTGTTTGCAGGAAAATGAGACGTAAAAAATGTATTTATCCCCGAGTGAAACCTTTCCGTCCATCCTGTTTCTGTAGCTGCAGACATCGGTGTGGGCATCAGCGGTCAGGAGGGGATGCAGGCTGTCATGTCCAGTGACTATGCCTTTGCTCAGTTCCGTTACCTGCAGCGCCTCCTGCTTGTTCACGGTCGCTGGTCCTACATCCGAATGTGCAAGTTCCTGCGTTTCTTCTTTTTCAAGAACTTTGCCTTCACTTTGGTCCATTTCTGGTTCTCCTTCTTCAGTGGATACTCCTCACAGGTCAGCAGTACAATGCAGATCACATGATCTAAGCCCTAAGCAGCAGCAACAGCAACAACTAAAAACATTTTATAAATATCAATATATATATTCTAGAAATATAAACATGTTTAGTGGTGCCACTGTATTTTACTCACTGAATCCTCTAAAATTGTCTGATTTAAAAAGGAACGGGAATTACATGCTAGGCTTCTTTTAATCACAAAACTGAGTTGGTGTTTGTTTTGAATGCATCCGATGAAGAATAACCTTCCTTCCTGCAGGTTGCGTACGAAGACTGGTTCATCACCCTCTACAACCTCGCCTACAGCAGCTTACCTGTTTTACTTGTCGGACTTCTTGACCAGGTAAAACTGGCTTTGTCGTAGATCTAAAGATGACGCATAAACAGTTTCTCATGAGTCTGCAACTATTCCCACTTGTTTTTGTTTATCTGGAAAATGTTGTGTGGTTTCAAATAATCCAAATGCAGAACTAAATTCACATGGTCTGTTTTACTTCTTTTGTTAAACTATCAAAGTACAGCTTATAAATTTGAATTTTTTTTAAATTAATTAATTAATTTATTTATTTTAAGTTAAAATATTCTGCAGGAAAAAATTCTGTTTAGACCTGTAGTGGTGGTAGCAGAATTGCTGTAATTTAGTTTTTTACATTTCCTTCTTTCTTCACTCAATCAATAGCAGATTTACATACCAATGAAATGTAGTGTGACAGAAAATTTGCTGCATTTTGTTTTGGTTATAAAACAAAAAAAGAACTATTTAAGTTTAACCTATGTTAAGTTTATCCTTGTTCTCCCTCTGCAGGATGTGAATGACAGATTAAGCCTCAAGTTCCCCCAGCTCTACCTGCCAGGCCAGAAGGGGAAGTTGTTCAACTACAGGAATTTCTTCATCAGTTTATTCCACGGCATCTTTGTCTCGCTCATCATCTTCTTCATCCCTTACGGCGCTTTCCTGCAGACCATGGGGCAGGACGGAGAGGCTCCCTCGGACTACCAGTCCTTTGCTGTTGTAACTGCCTCATCCTTGATTTTCACTGTCAACCTGCAAGTAAGTCACAGTTGGTGGTTTTTTCCTTTTAAAGGGAAAAGAAAATCAACATATATTCTGCTTTTGATGATGATGATTGTGCATTTTTATTTGAATTGATGACTTAAGAACCCAAGTCACCTTTGTAGTATTTTGAAAGTAGAAAATTTTTTTTCTTTTTATTGAAGCTGAGTGATGCAGATCCATCTATTGACCTGTTTTGGTTTTTGTTTTTTGTCACCTTTTGTCAGATCTCTCTGGATACATCTTACTGGACCTTTGTGAACTGTTTTGCTGTGTTGGGCAGCATAGCCATCTATTTTGGGGTCATGTTCGATCTCCACAGTGCTGGAATCCATGTCATCTTCCCCTCGATGTTCACTTTCACAGGTTCGTCAGCATCCAACCACCACGCTGTAATAAAGTTAACTGAACTACAGGTTACAGGCAGCCAGGACCAAAGCACCTACCAGATGTTTACCAACAGTATTAAAGCTCCTGCAAATATAGCAGACAGATGCTCCATAAGTTGCCTCCTTGACACTAGTAATGTTGTATTGGTGTAAAGTTCCGTGTGGGAGAGGGGAACAAAAGGGAAAAGCCTTCCCACATGATTTTACATTGCAGATAGTATGAACTCAATATATTTCATGTTTTTCTTGTTAATATTTAATTTTTAGTAAACGCCAATTTCTGCATTTTTCAGATCTTCAACACATTCTAGTAAAAGTTGAATCGTAATGCTTTTACATTCCCCTAGACATAAAGATCATGTCTCCAAGGCATCATTTCCTGCACCACGACTGTGATCACAGATATGTAAATGACCTCTTGTCATGGGCACTGACACAACCCCGTAGCCTCACAGGTCCCGGCTTTTGGCAGCCGTTAACAGTTTGGATGGTCATTTTTATCAGATCACATGCTATCAATTTATTTTTAAAATGATTTGGAACACCGACTTGTCTCATATTACACATTCCCACTGTGTGATTGTCCATTTTAGATGCCTTACCAGCCCTCAGACGTTTATCGCCTGTGGGAAAGGTTAAAAGAACTTATTTTTTGGACGGTACCCTCTTGTTTGTGATCAGCTCTTGATGAAGTGCTGTCTGAGGAATCGGACGTCACAGGCGTCTATTTCAGGCTTGCGTCCCTGCTCTTTTTGGACACAAATTTCTCTAGGTATATTACGCACCGTAAAAGAGGAACCAGGCAAATATTTAACATTTTTCTTTAAAGAAACATTGTTTTTAAACTTTTATTTCTTCTCCTCACACATTTGTTGACAAGCTGGAGGTCCTGACCCTAACAATGTTGGAGACTGCCTTGGTACCAAACGACAATTACAATCTGCATAACCCTACATTCAATATTTCTTTGGGATGTGATCAGGTCTGAAGGGCAATATTGGAATTATATTGGCGAATGGTCAACAAGGCAAAACATAAAGTACATGAATCTTACTGTCTGCAGTGAAATGCAAGTTAAAGTAAATGTTAGAATCGATGTATAGTCAAAATCTTCACCCAGACTCAGATTTTATTTTATTTTTTTCTAATTTGGGGTTTACCTCAAGAAGTGTCATATTCTGCTCCAAAACATACGGTACCTTGTCCATCTTTGAAGAAACCTCCATCTCGGCTGTTTAGTGCTTGCTTTCTCTGCTTTTTCTCCTAAATGTTTTGCATTATCGAAGTCATGGAACATCGGAGATTGCTCTCTTTCTCACCTCACTAACATTTGTTCTGTTTGTAGGCGCAGCATCAAATGCCCTGCGTCAGCCCTACCTGTGGTTAACCATCATCCTGACAGTGGGCATCAGCCTGCTGCCCATCATCTTCATCCAGTTCCTCCATAAAACCATCTACCCATCTGTAGGAGACAAGGTGAGACTTTTTGGTGTGCAGCTGCCAACATATAGTGATGTCCAAAAGTTGTAACTTTGTTTTGTTTTTTCACTTTTGTGTATAGAGTTGGATTGTATTGAGTCTTGGTATTAAGCAAATGCAGCCTCAGGCAAAAAGTTTTTTTTTTTTTTGTTTTTTTTTCCCTTTTTTTAAATGCTATGCCATTATTTATTTAAAAAGAAAATGAAGCCAATACCAAGTACCTCTTTTATGCAGCTATAGATGTGCACATGGTATAAAAGCAGACATGGGCTGTTTGCTTGTCTGGAACGTTCAGGTCTTAGGGAAAGGGAAGCATTCAAGACGGTTGCTAATCTTCCCAGAAGTTAACACCCCAGTAAATTTACCCCAAAGTCATGCCACACAGTTCTGAGAAATAATTAATTAAAAAAAAAAAAAAAGAAAGTCTGAGCTGTGTTATACTTAGTCTCACCATGCATGTCAAATATCAAAGTCCAAGAAGTAAGACTGAAGTAGGGTTTGTTTGGGAGGGCTGCCAGGAAAAAGCTGCTTCTACCTTTAAAAAAAAAAAAAAAAAAAAAAAAAAAAAAAAGTTTGCAAAGCTATTTCTTGTGATTGTGACGACCATGAGACCACTTACGGCCACTTGTACTGAGTTCTGCAAACCCGGGCTCTGCTTTAACCTTGTTACCGACTGCATCTGTTGTAAGATTTTGTATGTATCCCTCCATGGCATATTTAAGTCCCGTTTGAATGGCCTCGATGAAAGGTGGTCCTTTCTCATTTGTGTATAGATCTTGTAGACAGACGCCATCATAAACAGTATGCAATGGGGAAAGTAACAAAAAATGCCTTTTTTTTTTTTTTTTTCACGTACCCTATTCTGTCTATTTTTAATATTATTATTTTTATCATTGTTTTTATTTTCTTAATCAAATACATGAGCTTCAGTTGGCCAATGTAACTGTAAAACGGTGATTCTCTAGTTTTACCTGCTTATTTCTCGTTCATTCTCCAGGTGCAAAGAAGCCGGAAGAAGTATGAAATGGAGCTGGAGGAGGAGGCAAAGAAAAAGCCGGAACCTTTCCAGCGAGGCAGACGTTCCCGTCGCTCTGCCTATGCCTTCTCGCATTCCCAGGGCTATGCTGATCTGATCGCATCTGGGCGGAGCATACGACGGCGCCCACCTGTCCGAGGTGGACCCCAGGACAGCATAAGGGAGCTTCCCCAGAGAGAGGCTGAAAATATCTGAGGAGCAGCTGAGTTTTGAGATGGAGCAAAGCTGCAGGGGGGGTTCGGGTTCTCAAGCTTTAACAGGTGAAATGAGGAGCTTGGGTTGGCACCAAAATGTTGCTGAAGACTTGAAATGCCCCCGTTTGTGTTTTGCTCCAGTCTGTGACCTAGACTCGCTGTATCCTGCACCATGACCTCTATACCTCTTGGACAATGCAAAAAAACCCACAAAAACCCAAAGGGCTCAATATAAACCCAAGGGACATCTACTGTTACTGGGGTTTGAGGTCAGTGTCAGTCAGTGTGACTAACACTGTTTAACTCAGGATTCTTTGGTTTTTAATGAAAAGCCTCATTTTTACTTGGTTATCGTTCACCACCATTGCAGGTGATGTTGAGCCATAACGTTATTTAATGTACTTTTGACTGTTTTAGCCGTGTGTCTGTGGAGCACTTAATATATTGGTGTTCTGTTAAAATCGGAAAACGTCATTCCAGTTAATTTCTCCATATTTCATGAAATCAAACAGCATCTGCTGATTTTAGTTGCATCCATGTCCGTTGAGCCTGAAGATGCGTTTGCTTTCCTTCCATATAAAAAAAAAACGTATGATAAAGCCAAACAATTAATATCCATCTACTTTTTAAGGTTTTATTCTATAGAAAGCTGGAATACTGCTATGCAAGGTGGATACTTATCTGATTGTCTTAATTTTAACAAATTGGAACAGGAACTTTTGTTTTTAAATGCTTTCTGAACTCTGAGGAACTTTCTACGCGTCTGTACACCTTCAGAGCTGACTTTCAATGCTATCCGTTCTGTAGCTCACATCTTTGTTTTACTTTCCTAAGAAAGCTGCATCCCAATGTTTGTCATAAACTCAGTTATTTTATTTGTAAATGGGTAATCTTGGTCTAAGTGATCTTTTTTTTTTGGTTCATTTCTTTTGTAAACCTCTTAAAAGCTAAATCACATTTTCTTCCAGTCTTAAAGGAATATGGATTTTCCTTGTATGCAGGTGTCCATCGATTTGTTTACATGTCTGAATAAGACTTATAATCATATTTGGGAGGGCGTTCTAAGCCAATAATTAAAGTGCAGCAATAGGAAATTGTACCGTTACTGTACTTCACTGGTGTTACTATAATACCTTCTTTGTTTTTTTGTTTTTTTTTTACTGAATGAAATGACGCAATCGGGACTACTATTAAGTAGAGGCATCAGCGGGTTGATCTTATGTGATGCAGTTTTATGATATGGTTTATTAATAAAAGCCAAGAGGATATTTGGAGATGTGTTGTCTTTTTATTTAATACCATGCTGCATATCAAACTTGGCTTTGGAAAGTTACTATTTTAAAACTTTGATGTCTGATGTTGCATATTTGACACTTGAGACCTCTGTACGACCCCCAGAATCAAAACTATTAGGTATTTTGTATTTTAATGTGTTCATAGAAGTACAAATAAAAGATTTTTAAACTGAAATGGGAGTGTTTAATTTCAATACACAATACTTTTAAATATAATTTTTGGTGTATTTCACGCAGGAACTGGCAAACGCGCAGAGGAAACAATGCCATACAAATTGTACTGAGTAAATGTTCTCTTATGCTACTCACAGCAAAATACTTAAGTTTGAGATGTTTTATGAAAAATGCATGTGTAGAAATTATGACAGACATTGATAAGCAGAGAAATACACCAAACACCTGCAGTTGTCTGATTATCAGTGATGGACAAGACACTTCACTTCCTTAGGAAGCTTCTCCAGTGTTTGCAGCAAGTTGTATATTAGTCTGAGTGCAGTCACATCTGCAGTCTCCTGTTGGAGTAGAATCAGAACCAGTGACTTAAAGAAACTAAAAACACACAAAAAAAGACTGTTCTGGAGTTGTTTGTGCAGAGGAGTATACTTAATAAAATGAAGACTACGGACAACCCTGAGCATCCTCTTCACAATGATTCAGCAACGAAGTGTCTTCAGATCCGCTGCAACACAGACGCTACAGGAGATCCTTTCTGCCACAGTTATACTGATGGATCTCTGAAGACACTGAAATCATGACTACTGCAACAATTAATTTCCTTTGGGGATTCATTTAAAATGAAAGAGGCTGGCTGGCATTACTGAGTTAGAAGCTGAGGACAGTTCACTGGCAGATATGCTGTCTTGCAGCCACCATAGGCTAATTAACAAACGCAGACTGCAAGCAGAAACATAATTCAAGAGTAACTGATGATTATCATAATGGCTAAATGCACAAATCAGTAGCTGCTACATGCTGTTTGTGTCCCTTACACATTTACCTCATGCATTGCATCGATTCAGTTTCAGCTGAATTTACCACATATCTTTGTTACTCCATGTTTTATTGTACAAGCATTGATTTATTTTACTTACTTTGTTACTGTATGATTTGACCTGTTCTGACTTTAATACAAGCAGATGTCCATTAATCCTACTGGAGCTCCAGGAGCAACACTTCCAGGTGAGGTGGTGCTGTTGGTATACAAGCCTTTTTGTTGCTTTATTTTGTCCATTTTAAAACGATTTTCATGCCATTGACCTGAGTTACACAAACAATGGAGGAGATGGATATTCACCAATAAACAGCCAACATTTCTGCTCAGTCTTCTCTTCTACCACCTTGCTCAGCACTTGAGCCAGATAATACTGTAAATATTAGTAATGGTCGTTATCGGCCAGAGGGAGCAGCACTTAACTCTAAACCACAAAAAGCATCAAGTGCTAATGATTTAGCAGATTTCTGCAGTGGTTCCCCCTCTGGCACAGCCATTGCCAACAACTGTAGTCCAGAGGAGGCTACAGATTATGGCAATTAGAAGTCAGCTGGTGAAGCAATTCCCTGATCTACACCACACTGCCAACCTTTCAAACTCGCCACAGGGCGTAATGCAGCAGCACACTGACCAGGAGGCGAAAGGGAAGCAGCTTCAGGATGTGAAAACAATTGTAGCACCAGGCAGTAGACCTTTGAAAGCTTTCATCATAGCATCAGTTTGGCAAGTCCTCTAGATCAGTGTTTCTTAAGCCTGGTCCTCGGGGCCCACTGTCCGGCCCACTGTTTCCCTGATTTAACACACCTGATTCTAATTAATGGTCATTACTGGCTTGGCATCAAAGTGTGCACAAGCCGATGGCACAGCCACTTATATCAGGGTGTGTTGAAGCAGCGAAGCAGCTAAAACTCGCTGGACAGTGGGGCTGAGGACCATGGTTAAGAAACACTGCATGGAGGCGTCCAGCTGCAGCAACGTAATGAATTTGAGGCGATTGAAGACTACACAGAAAAAAAAAATATATATCTTTAAGTGTAGGTGTTGTATTAACAAAACGGCTGTTAAGTAACATTGCTGGTGTAACTTCTGACACATTTATGTCGTTAAATTCAAGTTAATTGGTTGTTGATTAAGCCGCTCGATGGGCGCCAAGTGCAATTTTCTTTTGGCTCGTCGGTACCGCCACGTGGACGAAAGGTAAGCTAAATGTCTAGACATGGGTTTTTTTTTTTTTTTTTTTTTTTTTTTTTTTTTTTTTTGACTTCAACAAATGTACTAATTATTTAACTAACTTTGCGTTGAAAATCCACCAAACTCAAGGTCCCTGCTTCTTGCCAAATCTAGGCAAAAGTTAAATTTGAATTGTTGTATTTGGTCGGTTCTCATTGTCATTTTACATCATTAAAAACTTGTCTGGCATTAAATATTGCCAACGTGTGCATTTAAATGGCTAGTATTGTAAACTGCTGATGTTACTGCAGACTGTTGTTGGAGCAAATGTTTTAAGAGTGATGGTGGAAGTGACGCTTTGCTGCTTCAAATGATCTGTAACGTGTTAAAGCTTGGATCGTGTCCCTTTTTTTTGTTCTGAAGAAAAGCTGGTGCATTTCTGGTGGAGCCTCAGAAGGTCCAGACATGGGTTTGGTTCCAGATGACTTAAAATTCATCCAACAGGGTATGTTCATGCTAATTATATTATATTAAGTACGCTTTTTTTTTTTTTTTTTTTAAATTAGTCCAGCAACTCTTAATTGTAAGATTAAGGCCCATCTATATTCATCACATCCAACCTGCTTATTGATTCCCTTCTGTTCTTGAAGTGGGTTTTATTGAAGTACTAGTTCATAAAACTGGTTATGTAAAGTCTTGGTCAACTGTGTGCCAACAATATAGGCAACACTTAATGATAAATAGTCATAAGTTCATTTTAAGTTGTTTACTAATGAAGTATCTACATTTTATACAGCGGCCTCTGAGTGAGGTAACCGACACTTCCTTGTGTCTGAAGATGGGTCAACCTCGTCAAGTTTAGTCTCCAAGCTCATCTTCTACAGTGACTACGGAGGAGACGGCTGGTTGAAGGACCACCTGACATTAAGATGGCAAAAGATGTGAGTTGTTTCAAGGTTGGAACTGCACTGTTCAATTTTAACAAATTCATAGCAGGGTGACATGTGAAATCTGTTGCAGCTCTGCACTGAAATTTAAAGTATTTGGTAAAACATCATTAACAAAATGATTTATTCAAGTGGTGAGAATTGGCTTAAAAGGTTTTAAGTTTACTTAAGTGTGTGCGTGTGTCCCCAAATGTCATTGCAGGCCTACTGTAATTGCCCTTTTCTTTTTTTTAATTGAATGTAACTCAGGGAGACCTGAACAGCTGTTTGGTGATGGCTGCAAAGAAGCACTGTCCATAATGAAGCATTCATCAGACCTCATTAAGGAGGGACAAAAAGGTACACCAGGCTTGGTAAGAAACTCAGATTTGATTAACTTGTTGTTCTTTTGAATTGGATTTTGATGGGAGTTTCTTTTTGTTTGTTAGATTGAGCAGGACTTCATCATTCTCTGTGGATATGATGTCTCAGGGAGGCATCATTGCATGATGGCCAAGGCTCTACAAACCAAGGGTCATCACTGTCAGCAAAAGCCTTCGACAGATGCTCACCAGTCTTCTACACATGCATACTGTAATTCTAAGATGGTTTGTCATGATTTAATTAGAATGGGACTGACTGGGCAGCCATTCTCCTGCTGGCTCATCTCTTGCCTCCGACTGCCAAGGGGAAGAGACGGGGAAAACTGAGTGCGGCTTACCATATCATGTTCATTAAGGTATGTTTTTAACATGAATTACTTTGCTTAATTTACAGAGAATCAGTTTCCTTGTAAGTCACATCCCTTTTTTTGGTGGGGGGGGCACATTTACTGCTGAAGGACGATTAACACAGTGTCTCAATCTCAGGTGAGGACAAGAATGGTGATGTTCCTTGCCAAAGTTGGATCTGCACAGCCCTTCCTCTGCATTGGCGAGAAGCAGTATATGGAAGTTCTAAATCATCCTGGATCAGAAGCCAATTCCCTGTGTGGCACAAACTGCGGTGGCTGGCTTCGACAAACTGTTTAAGGTGCACTTCGTGTTTGGATGACTGTGTAGAAGTTTGCATCACAGGACACTGCAGTTTATGGGATTGTGGCAACGACAAAGCAGAGCCAAGGAAATCTGACTGGAAATTTAATTCAACTCTTCTTCAGCATTTGAAATGCATTTAGGGCAAAAATTGTTTGAAATGTGGGGAACGTGGCTTATTTATTTATTCCCCTTCTTTAAAACGTGTATTTCTGATTCAAGAACCACATGGTGCCAGTTTTGCCAAAGATTTTTATATGAACAATTTTGGAGATTGTCGGTCTTCTAAAAAGTGGCAGTTTAAAAATGTGTAGCCTTGTTGTTGCTGAAGTTTTAAGCAGCTGCATTTTCTAAAAATATTGTGCAGTCTCTAACTTGTTCAATGGAGAAGGTTAACTGCATCCTGTGCTTGAATATGGACATCAAGTATCTTTGTCTGGGGCGACTAAACAAAGTCAGAATGTTTTGATAGAAAATCCATTCACGCACCTTAACACAGTATTAGAGGGGACAGTTATTCTTGAAAGGGAAAAAAGAGGAAAATTGTTGGACCAATGGCGTGTGCACTTGGAATACATCTCAATATCATTGGATAAAACAAAGTGTATTTAGTCAAAACCCCATAAATGACAAATTTTCTCTTACTAAAACTTTTTTTTTTTTTTTTTTTTTTTTTTTTTTTTTTTTTTTGTGGCAATTGTAAAATCCAATTTTCGTAAGGCTCATTTGAGGGGGTGGGGGGGGCACTTGTGTATCATGAATTCAAGGATGACGTTCTGTCAAAGTTAGAAGTTTGGTTTTTAATTGAGGCAGATGGTTGTTCCATTGATATGAAGTTTTTGATCTGACACATTTAATGGTTTCCTGTTTATCAGAAAGTCTGGATTATCCCAAATGGGAGTGTATTTACTTGATACTGTGGCATTGGTCATATGGTAAAAGTCCCACTAGGCTGTCAGAGTTGAGGCTATAATTGGGTTATTGAAGCGGGGGTGACGAGTAATCTGCTTATAAATGGCAAATCAAAGATGTGTTCTCTTACAAAATAATTGCTTTAGCTCTATCAAGAGCAATTGCACTGATTTGGTTTGATCCATTTTTATAAATGTATTAGAGTTCATTTGCAAGAAAGTAGTGAAGGAAGTTTGGGGCCTCCAGACCACCATTTAATTTAGTCAGTCACGTTTATTGTCAATTCTTCCACGTGAGGTACACGGGAAACGAAGGAAGAGCTGGGAGAGTGTTCAGCTTCCTGACGGCCTGGTGGACGAAACTGTCCTTCAGTCGGCTGGTTCTGGCCCGGAGGGTCCGCAGCCTCCTCCCTGATGGCAGCAGACTGAAGAGGCTGTGTGACGGGTGGGTGGAGTCTCTCACAATGCTGAGGGCTTTGCGAGTCAGACGGCTGCTGTAAATGTCCTGAAGTGAGGGGAGAGAGACACCAACGATCTTCTCAGCTGCTCTCACGACACGTTAGAGACTTGCGGCAGGTTGCGGTGCAGGATCCGTACCACACGGTGATGCAGCTGGTCAGGATGCTCTCGATGGTGCCTCTGTAGAAGGTGTACATAATGGAGGACAGGGCTTTGGCTCTTAGTTTGCGGGGAAGTAAAGACGCTGCTGTGCTTTCTTGGCGAGTGATGCGGTGTTAACAGTCCAGGAGAGGTCCTCTGAGACATGGACACCCAGGAGCTTGGTGCTGCTCACCACGCTCCAGTCTCAACCACGCTCCCCAAACATTGGAGATTGTAGCAAACCTGTCAGCCCCAACTCGTTCTGTGCACGTGCCGTCATCAAAGCGGAAATGCCGCATAATGTGTTTGAACCGGTTTCTGACCATAATTTTAAGTGGATTTCTTTTTGTTTTTGTTTTTTTTTTTTTTTTTTTTTATTTGTTTTTTTTAATTTTTTTTTTTTTTTTTTTTTTTTTTTGCGCTGACCATGTGTTTTGCATGGATGGAAGTTTGATCACCCCTGCACAAGGAGGATGGCAATGAATGCCATTAGTTCAGGGAGGACCATAAACCACCTGCCGTCCATGCTGAACAGTATAGTCTGAAGCATGTCAAGAGTGAAGAAGCAGAGGAAACTCTGTAAACGAGTTGACGCTGTACTTCTGAGCAAAGCAGTTGACTCTCCGTCTGCGCCGTAGCATTCAGTTGGGCTTTGACAAAGAGGCTTCCCAACCTGTTCTTCACGCCACATTGTGCCATCTTTTGCCTTCTCTGTTGGTGCAGTGTGTCTCCAGTCGACTTTTCTGATGGCAGTGAAGTCTTCATCTGTGATCAGATGTGAGCAATGAAAACTTCCAGGAAGTTTAAAAAATCTGTTTCACCCCATTATTTTTAGCTGGGGTGGGTTTTTCCCCCACCCTGATCTGAGCATGGAATGTGCTTATTCTGACAATCAGGCAGGTATTGCTGCATTTACAAATGAAAGGTGGCTAATTGAAGGCTGTTGAATTATTAAATTTAAGCCACACAGCTGGATGTTGTAGGGGAAGTAAAAAATCCCAGACGTTCCAGTGTTTAAAGATGTCTGTGAAGACATTCTTGAGTTCTCCTGCAATCTCTAAGAACACAACCAGGTATGTTGTCAGGACCCGCAGCTTTGCGAGCATTGATCCTGCTGAGGGATCTCCTCACTGTCCTGTGACGGCGTCAGCCCCTGGTCACTGGGAGGGGGTGGTGCTTTCTGTGCGGCAATGGTGTTGTGTGCCTCGAAGCGGGCGAAGGTGTTCAGCTTATTCAGCAGGGATGTGCTGCTCTCACAGGTCTGCGGTGGAGGCTTGTAGTCCGTAATGGTCTGAATCCCTCGCCACAGGCTCCATGTGTCACTGAAACGGCGGGCTATCCTCCTGGAGTACTGTCTCTTAGCCTCCCTGATGCCATGGGACAGGTTGGTCCTAGATGTCTGTAGTCCCACTTTGTCTCCAGCTCTGAAGGCAGCGTTCCGAGCCTTTACGAGTCTGTAGACTTCCTTTGTCATCCATGGCTTCTGGTTGGCTCTGACTATGATGGTTTTGGAGTCTGTTACATCATCGATGCACTTGGCAATGTAGGAGGTAACAGACTCCGTGTACTCCTGGAGGTCTGTGGTGGCAGCATCTCTGAACATGCTCAGTCTGTGGTGTTGAAGCAGTCTTGAAGTGCCTCTGTGGACCCCTCTGGCCACACCCGGACCTGTTTCTGGACAGGTTTGGCAGCTTTAACCAGTGGCCTGTGTGCTGGCATCAGCATGACAGTGATGTGGTCCAAGGCACTGAGGTGGGGGAGGGGGTGGGTTTTGTAGGCTGCCTTGCTGGTGGTGTAGACTTGGTCCAAAATGTTGTCTCTGCGTGTGGGGAACTTTATATGGTGGTCAACATTAGGGAAGATGGACTTTGGGTCTGCGTGGTTGAAGTCCCCCGTCAGGATGAGGAAGGCCTCAGGGTGGGCTGTCTGCTGCTCGCTGATCCTCTGGTACAGCTCGGTGTTAAGGGTTTTTAAATTTTGGCAAATTTTGACAGGTGAAGAAACAGACACACTATGGGCCCATTTGGCCCAGACATCCTGTGAATCTTAATCAAAGGTGTTCCGGTCTTTTCCCTTACAAATGACACCACATATAGACATCCGAGAATGATGACTAAAGGCAATCATGTTATAATATATGCATAACTTTGGCATTTCCCTCCTGTTTATCACATGATTGACTTTATAAAACACTTGATTAGAGTAAAGTCATCATCACAACACCTCTTGTCTTCATATATTCAGTGTAGGAATCATTATAGTTTAAACAGTGTTGTCATAGTTGTCAGTGATGTTATATTCAGATTCTCTATTAGCGATACGAACATAATTTGCTCGGAGTCATCCTGTACTTTCATAAGTTGGCCGTGAAATTGCACTAATGCTGAGGAAGTAACTTTGACAATCATAGATCTGAGGAAAGGAATTACACATGTGGTAGACGGCAAAGGATCAAAACAGCGACTACCGGAGTTGTAAGTTTTAATACCAGCTGCCACCAGGGACCAGTAGTTAACCATGAGAAAAGATCAAAACTGGGTGGTGTTGTCCCTGCTGTGGCACTTTGTAGGTTTTTTTTTTTTTTTTTTTTTTTTTTTTTTTTTTTTTTTTTTTTTCAGTGAGGTCATTCAATGCATCATGAATTTCGCCTCCAGTACCTGTGGAATCAGGGATGTAGGTACAACAAGTTTGTCCAATCATCTTACAGACTCCTCCTGATATTCGCAGGTTGTATCTTAATTCCGCTGGTCAGCCATGCTACAGTCACCACGCAACCCAGCACCCACCACATCTGTGGGAGCCTCATGATTGCTTCAGTTGTAGAGATGTTAAGACACCCTGTTGTCTGATAGGACAGGGATCAGATGCTTTCTTCACTGACATTGAGACGAGTCACCCTAAATAGTGAGCCCCCTTTGTAGCCAGACTTCCCCACTGTCCTGGATTAGGGGTCTACCACTCTCTGCAACTTGCAGTGACTGAGATGTATCCAGCTGGGCCTTTCTGTGATCTTTACTGCCGTTGGTATGGTTAGGAGCACTTGGAACGGTCCTTCCCAACGTGGACTGGCCCAAGTCTTTCTTTTGATGACTTTGATATATATCCAGTCTCCTAGTTTCACCGGTGGTGTATCCTGTGGGGAGACAGAATCAAATGGCAGTAAATTTGTTCTGGTAACGTCTTTTTGTTTTAACGTTCTGACCATGAAGTCTGCTAGAGTCTGTTTGTCTTCTGCTTTTTTTTTTTTTTTAAGTTCTGCTGAGAAGAGCGGCAGTTTGTATGGTCTGCCATGTATTATATCAAAAGGTGTAGGACCTTCTGAGTGTGGGTGGGTGGGTCTGTGTTAAAAATGTTGTATTAGTTTAGTCATCCCTCCGGTTGACACGTGGCAGTGCCCATGTGTCACAATTGCTGCAGCTTTGTGCAGTGGTTTTGGGAGGATGGGTTTATCCGGCAGCAGAGTCAGATCTGTCACCTCTTTCTCCCTCATGTTGCTCTTCATGCTTCCTTTTTTGGCAATCTATGGACCAGTGGCCAGTGTCACCACAATTCCAGCATTCATCAGTCCCAACTGGGGTTCTGGTAATGTGTACTCCTTCTCCATCTCTGTCTTCTGCCTCCACCTCTTCCTCTATCCTTCTGAGGGCTTTGGAACAATGTTTTTTTTTTTTTTTTTTTTTTTTTTTTTTTTTTTTTTAATACAGAGAACAGTTTTGATGATGAACCACACATTTGTTTCCCTTGCATTTTCCTTTTTAATCACTTTTTCAGCATGTCTGGCCCACTGCATCAGTTGGGTAACTGAAGCTGTGTCCACTTCCACAAAGTGTTTCCTGATCCAATCTCCCAGATGTGGTTTCATATAGGTCAGGAGGGGATTTTTTAATTGCTGTTGGTAGGCTCCATCGGGGGCATCATCACAGGAAAACACTGAACTCTGAACTCTTTCTCTAGCCTAAGCTGAAAATCATCAACATTTTCACCATCCTTTTGTTTTATTCCTGCTAAGAGACCATAATTAGCACGTCTGCAGAATTTGACTCTCATATGTTCACAAAGGGTTCCCCACTGTGCTTGGTAGTCTCCTGCCAACACTCCATCAGCAGGATATGGAAATGGGCGACCCTGAGCATTTCTTCCTGTGTAATTCCCTCTGACTCGAGCCCAGTCTTTCCCTAAGGAAGACTGGGCAGCCTCTCCTGTCTCGTGACCATTTAGCCTGTATGAATGGAGCACTCCCTCCATATCAGCTATCCATTGTTCCGGGTTCTCAGTAGCTGGAGTCACTCCAACAGCCTTTCTGGCTTCCTCTAAAGTCCATGGTCTGAACACGTAGACATCACCAACTCCTTCGTGAGGATTGGCTACCTGGATCATTGGATATTCTTCTGCCTCATTCACTTTAGAGGTTCGAGGGGAAGGTGGACTGTGGACTCGGCTTTTGTAGTTTGCTGCGAGTAACTACTGGACTGCGAGTTGGCAGCGGCGCTGAATACTGGGGAGGAAATGTGTATTGCTGGGGGGGGGTAAAGAGAAGCTGTGGGAGCCGGAGGTGATGAGGGGAGGGTCTGATGTGTTAAAATAGTCGGAGGTAAAGGGGGGGAAGTTTGAGGTGTTACAGTAGTTGGAGGTTTGGGGTGTTAAAGCAGCCAGAGGTAAAGCGGAGAAGGTTTGAGATGTTAATGTGGCTGGAGGTAAAGTGGAGAAAGTTTGAGGTGTTACGCTTTCAACAGACTCCGCGTCCTGCCCTGGCGTTGCGCTTTGAGCCGTGACAAGTCTGCGCACAGCAGGCGTTTTATTGTCCTCCGGTTTCATACACATACTATTCGCTACCTGCGTGGTTTCCTTTCTTTTGTTCTTTACTTTCTGTTTCTGCTCACATCTTTCCCAGGAAGCTTGTAACCACAACTTCGCACAATTTAATTCTTCCTCTTTCTGCTCTTACCACTTTTTAATGAGACACTCTTTTGTAATGCGTCAACTACAGTTCTCCAAATATAAACTTTTAGACGTCCTTCAACACTATACTTCCTTTTCCACTTTGACAAATACAACACACTTTCCGGGATTCTTAGTCATATATTTATCCTCATCCTTTTCCAGTTCATGAGGATTGTTTTCTTGGCGATGATTGGGGCAAAAGAAAGAATTCTATTGGAGGTGTTATCCAGTGATGGAGTAGAGAAATCTCCCAGAAGGCAGACTGAGGGTGACAGTACAATGCGGCAATCCAGAAGTTGAGAGAGAGAGTCAGTGATGTTGTGCCAGAAGGTTTTGACTGGTTCACAGTCCCAGAGAGCATGCAAGTAGGTGTCCGGTAAATTTTGTGTACACTGTGTGCAAATGTTCGTATCCTTAAATCCCATTTTAAACATTTTTTTTTTTTTCCCCTGTGAATTACTTTGTATTGTATAAGTTGTAGTTTAGCGTTTGAGGTGGATATAAATATATTTTTACAAATTTGAGGCCAGAAGTCAGCATTGAAGGTAATCTCTAAATCTTGTTCCCATTTAGTTGTTGGGATTGACACTGTAGACTTGTTTATGGCAATTAACTTATAAATTTTGGATAGAATTTTATATTGACTATTTTGAGTTAATTCTGAAATCAGCAGAGGAAGGTTTAGGTTGGGTGTTTTAATATTTATTTTTGTCTGACTAGCAGATTTAATCTGAAGATATTCTAGAAATTGATTTCCTCCAATGTGATGCTTCTGTACAAGGTGAGAGAAGGGAACCAGAGTGTTGTTTTCATAGATGTGTTTGAGGTGCGTGATACCCTTAGTGACCCATGATGCTAGATTTAATGGTTTCCCGTTTATCAGAAAGTCCGGATTATTCCAAATGGGAGTGTATTTACTCGGTGTTACTGACGTGGCATTGACCATTTGGTAGAAGTCCCACCAGGCTGTCAGAGTTGAGGCTATGATTGAGTTTTTGAAACGGGGGTGACGAGTAATAGTACGGCTTGCATCCATCTTCTTCCGCTTATCCAGGGCCGGGTCGCGGGGGCAGAAGTCTAAGCAGGGATGCCCAGACCTCCCTCACCCCAGACACTACCTCCAGCTCTTCCGGGGGAATCCCGAGGCGTTCCCAAGCCAGCCGAGAGACATAGTCCCTCCAGCGTGTCCTGGGTCTTCCCCGGGGTCTCCTCCCGGTGGGACATGCCTGGAACACGTCTCTAGGGAGGCGTCCAGGAGGCATCCTATACAGATGCCCAAGCCACCTCAGTTGACTCCTCTCAATGTGAAGGAGCAGCGGCTCGACCCCGAGCTCCTCCCGAATGACTGAGCTTCTCACCCTATCTCTAAGGGAGCGCCCAGCCACCCTGCGGAGGAAACTCATTTCAGCCGCTTGTATCCGTGATCTTGTCCTTTCGGTCAATACCCAAAGTTCATGACCATAGGTGAGGGTGGGAGCGTAGATTGACCGGTAAATTGAGAGCTTTGCCTTACGACTCAGCTCCTTCTTCACCACGACAGTTCGGTACAACGACTGCATAACTGCAGACGCTGCACCAATCCGTCTGTCAATCTCACGCTCCATCTTTCCCTCACTCGTGAACAAGATCCCGAGATACTTAAACTCCTCCACTTGAGGCAGGACCTCTCCACCTACCCGGAGAGGGCAAGCCACCTTTTTCCGGTCGAGAACCATGGCCTCGGATTTAGAGGTGCTGATTCTCATCCCAGCCGCTTCGCACTCGGTTGCAAACCGTCCCAGTGCATGCTGTAGGTCCTGGCTCGATGAAGCCAACAAGACGACATCATCCGCAAAAAGCAGAGATGAAATCTTGTGGTTCCCAAACCGGACCCCCTCCGGTGCCTGGCTACGCCTAGAAATCCTGTCCATAAAAATTATGAACAGGATCGGTGACAGAGGGCAGCCCTGCCGGAGTCCAACATGCACTGGAAACAGGTCTGACTTATTGCCGGCAATGCGAACCAAACTCCTGCTCCGGTCGTACAGAGACCGAACAGCCCATAGCAAAGGGCCCCGGACCCCATACTCACGGAGCACCTCCCACAGGATACCACGAGGGACACGGTCAAATGCTTTCTCCAGATCCACAAAACACATGTAGACTGGTTGGGCATACTCCCATGAACCCTCCAGCACCCTGCAGAGGGTATAGAGCTGGTCCAGTGTTCCACGACCAGGACGAAAACCGCATTGTTCCTCCTGAATCCGAGGTTCAACTATCGGCTGAATTCTCCTCTCCAGTATCCTGGAGTAGACTTTCCCAGGGAGGCTGAGAAGTGTGATCCCCCTATAGTTGGAACACAGTCTCCGGTCCCCCTTTTTAAACAGAGGGACCACCACCCCAGTTTGCCACTCCAGTGGTACTGTCCTCGTCCTCCATGCAATGTTGTAGATGCGTGTCAACCAAGACAGACCCACAACATCCAGACACTTGAGGTACTCAGGGCGAATCTCATCCACCCCCGGTGCCTTGCCACCAAGGAGTTTACGGACTACCTCAGTGACTTCAGCTTGGGTGATGGAAGAGTCCACCGTACAGTCCCCAGCCTCTGCTTCCTCAGCGGAAGGCATGTCGGAGGGATTGAGGAGATCCTCAAAGTATTCCTTCCACCGTCCGACAATATCCCCAGTTGCGGTCAGCAGCCCTCCACCCACACCATAAATGGTATTGGCAGGGTACTGCTTCCCCCTTCTGAGGCGCCGGACGGTTTGCCAGAATCTCTTCGGTGCCGACCGATAGTCCTCCTCCATGGCCTCCCCGAACTTCTCCCAGACTCGAGTTTTTGCTTCCCGGACCGCCCGAGCTGCGGCCTGCTTGGCCTGTCGGTACCTGTCGGCTGTGTCACGAGTCCGACGGGCCAACAAGGCCCGATAGGACTCCTTCTTCAACCTGACGGCATCCTTTACTTCCGGTGTCCACCACCGGGTTCGGGGATTACCGCCACGACAGGCACCTGAGACCCTCCGACCACAGCTTTGAGCTGCCGCGGTAACAATGGAGGCAGAGAACATGGTCCACTCTGACTCAATGTCCCCAGCCTCCCTCGGAATCCGGGAAAAGCTCTCCCGGAGGTGTGAGTTGAATACCTCCCTGACCGAGGGCTCGGCCAGACGTTCCCAACAGACCCTCACAATACGTTTGGGCCTGCCCGGTCTGTCCCGCTTCCTCCTCTGCCAGCGCATCCAACTCACCACCAGGTGGTGATCAGTTGACAGCTCAGCCCCTCTCTTCACCCGAGTGTCCAAGACATGCGGCCGGAGGTCAGATGAAACAACAACAAAGTCGATCATTGACCTCCTGCCTAAGGTGTCCTGGTGCCACGTGCACTGATGAACACCCTTATGCTCAAACATGGTGTTTGTTATGGACAGACTGTGACTAGCACAGAAGTCCAATAACAGAACACCACTCGGGTTCAGATCGGGGAGGCCGTTCCTCCCAATCACCCCTCTCCAGGTTTTACTGTCATTGCCCACGTGGGCATTGAAGTCCCCCAGTAGAACAATGGAGTCCCCAGTTGGAGCACTATCAAGTACCCCTTCCACAGACTCCAAAAAGGCCAGGTACTCTGTACTGCTGTTCGGCCCGTAGACACAAACAACAGTAAGGAACCTTTCCCCGACCCGAAGGCGCAAGGAAGCAACCCTCTCGTTCACCGGGGGTAAACTCCAACACATTGCGGCTGAGCTGGGGGGCTAGAAGCAGGCCCACACCAGCCCGTCGCCGCTCACCGTGGGCAACTCCAGAATAGTGGAGCGTCCAGCCCCTCTGAAGGAGCTGGGTTCCAGAGCCCAGGCTGTGCGTAGAGGTGAGCCCAACTATCTCTAGTCGGTATCTCTCAACCTCCTGCACAAGCTCTGGCTCCTTCCCCCCCAGCGAGGTGACATTCCATGTCCCCATTGCTAGGGTTTTGGTCCAGGGATTGAGCCGCCGAGGCACCCCGCCTCGACCGCTGCCCAAACCACATTGCACCGACCCCTCATGCTTCTTCCTGCGGGTGGTGAGCCTACGGGAAGGCGGGCCCACGTCGCCATTTCGGGCTGAGCCCGGCCGAGTCCCATGGGCAAAGACCCGGCCACCAGGCGCTTGCCTTCGAGCTCCAACCCCAGGCCTGGCTCCAGGGTGGGGCCCCGGTGACGCCAATCCGGGCGACGTAACGATCCTTGGTGGTATGTTCTTCATGAGGGATTTTTGAACCGCTCTTGGTCTGGCCCGTCACCGAGGACCTGTTTGCCATGGGAAACCCTTCCAGAGGCACAATGCCCCCGACAACATAGCTCCTAGGATCCTTCGGGCACACAAACCCCTCCACCACATTAAGGTGGCGGTTCAAGGAGGGGATAGTACGGCTTATAAATGGCAAATCAGAGATATTGATTTCTTTACAAAATAATTGTTCTAGCTCTATGAGAGCAATCACACTGATTTGGTTTGAACCATTTATAAACATAATGGAGTTTATTTGCAAGATAATACTGAAGGAAGTTTGGTGCCTCCAGACCACCATGTAGTTTAGTTTTTTGTAGCGTTGATAATTTAATTCTAGCTTTTTTGCTTTTCCAATAACAGTGTGTAATTATTGAATCTAGGGATTTGAACCAGGGGGTTGGAGGTTTGATTGGAATCATTGAGAAAAAATAATTTACCATAGGAAGTATGGTCATTTTTATTGTTGCAATTCTACCGATGAGGTTTATTGGTAAATTTATCCAACGTTTTAGATTTCCTTCTATCGTTTTCAGGAGTGGGTTGTAGTTAAGGCCAATTAACTCTGACAGCCTAGGGAAAATGTTGATTCCCAGGTATTTGATGTTGCCTGTGTTGATTGAGAAGAGTGCAGTGTCATTTACAACATCCCAGCTGTTAGTATTCAGTGGAAGTAAGGTGGATTTAGACCAGTTAATAGAGTAGTCTGAGATATCAGAGAAAGAATTAATAAGGTTGATAGTTTGAGGAAGTGATGTAGATGGGGTTTGTAAGTACAAGAGTATATCATCAGCATATAAGCTGATTTTATGGGTTGCGTCTCCAGTTTTGATTCCTAGAATATGTTTATCTTGTCGTATGGCTGCTGCCAGAGGTTCTATAAAGATGGCAAATAATGATGGAGAGAGTGGACATCCGTGCCTTGTACCCCTGTGTAGAGTGAACCGCTGTGAAATTAATCCATTTGTAGTGACTGTTGCCATCGGTGATGTGTAAAGAATCTTAATCCAATGAATAAATGATTCACCAAAGCCAAATTTTTTAAGCGTCTGAAATAGAAATTCCCAATTAACTTTATCAAATGCTTTTTCAGCATCCAATGAGAATATGGCTGTTGGTGCATTTGTTTGTGATGAGTAATGAATCAGATTAGTCTGCGGAGGTTATTGGTAGAGTGTCTTCCTTTAATGAAGCCCGTTTGGTCTGGGTGGATGATAAGTGGAGTTACTGTTTCTATTCGTAGCGTCAGCGCTTTACTGATAATTTTAGTGTCTGAATTAATTAGAGATAACTGGCGATAACTTGCTGGAAGAGTAGGATCTTTCCCAGGTTTCAATATTAAAGAAATCATCGCTGTATTCATTTCTGTAGAGAGCTTAGATTTTTCCTTAATTTCTGCTATTAACCTTGTAAATATGGGCGCCAGAATATTCCAAAAGTGTTTATAAAATTCTGCCGGGAAGCCATCTGGACCCGGTGATTTGTTATTGGGCATGAGTTGGAGAGCTTTGTGGAGCTCTGTTGGGGTTAGTGGTTTATCCAGTTCTCCAGCCTGATCTTCTGTAAGGTGGGGTAGGTTAATATTGTTGAGAAATTTATCAATCTCAGCTATGTTTGACTTATTTGTAGATGAATACAGCTTTCTATAGAAATTCCTGACTTCATCGTTGATTTCTTTAGGTTCTTGGACAATGTCTCCTGTTGAGTTAACAACTGTGGAGATTGGAAAATATCTGGCCAATCAGATTAAGAAAAATAAGGAAAAATCAACAGATTTGTTGCTAAATTCAAAATGTTCATGTCTAAGTCTTTGAATGAGGAATCTACTTTTTTTATTTAAGTATTCATGTAGCTGCAGTTTATACATTTGCAGATCAGATTGATTTTGAGGAGTCGGATTATTAGCATTATTAATTTCTAACTCTGTAATCTTCTTTTCCAGGTTTCTTTGTTCATGCTCTTCCTTCTTTTTCTTATGGGAGGAATATGAAATGATCTGTCCTCTCAGCACAGCTTTGCCCGTTTCCCAAAGGAGTGACGGGGATATTTCTGGTGAATCATTTATTTCAAGGAAGGATGTCCAGTTTCTTTTAATGTATTTGTCAAAGTCAGGATCTTCAAGCAGCGATGTGTTAAATCGCCACCTGTTGCTGGTTTTGACAGATGTGCTTTTATTCCAGGTCAGAGTGATCGGAGCATGATCGCTAATAATAATAGGATGTATTTCAATATTACTCACTTTGGAAATAAGAGAATTACTAATAAGATAATAGTCGATTCGTGAGTAAGATTGATGGACTTGTGAGAAGTAAGAATTCTTTATCGTTAAGGTGTTTCAGCCTCCAACCATCTCCAAGACCATAGTCTGCCATGAACTGTTTGATTGTTTCTGAAGATTGGTAGTTATGTTTTACTACGGTTGTTAGATTTATCTAGTGTCGGGTTGAGGACAGTATTAAAATCTCCACCTATAATTATTGGAGAGTCAGAGATTAGAAATAGCTGTAAAGAAGGAATTAAAGAACGATGAATAATCTTTGTTTGGTCCATAAATACTGGCTATTATTGGATTGTTGTCTATTGTAATATTAATAATTATGAATCGCCCCTCAGGATCTGTGACCATGTCGTTGTGAGTAAATGTTTTTATGAATTAGGATTGCTACTCCTCTTTGTCTTGAATTAAAATCAGCAGTGTATGTATGTATGTATATGTATATACATATATATGTATATACATGTATATGTATATGTATGTATATGTATATATGTACATGTATGTATGTATATGTATATATGTACATGTATGTATATATACATACATATATGTATATACATATATATGTATATACATATATATGTATATACATATGTATGTATATACATATGTATGTATATACATATGTATGTATATACATATGTATGTATATACATATGTATGTATATACATATGTATGTATATACATATGTATGTATATACATATGTATGTATATACATATGTATGTATGTATATACATACATATGTATGTATATACATATATATGTATGTATATACATATATATGTATGTATATACATATATATGTATGTATATACATATATATGTATGTATATACATATATATGTATGTATATACATATATATGTATGTATATACATATATATGTATGTATATACATATATATGTATGTATATACATATATATGTATGTATATACATATATATGTATGTATATACATATATATGTATGTATATACATACGTATGTATATACATATGTATGTATATACATACATACGTATGTATATACATACATACGTATGTATATACATACGTATGTATATACATACGTATGTATATACATACGTATGTATATACATACGTATGTATACATGTGTATGTATATACATACATGTGTGTGTGTACGTGTGCGTACGTGTGTGTACGTGTGCGTACGTGTGTGTACGTGTGCGTACGTGTGCGTACGTGTACGTACGTGTGTGTGTGTGCGTACGTGTACGTGTGTGTGTGTGTGCGTGCGTGCGTACGTGTGCGCGCGTACACATATATATATGATTAAATTGTGGAGTCATTAATTTCCTTAAGTCTGTTTTAGAAGTATGAGTTTCTTGTAAAAGACATATGTCAGCCTGTAATTTATTTAATCAAATATTTTTGTTCTTTTTATGTTTGACTTAATTCCTCGGATGTTCCAGCTTACAAACTTGACTGAATTCATGTTATTGGTGTTTTGTTTAAGTCATGTCTGGATCTTGAAGTTGTGTGGAAAAGCCTGAGAATCCGCTTGTGTGAATATTTAGTTAGATCATTAATGTAGACTGTGTTTGTGTGATAAGTTTCCTACCCCTTTTCAAGCAATTATACAAGAAGGAGATTATATACATCTCCGCTTTTGAGACCGGGTTCTGTCAATACTAACTATTAACATAGATGCTGTTCATGAGATGTGGGCTTGTTAGTAGAGCCAGGGGGTGATGTTCTCGTCACGAAATATTTGGCCGTTAATACAAAATTTGTCGACTGCGACTACTGCCTTTTTCCCTTCTTTCATGTACTGTTTCCTGATCTGGAACAGAACCTTCCTTCTGTTCAGGATCTCTCGTGGGAATTGGTCATTTATGCCGTAATCAGTTCCTTTCAGGTTCCTCCCCTGACGTTGGACCTGCTGCTTTTGTTTATAATGTTCAAATTTAGCCACAATCGGACGTGGTCGTTTATTTTCGGGGTATTTGCGTCCAATACGATGAATTCTGTGGAAGGTGATGTCTTTCACCGTGTCGGCTGGGATTTTTAACTGTTTCATCATAAATTCCTTAATCAGCTGTTCGGGATTGTCATCTTTTGATTGTTCCGGGATTCCTGAAAACACCAGATTGTCTTTCATGCTGCACGATTGTAGATCAAGCATCGCTTCTTTTATTTCTTTGTTTTCTTTTGTAACAACCGCCAGCTGAGAGGACATGGATGAGACGGAGTCTCGGAGAGAAATGTTCTCTTTGGTCAGCGTCGCGATCTGGTGTTGGCTGAACTCCAGGCTTTCGCGCAGCTGCTGGAATTCTCTGTGTAATAGCTCGACGAGCGCTATTCTGCTATCTAATCCGGACAGTTTTTCATTGATGGAGATCAGAATGTCACTAACCTCGGAGCTGGATGAAGATCTTGGTGAATTTTGTGGTGGTGAGTCAGAATGTCGCGTTCTCTTACTTGGCGTTGGTTTGGCCTTCTCCATGTTGCTTCCTGTATCGCCGTTCTCCTCGGCACAAAAGTGGTTAAAGAAAGTATCGATATACTCCTAGTTCTTCCAGGGTGGACGAATTCAGGTGTAGCAAAGAAATTTAGAGAAAATTATATTCCACAAGAAAAGTAAACTAGTTAAAGTGTTTGTTTCTAGCAGAGTGCGGCTGCCATGTAACGCTCCTGCACCGGTCTCGTTGCGTCTCGCGATTACAGGCTCATGCTCCCTCTACCCAGTTAGCCTCCCTTTTTAATCAGTACTTAGCAACGATTCTCGACCGCGGACTCCGAATTTATCAACGGATAATTTTAGAACATGGGCTCAAAACTACGCACGGACAATTCTGGATCATAGTACTCTACTATGGAACTCGGCAGAATTCCGCAACTAATTTCCGACCATGAGATCAGCAAAATCCCGCAGTGAATAATTCTCGGCCCCGGACATGTAATCTTGCGATTAGACAGTCCCTGATTCTTGGCATCAGGACTTCTCAAATAGACAGTACCTGACCCGAAACAATAGTGCTTAAAAACGACTTCTCTGTTGGTTCGCTCTTCCTTCGTCCGAATCTCGTCAATCCGCCGTTGCCAAAAGAAGTTCGACCTAGTAACGCCGGCCTGGCGAAGAATTCACCTCCCAGGTCTTTGATTCAGGTCCTGTTGACTTTTTCTCGTGCACGGCTTTGGAGTATAGTCTCCTCCTGGCAGCAGACGGGTATATTGAGAATCCGGGTCACGGCACCAAAATGTAAGTTTTTCTTTTTTTTTTTTTTTTTTTTTTTTTTTTTTTTTAAAACCTTCTCAAGGGTCTGAATGAACCACACAGACAGTAGTCTTGTTCAAGCCTTTACAAAACGGGGGAAAGGCCAACACCAGTGAATGATACACGAATGTAATTGTCACAAATCCCCCTTTCCCCCTTGCAGCGGTTTCTTTTATTCACGGCAGAACAAAGAGGTCACATGACATGTTATATGCAAATATCGACAGCTGAAGAAACATACAGGATGTCTGGGCCAAATGGGCTCATAGTGTGTATCTTAATCGAGGGTGTTCCGGTCTTTTCCCTTACAAATGACACCACATATAGACATCAGAGTGACTCCTAAAGGCAATCATGTTATAATATATGCATAACTTTGACACTCGGTCAGTGCCTCTCTCCTGGTGTTGGTGGAGGGGCTGGGGGGGATGTGAACAGCAGTAAGTAGTATGACCGAACATTTGTGCGGTAGATAGGTCATTTATTTATCAAACTCTGCCAGGGGTGAGCAGTGTTTGCAGACCACCACAGCATCTCTACACCAAGCATCAAGGAGGAAAACACAAAGGCCGCGGCCCTTACCTGCCTCAGTGTGTGCTCGGTCCGCCCGGTAGCGGGTCAGCTGGCCGAGCTGGATGGCGTGGTCCGTTATGCTGCTGTTGAGCCATGTTTCTGTGAACACAAACACAGCTCTCTCTCACGGTCCTCTCGGCGGAGCAGAGTAATCGGATGTGGTCCAGTTTGTTTTCCGTCGAACGAATGTTGGCTAACACAATGGAGGGGACCGCCGGTTTGTTCGGGTTCTCCACCAGTCTCGCCCGGATACCTGCTCACTTACCCCTCTTCTGCTTCCTCTGGCGCCGCTTGTGACGCTTCCATTGCGGCTGGGGTTCAGGCGCGGGGGTCAGCAGTAGCGGTGGTTCCCGGAGCTGGCCGCAGTCCTGAAGTTCGCCAGTGAGTTCAGAGTTCAGCTCGACAGTGTAGCTGTTTCCAATGTTCAGCCGAAACCCATGGCTGTACTTGCGTTTGTTATACATTACAACTTGTAAAAACACATCTTTAGTGACAAACACAAACGGCGCACCGTCAGGAGAGAGAGAAGCCGCTGCGTGTACACACGCTGCCATTTTGGATGGTAATCCAATTGGGATGGCTCTGACTGTGATGGTTTTGCAGTCTGTTACATCATAGATGTAGGCAGTAAAAGACTCTTTGTACTCCTGGAGGTCTGTGTTGGTGGTGGCAGCTTCTCTGGTCACACCCGGACCTGCTTCTGGACTGGTTTGGCAGCTTTAACCAGTAGCCTGCATGCTGGCATTAGCGTGACAGTGATGTGGTCCGGGGAGGACGTGGGCTTTGTAGGCTGCCTTCCCGTTTGTGTAAACCTGGTCCAAAATGTTGTCTGCACATGTGGGGAAGATTTGGTAAGATGGTCTTTGGGTCTGCGTGGTTAAGTCCCCCTGCCAGGATGAGGAAGGCCTCAGGGTGTTGGAGGAGGTGGGGCGGATGTAAGCAGCAGTGAGTAGTATGACTGATTGTTTGCGCAGTGGATAGCACGACATTTAATTATCATGAACTCCACCAGGGGTGAGCAGTGCTTGCAAACCACCACAGCATCTCTACATTAAGTATCATAAAGGAAAACGCAAAGACCGCCGCCACAGCCCTTACCTGCCTCGGTGTGTGCTCAGTTAGCTGGATTGTGTTTCCATGAACGCAAAAAACACAGCTTTCTTACAGTATATATGTGACTAAATTGTTGAGTCATTAATTTCCTTAAGTCTGATTTAGAAGTATGTGTTTCTTGTAAAAGACATCTCAGCTTGCAATTTATATAATCAAATATTTTTGTTTGACTTGATTCCTCAGATGTTCCAGCTTACAAACTTAACTGAATTCCGAGTCAAGTTTATTGTCAATTCTACTACATGTGAGATGCATACAGAGAATCAAAATTACGTTGCTCTCAAACCCTACGTGCTACACAATAAATACATTTTAAACAAAGTGAAAATTAAAAAGAAACAAGTTATGGCATGACAGTTGGTTTAAGTGTAAAACACAACTTTGGTAACACGAAAAGGGCGCAGAAGAAGACATCGATGTGACGGAGTCGCTGAGTGAAATATTTTCTTTGAGCATCGCGATTTGATGTTGGCTAAAGTGCAGACTTTCGTGCAGCTGCTGGAATTCTCTATGTAATAGCTCAACGAACGCTATTCTAGTATCTAATCCGGATAACTTTTCATTGATTGAGATCAGAATGTCACTAACCTCGGAGCTGGATGAATGTCTCGGAGAAGTTTGTGGTGGTGAATGTCGGGTTCTTTTGCTCGGTGTTGGCTTGGCTTTTTTTTTTTTTTTTTTTTTTTTTTCATGCTGCTCACTGTATCGACATCCTCCGGCACAAAACTGGTTGAAGAATGTGTCTATTTTATATTTTTAAAGTTCTTCCAGGGTGAACGAATTCAGGATTTGCATGAATGATTGAAGAGATTGTATTCCCCAAAAAAGTAAATTTAGTTGAATTGTTCTAGCAGTAAACAGCTGCCATGTAGGTTATTACACTGGTCTCGCGATGACAGGCTCATGCTCCCACACTTGGCTCATCCCCTCTTCACCTGAGTGTCCAAGACATGTGGCCGCAGGACAGATGAAACGACAACGAAGTCATTTACCTCTGGCCTAGGGTGTCCTGGTTCCATGTCCACTGAACACCCTTATGCTCAAACATGGTGGGTGTTATAGACTCATTGTGAGTAGCACAGGGTTAATAACAGAACACCACTCTGGTTCAGATCGGGGAAGCGTTCTCCCAATCAACCCCCTACAGGTTTTACTGTCATTGCCCACGTGGGCATTGAAGTCCCCCATTAGAACAATGGAGTCCACAGTTGGAGTGCTATCAACTACCCCTTCCACAGACTCTAAGGCCAGCTACTGTATTGCTGTCCGGCCCGTAGGCACAAACGGTAAGAACTTTAGCCGACCCAAAGGCGCAAGGAAGCAACCCTGTTTACTGGGGTAAACTCCAACATATGGTGGCTGAGCTGGGGGGCCTATAAGCAGACCTACACCAGCCCGTTGCCACTCACTGTGGGCAACTCCAGAATAGTGGAGCATCCAGCCCCTCTGGAGTGCATTCCTTCCCAAGCTGTGCATAGAGGTGAGCCCAACTATCTAGTGGTATCTCTAAACCTTCCACACAAGACGCTTGCGCATACAAGGAATTTCTTTTCAGTGTTTGCTTCCAGTACACAGACAACGCACAGACAAGAAAAATACACAGAACATAAGTGGAATAAAAAAGACCAAAATAAAATGGACTATATTATAATTTGTAAAAATTCAAAGAGGGGATGGCTTGGGTGCGAGGGGGTTCAGAGTGATTTTCTGAGCTCTTTTCCTCACTCTGGAGGTATAGAGTTCCTGAAGGGTGGGCAGGGGAACACCAATAATCCTCTCAGAACTCCGGACCGCTCTCTGCAATCTTCCGATGTCTGTTCTGTGCACATCAATAACTGTCTGGTTTGGCTCAGCTACAAAATCAGACTCTGACAGCTGAGTAGAACTGTCTCAGCAACTCTTGTGGTAGGTTAAACGTCTTCAGCTGGCCAAGGAAGTACAACCTTTGTTGGGACTTTTTAACAATAGTCGATGTGAGTAACCCACTTCAGGTCTTGGGAGATGAAACATCCCAGGAACTTTAAGTTCTCCACTGTAGCCACAGTGCTGTCCATGATGGTGAGTGAGGAAAGTGCAGGGGTGTTCCTCCTGTCCACTATCATCTCTACAGTTTTAAGCTTGTTCAGCTCCAGGTTGTTGCGACTGCACCAGACAGCCAGCTCTTTTACCTCCTGTCTGTAGGCAGACTCGCCACCGTCCCGAATGAGGCCGATAACCATGGTGTCAGGAAACTTCAGGAGCTTGCCAGAGGGGTCTTTAGAGGTGCAGTCACTGGTGTAGAGGGAGAAGACCAGTGGGGAGAGAACACAACCCTGAGAGCGCCAGTGTTGGTGGTGCGGCTACTTGATGTGAATTTCCCGAGTCTCACCAGCTGTTGCCTATCTGTCAAAAAGCTGGTGATCATTGACAGAGCTGGGAGCAGAAAGTTGGTTTAGTTTGGTGTGAAGGAGTGATGGTGTTAAAGGCTGAACTGAAGTCCACAAACAGGATCCTCACAAGTCCCTGGTGAACACAATGATCACTGGAGTTGTAAGCTTCCACACCAGCTGCCACCAGGGACCAGTAGTTAACCATGAAAAAAGATCAAAATTGGATGGTGTGGCACTTTGTAGGTATTGTTTAATCTCAATCGGGTCATTCAATGGATCATGAATTTCACCTCCAGTACCTGTGGAATCAGGAATGAAAGTACAATTTTTCTCAAATCATCTTACAGACTCCTAAAGCTGCAGTCAAAAGTTGAAGTACTACACGGTCTTGTAGTTCTTTTTGTACCACTTGTCTCAGCAGGCTGTAAAAATTTATCTCCACATGTTGGCAAACTTCAATATTATCTGGTAGCTCAACAGCATATCCTGACATGTTTACCTTTTTGATCTTTAGAGCTTGATCCATCCACGAACCAGGTCATACCATCCTCTAGAGGAATGTCTTTCAGGTCTGCTCGTGGTAATTGCAAACATTCTGTGGTCTCCAGACAGTCGCTCCTGTATTTTGACTCATCGTTGAGACCCACCACAGTTGTCATCCGCAAACTTTATGAAGAGGTTGGAGCTGTGCATCGGTGTGCAGTCGTGGGGCAGCAGGGTGAAGAGGGGGCTCAGCACACATCCCTGGGGGGCCCCTATGTTCAGTGTGATGGTGCTAGATGTGTTGCCGCGGACCCGTACTGCCTGTGTTCTCCCAGTCGGGAAGTCAAACAGCCAGTTGCACATTGAGGTGTTGATCCCCAGCTGGTCCAGTTTGTGAATGAGCTGTTGGGGTATGATGGTGAATGCTGAACTCTCTTGCAGACCACCACAGCATCTCTACACAAAGCCTCACGGAGGAAGACACAGAGGCCGCCGCAGCCCTTACCTGCCTCGGTGTGTGCTCGGTCCGCCCGGTAGGAGGTCAGCTGGTCTAGCTGGATGGCGTGGTCCGGTATGCTGTCATTGAGCCTCGTTTCCGTGAACACAAACGCAGCTCTCTCTCACGGTCCTCTCGGTCGAGCAGAGTAATCGGATGTGGTCCAGTTTGTTGTCCGAACAAACGTTGGCCAACACGATGAAGGGGGCCGCCGATTTGTTTGGGTTCTCCGCCAGTCTTATCCGGATACCCTCACTTACCCCTCTTCTGCTTCCTCTGTCACAGCTTGTGACGCTTCCATTGCGGCGGGGATTCAGGCGCGGGGGTCGGCGGAAGCGGTGGTTCCCGGAGGAGACCGCAGTCCTGAGTTCAGCACAACAGTGTAGCTAGTTTCCAACATTGAGCAGAAAACCCCAGCTCTTCTTGCGTTTAGTGTACATTACGACTTGTAAAAAACCCAACTTTAATAACGAACACAAACGGCGCACCGTCGGGAGAGAGAGAAGCCGCAGTGTGTACATGCGCCGCCATCTTGGACATTACCCTAAGGGAGTTCTTTTGCTAGTTGGAGCAAGTGGCTGGGAAGATAACGGTTTAACCTTGGTTCTAAATCATAAGAACGGTATATCTTGTTTTTATCACACATAAATAAATGCCTTTTGTGTCCATTCTACATGCTCGTGCCCCCATTTATTGGGATTATAGTTATTTCTAATTGTCATCAGATCTTGTCCTAAGTTCAAGTCAGCTTTATTGTCAAGTATGCTATATACGCATGGAATACAACGAATTTGAAATTACAGTCCTCTCAACCCACAGTGTAAAATAATATAATACCCGTAAAGTGACAACCCATAAAGTGCTAATAGTGCAAAGAAAGGTTTAAGATGGAGTGCAGGTGTAAGGTTCAGTCCAAGTTCGTAGCAGCAGGGGGTTTGGGTAGGACTGGGAGGGAGTTGAGTTTCCTGACTGCCCGGTGGAGGAAACTGTCCTTGAGCCTGCTGGTTCTGGCCCGAAGACTCCGCAGTCTTCTCCCCAATGGCAGCAACCTGAAGTGGCAGTGGGATGGGTCACCTGCTATCCTCATGGCTTTGCGGGTGAGGCGGGAGTCATAAATGACTGACAGGCCAGTGAGAGGGACTCCAATAATCTTCTCAGCTGACTTCACAACTCTCTGTAGGGACTTCCGGCAGGTCGCAGTGCAGGAACTGTACCAGACAGTAGTGGAGCTAGTCAGGATGTTTTCAATGGCCCCGCTGTAGAATGAGAGCATGATAGGGGGTGGAGCTCTTGCCCTTCTCAGTTTGCGGAGGAAGTACAGGCGTTGTTGGGCTTTTATAACGAGGGATGTGGTGTGATGGTTCCATGAGAGGTCTTCGGAGATGTGCACACCCAGGAACTTGGTGCTGCTCACCCTTTCCACTGCAGCACCATCGATGGTTAATGGAGCGTGCTGGGTGTGTGCTCTCCTATAGTCCACAATGATCTCCTTCGTCTTCTCCACATTCAGATGGAGATTGTTGCTCTTGCACCACACAGCCAGCCTGCTCACCTCGCTCCTGTAGGCTGACTCGTCACTGTTAATGTGACCAACCACCGTCGTGTCGTCCGCAAATTTAATGAAGAGGCTGGAGCTGGAAGTAGGAGTGCAGTCATAAGTCAGCAGGGTGAAGAGGAGGGGGCTCAGCACACATCCTTGGGGGGGCTCCGGTGTTCAGCATGATGGTGCTGGATGAGTTGCTGCCGACTCTGACTGACTGTGGTCTTCCTGTCAAAAAGTCCAGCAGCCAGTTACACAGGGAGGTGTTAAGACCCAGTTGGTCCAGCTTGTGGATGAGCTGTTGGGGGATGATGGTATTGAATGCCGAGCTGAAGTCAATGAACAGCATTCTAACGTACGAGTTTTTGGTTTCCAGGTGGGTGAGGGCTGAATGGAGGGCAGTGGAGATGGCATCATCAGTGGAGCGGTTGGACCGATATGCAAACTGGTAGGGATCCAGAGTGGGGGGGGGGGGGCAGACATGATGTGTTGCATGACTAGCTGCTCAAAGCACTTCATGAGGATGGGGGTGAGTGCTATCGGGCGGTAGTCGTTGTAGCAGGAGGGTGATGCCTTCTTGGGGACCGGAGTGATGGTGGTGGCTTTGAGGCATGTGGGAACAACAGCCTGGATCAGCGAGATGTTGAAGATGTCGGTGATGACTTCTGTGAGCTCGTCAGCACAGTCTCTCAGGACACGGCCAGGGATGTTGTCAGGACCTGGGGCTTTCCGTACCTTTATCCCTCTGAGTGAGCGTCTCACGCTGTCTGGTGCGTCAGCACCAGGTCACCGGGTGGAGGGGGAGTCTTTTGTGCTGGGATGCAGTTGTCAGCCTCAAAGCGAGCAAAAAAATTGTTTAGCTGCTCCAGCAGAGGAGCAGAGGATTCACAGGTCTGGGGGAGGGGCTTGTAGTCTGTGATGGTCTGAATCCCTCGCCACAGGTTCCTGGTGTCTCTGCTATCGCTGAAGCGGTCGGCTGTCCTCCTGGAGTACTCCCTCTTGGCTAGTCTGATTCCACGGGACAGGTTGGCCCTGGCTGTTCTCAGACCAACCTCATCTCCAGCTCTGAAGGCAGCGTTCCTAGCCCTCCAGAGTCTGTGGACGTCCCCTGTTAGCCATGGTTTCTGGTTGGCCCGAAGGGTGACAGTTCTGGTGACTGACGTCATCCATGCACTTCCTAATGTAGGATGTGACGGTCTCTGAGTACTCCTGGAGGTCAGTGATGTTGTTGTAGGTGGCTGCTTCTTTGAAGATACTCCAATCGGTGATGGAGAAGCAGTCCTGAAGAGCCTCCATGGATCCGTCGGGCCACACCCGTACCACCTTTGTAGCTGGTCTCATTACTTTTACCATAGGCCTGTATGCTGGCATTAGCATGACCGTGGAGTGGTCTGAGGCGCCCAGGTGGGGGAGGGAGAGGGCTTTGTAGGCTCCTTTGTGTGTGGTGTAGACGTTGTCCAGGATGTTAGTACCTCTAGTGGGGAAGTTAATATGTCCATGGAGTTGTGGAAACACACTTTTGGGGTTTGCATGGTTGAAGTCCCCGGCCAGGATGAGGAAGGCATCAGGGTGAGCTGTCTGCTGCTCGCTGACGTGCTGGTAGAGTTCATACAGAGCCTCACTTCTGTTGGTGGAGGAGCTGGGAGGGATGTATGTTGCTACCAGCAGTATTGAGTTAATTTCCCTCGGCAGGTAGAATGGCCGACATTTGACAATCAAAAACTCCGCTAGTGGTGAGCAGTGTTGATGAACCACACGAGCGTCACGGCACCAGGAATCACTGATATAGACACACAGACCTCCTCCGCGGGACTCCCCCCTCGGCGAGTGTCCTGTTGGCCCGGTAGCATGCTAGCCCCGCTAGCTAAATAGCACAGTCTGGGACACTGTCAGTTAGCCATGTTTCCACAAAAATAAAGACACAGCAGTCATTCACCGACTTAGATGTTGTGCGGAGTAGGCAGATGCAGTCCAGTTTGTTGTCTAGCGATCGTACGTTGGCCAGCGTGATGGTGAGGGCTAGCCGCTGGCCGGTGAGCGCTAGCCGCAGGGGTGGGGGTCGGTGTTGGAGCGGGCCTCCGGAGCAGACCGTATTCGCGTAGCTTGTCTAACGGACCATTTTCCAAAGAACGTAATGTGGTTCCGCTGATGGAAAGAAGAACCTCACGGGAGTATCTTCGCATTAGATTAGCGAAGTAGGACAGTAGGAATACACGAGTAAGACCAACACCGAGCAAAAGGCAGAGAGGAGCCGCTGCGTGTGCACGCGCCGCCATTTTCTAAGATTAATGGGACAGTTTGGAGACATCACAACTGAGGCTTTAACTCTAAAACCAGTCTTAGACGAACCAAGAGCCCATGTCAGAACCAGTCTTTATAACAGACCCTGAGGACTTCACCCAAATAGAGTTTCGCGTGGGCTTCAGGTTTGACAATTTTAGTTTTGACTGTTTTACATGCACCAGAATCACACAGAAAATCAACGACAAGATTTCCTACATGGAGGGTGACATAAGGTTTTTCTTTTAAGACTCTTAAGTCCCATGCAGTACACACATCCACCACTTCACATCAGGGACAGGGGGAGCGGATCTTAGTCACGCAAAGACGTTAGATCTGCCTCCTCTTCCTCCCCACACTGTTCTTCATACTTCCTTTTTGGACTTTGAATTTGAATTTCTGAACCAATGGCCAGTGTCACCACAATTCCAGCACTGTCTTGACTGGGGTTCTGATGATGTGCACCCCTTCTCCCTCTCAGGCCTCTGCTTCTTCCCCAACCCCTCTGATATCCTTTTTTTAAAACCACTTTTTCAGCATGTCTGGCCCACTGCATTAGTCAAGTAACTGAGGCTGTGTCCACTTCAAAGTGTTTCCTGATCCAATCTCCCAGATGTGGTTTCATATTGGCCAGTCTAATTGGCTTGTCTGCGGAAATTAACTCACATGTTCACAAAGGGTTCCCCACTGTGCTTGATGCCGCTTGTGCTGACATGTTGGAGTTTTTGCAGCTTCAATGATTATCTGGCAGCTCAACGGCATATTCAGACGTTTCCTTTCTGATCTCTAGAGAAAAAACCATGTTGGTCCTTCCTCAAGTGGAAGGTCTGACCATGGTAATCACAAACATTCTGTGTTCTCCAGTTGTGTGAAGTACCATCTTCAGGTAGAGGTATTAGTGTGGCTGGATTTAGGACTTTTTGGCTTTTTTTGTGTTCCTGTTTTCCCTCATCCAGAACCTTGAGAATAGAGCTTCCCCGATTTTAAGGGGGCCGGATGGTTTGCCAGAATCTCTTCGGTGCTGACCACTGAACTTCTCCCACACTCGAGTTTTCCTTCCATGACTGCTCAAGCTGCAGCTTGCTTGGCATTGCCGGTGCCCATCAGCTGTATCACGAGTCCCACAAGGCCCGATAGGACTCCTTCCTAAACCTGATGGTGTCCACCACTAAGCTCAGGCATGTGGTGAACAGACAAGAGTCAATACAACAGTCAATGGAGTTGTAAGCTTCAACACCAGCTGCCACCAGGGACCAGTAGTTAACCATGAGAAAAGATCAAGATTGGGTGGTGTGGCCCCTGCCGTGGCGCTTTTGTATATTGTTATCTCGGTCAACTCATTCACCATGAATTTCACCTCCAGTACCTGTGAAATCAGGGATGTAAGTAAAACAGGTTTCTCCGATCATCTTACAGACTCCTCCTGAGGCTGCAGTCCTGAGTACTCAAGTACTACATGGTTTTGCAGTACCATGTCTCAAGTTCTTCAGTTTGTTGGTTGTTCTGTTTGCTAACATGGCTGAACCATTGTTATACACTCAGTGAGATGACTTCATGGAGCACCTGTGTAGTATGAGAAATGGGCAATGAATCTGCCATAAGGGTGCAGTTCCGTGTTTTCAACGCTCCCTTTTGGTTACCTGGGGCATCCAGGCTGGCTCAGTAGTTTCTTTTGTTCCAGTTGTTTCTCTTGGAGTAGTTTCTTTTGTTCCAGTTGTTTCTCTTGGAGTAGTTTCTTTTGTTCCAGTTGTTTCTCTTGGAGTAGTTTCTTTTGTTCCAGTTGTTTCTCTTGGAGTAGTTTTTGCTCCAGTTGTTTGTCCGTGGAGATGTTGACTGTGCACACATGCCGGATTGAGGCCTCCGACCAAACATAACGGTTAGTAGCATTTTGATTACGTGCTGTGTAATTCATCAGTTCTCACGTTTGTGCTGTAATCATGTGGATGGATGATATGAGAGATATTCACAGGTGGTACCTCAATTCATCAGACAGACATGCTACAGTCACTATGCCTCATGATGGCTTCAGATGTAGAGATGTTACAATACCCTATTAACAGGACAGGGATCAGATGTTTTCTTCACTGACGTTGAGATGAGTAACCCTACAAAGTGACTCCCCTTTGTAGTCAGACTTCCCCACTGTCCTGGATTAGGGCTCTAACACTCTGAACTTATAGGGACTGAGACCTATCCAGCTGGGCCTTTCAGCAATCTTTACTGCTGTTGGTGTGGTCAGGAACACCTGGAATGGTCATTCCCAACGTGGATTGGCCCAGGTCTCTCTTTTGATGACTTTGTCTCCTGGGCTCACCAGTGATGTATCCTGTGGGGAGACACTCAGATGGCAGTAAATTTGTATTTGCAATCTCTTTCTACGTTAGAGGTCTGACCATAAAATCTGATCGTATCTATTCACTTATGTTTGTTACATTCACTTATGTTCTTCAGTACTTTTTTTTTTTTTTTTTTTTTTTTTTTTTTTTTTGTGTAAAACAGTTTAATAAGTTGACGAGTGAGCCCATTTACGCAAGACAAAAATATTTGATTATCATAGAATTGTAATAGATGATTTCCATATATATATTTGGCTGTCTTGATTGGCTGTTGGAATTTAAGTGGTAAATGTGCAGGCATAGAGCAGTTTGGAACCTGGTGGACTGAGGAGCAGCACAGTCTTTTGACCTGCACCGCATTTAAGTTCAAGATAGTGTTTTTTTTTTTGTTTTTTTTTTTTTTTGCTTTTAATTAAAAGAACAACAAAAGACAATTCTTGGATCAACTTTTCTTAATATCAGGCGTGTGTCAAGTACAAAAGGAACTCCAGTCCTAAGGGTATTGAGTCAGCAAGGCTGCGCTCACATCTTTTAGTCAAAAGATTAGCTCATTGTAGAAGAACTGGAACAAGCCGGAATTCTTTCCCAAAGTTCCCGAACATCTAGAAAAGAAAAGGACTGAGGAGAACTGCAGAAACTTCACTGACTCCGTGGAGCCAAACAAGCAGCCGCAGAGCTAAGCTAACGGGCTAACAGGCTAACCGAGTGCAACTTTAACTGAAGAGGACCAATGCGGCTGATTGTTGGACGGACAGTCAACTATATTCAAAGAGATCACCCGGGTTCCTGTGAGTAAAAGTGTCGACCTCATTAGAGATGCCTGTTGATCCGTTTGATCTCCTTTTCTTAGTTTGAGTAGCCTTCGTCGATGCTAACGCTAGCTTCGCCTGGAAAGAAACTTAAGTTTTCACAAGCACTTGTGAATACCGAAGAAGAGTGAGAAACTGGATGATTCAAGGAATTTGCGACAGTTTGTGTGGAGATTAATTGAATAAAACACGATGTCGGACGGAGGCGCAGCTTCGTATGCTGACCACAAGAGGGCTCCAAAGCCCACGGAAAAGGCTACAGAAGAGGAAAATCAGGAGGCTGAAGGGAGAGAGAAGAGGAAAACTGGCAACGTTAACCAAACAGAGAAATGAGTTGCAGACGTTAAAGGAAAATAAGGACAATGTTCCTTTCATAAAGGATCAAGCATTGCTGATGTTTGAAAAATGTCTTGGAGAGTATGAACGTCTGAATGAAGAATTGTGTGAACTGTTGGATGAGGATGAAAAGCAAGAAGATCAAGAAGCTTTTGAGTATAAATACTCCAGTTATAAGCACTTCCTGCAGGAAATAAATGAGTGGATTGCAGATGTTGTTAAAGATCCTCAAGATGATGGCTCATCACATATTGGTGTATTAAAAGCAAAGTCAGTTGCAAGCTCTTCTTCCACCACTAGTTCTGCAAAATTGAGAATCAAAGCAGAACGTGAAGCATTGTTGGCAAGAGCTGCAGCAATGAAAAAAGAGGAGATGGAACAGGAAGAACTCCGCTTAAAACTAAAGAAAGAGAAGCTGGAAATTGAAACTGAGCTTGCAGCTTCCAGTACCAAATGAAAGGTGTATGAAGAATTTCAAGATGCTTATGAAACGGATAGTTCTCTCGAGCTTCTGCCAAGAACCAGAACAGAACGATTGTATAGTAAACAAAGAAAACTTAAGGGTGCACAAGATAAAGAGCATTATGAGAGTAACAAGGCTCGCGTTGATATTTCAGACAGAAGAACAGCTGCAGGATTCGATTCTGCCAGCAGTATACATCAAGATCTTCATGAACATACTGGTTCTTTACCTGGTAGCCTACATGAGGTGCTACAACATCAAAACAAATTGATGGAGATGCTCATCAAACAGCAGAGTTTGTCTCAACTGCCTCATAGAGACATTCCAATATTTAAAGGAGATCCACTAACTTATAGGTCTTTCATAAGAGCATTTGAGCATGCCATTGATAGAAATACAAACTACCAACAAGATCGGCTGTATTATCTTGAACAGTTTACCAGTGGAGAACCGCTTGATCTCGTTGGCAGTTGTGAGCACATGAGACCAGACAAGGCTTACAAAGAGGCAAGAGGGTTGCTAAATCGTCACTACGGAGATGAGATCACCATCGCCACAGCTTATATTAAGAAGGCCATGGAGTGGCCTCCAATAAAGTCTGAAAACAGAAAGGGACTGAATGCCTTTGCATTGTTCTTGCTCGGATGTTGCAACACACTAAATGACGTGGATTATATGGAGGAAATGAACTATCCGACCAACATGAAGTGTATTCTATCCAAACTTTCCTTCAAACTGAAAGAGAAATGGAGAAGCCGTGCTTATGACATTCAAGAGAGAACAAAAAAGAGCCAGATTTTCAGACTTGGTGGACTTTGTTTACCATCAAGCAAAAATTGCTAATGACTCACTATTTGGAGATATCCTGGATTCTCCTTCGGGGGATTCCAAATGTTTGAAGAAAACCAGCACTGTTAAAACAGAAGATAAACGGAGCAGTTTTGCAGTCAGCGTTTCTTCTTCTTCTTCTTCTTCTTCTTCTTCTTCTTCGAGAGATGGCAGTAAAGATCACTCAGTGAAGAAAACTGTCTCAGTCAAGTCTGCAAGCGCTTTCCAAAGTCCCTGTCTTTACTGTCAGGAGAACCATGCATTGAATATGTGCAACAAGATACGAGGCCAGACTTGGAATGAAAGAATTCAGTTTCTGAAATTCAGTGGTCTTTGTTTTGGATGTCTCACAGCAGGTCACATGTCCAAGGACTGCAGGAAGAAAGCTTCATGCCCAGAGTGTTCCCTCAAACATCCAGCTATCTTGCATGTGGTGAAAGAATCATCTGCATCAGAAGAAAACAGCACAGAGAAAAACACCCAAAGCACAGGTGAAGTCACAAGTGCTCTGGTGTCTGCAGGGTGTGGAACGGGTGATAGCACTGGGGCCGGAAATAGTGACTGCATACTTCCTATTGTACCTGTGTTGGTGAAACACAAAAAAGGCTCAAAGACTGTTATGACTTATCCTTTCTTGGATCAAGGAAGCACAGCAACTTTCTGCACTGAAGATTTGGCGAATAAGTTGAACATCACCACTTTTGGAGTGGTGGCCTAGTGGTTACAGTGGTGGGCTTGGGCGTGGAGGACCCAGGAGGACCCAGGTTCAAGCCCAGGGCTGCCCACAATGGTAAATCACTGGGGGCCCTTGAGCAACGCCCTTAACTCCCAATTGCTCCCCTGCTAGCAGCCCCACTGCTCACTAGTGAAACTAGTTGATGGGTTAAAAGCAGAGACTAATTTCGGTGTGCATCGTACATACAGCGTGTGCACGATGTCCACACTGACAAAAGGGAAGGAAGGAAATTCATCATGATTAAATGACCTGACTGAAAAAAAAAAAAAAAAAAAAAAAAAGAGGCAGAAAGACAGAGTTCATTCTTCGCACCATCGCACAAGAACAGAAAGTGAGTAGCTATGAACTTACAGATCTGGAGGTGTGTGGCTTAAGGGATCAACAATATGTACAGTTACCAAATGTGTACACTCAACCAGACATACCTGCAAGTAAAGTCAACATTCCACAGAAGAACGATTTGGTGAAGTGGTCTTACTTAACCAGAGTTCATCTCCCGAAACTAGAAGCAGACATTGGTCTTCTCATTGGGATCAATGCATACAAAGCTATGGAACCGTGGGAGATAATCAGAAGCCAGAACAATGGCCCATATGCTGTAAAAACAGTGCTTGGCTGCGTAGTTAACGGTCCGATTAGCAGAGAGAAAGAATACGATGCAAGTGAAAGACCAAGTTTCCTTGTCAATCGCATTTCTGTGACAGACATTGAAGAAATGTTGAGGAGGAATTACGATGCAGATTTCCCAGACAGACTGTGTGATGACCGGCAAGAAAACTCTCTCAGCAGGACAAGCAGTTCATGCATACTGTGAGTACATCAGCACAGCTTGTGGATGGTCATTTTTTCATCAAACTTCCTCTGAAGGATGACGCGCTTAACATGCCATGTCATCGTAGTATAGCTGAACAAAGGCTTAACTCTTTGAAGAAGAAGTTCAGTAGAAATGCCGATTTCTACCAAGAGTACAAGGCCTTTATGAGCAATATACTGGAAAAGGGATATGCAACAAGAGTTCCAGAAGAACAGTTGAGTCGTAGCGACGGACGAGTGTGGTTTATCCCTCACCACGGGGTCTATCACCCTAAAAAGAAGAAACTGCGAGTTGTCTTTGACTGCGCAGCCACATATCAAGGGGTGTCACTGAACGACCAGTTATTGCAAGGACCGGATCTTACAAACAGCCTCATTGGAGTTTTGCTGAGATATAGGCAGGAGCCTATCACCATGATGGCAGATATTGAGTCCATGTTCTACCAGGTGCGGGTTCCTGACACAGATGCTGATCTGCTACGTTTTCTCTGGTGGCCAGAAGGCAATCTGACCACAGAAGCAGTTGAGTACAGAATGTGTGTTCACCTTTTTGGTGCTACATCGTCCCCTAGTTGCGCTTCATATGCATCAACACTAGAACGTCCAGGATTTTTGACTCCCCCTCCAGAGGCTAGAGCGCAGCCAAAAGGCTGCCATGCTTAAACTGAATAATTCAGCAGCCTGCGATTAGCCACCTTTCATATTTAAATGCAACGATACCTGCCTGATGGTCTGAATGAGGACTCTCCAACGGCCCATCTAGTCACATTCAATGCTCAGATCAGGGTGGGGGAGGTTTTCTCCTTCAAAAGAGCCTCCAAGCTCAGACAAACTGAGAGCCACCATGCCCCCCCATTTAGAAACAATCAGAATCTATTTGAAACATTTTTAATTTAGCTTCATGTTTTCAAAGTTGAACTACATTTGAAAGTTGAAATATGAAGGAACTGAAAGATCTGACAAAATGTCAAATGTTCAAAAATGTTCCATTCACTTTCAATGGAACAGAAATTTCCCAAAAAGTTGAAAAGTTCTATAATATTAAAATTAAAAATAAAGAGGTGAAACAACATATATCTTTGCATAGATTTTTTTAAAACTTCCTGGAAGTTTTCATTGTTCACATCTCAGAAATCTGATCACAAATGAGGAGACTTCACTGCCATCAGAAAAGAGAAGTCGACTGGACACACACTGCGCCAACAGAAAAGGCAAAAGATGGCACAATGTGGAGTGAAGAGCAGGTCGGGAGGCCCCTTCATCAAAGCCCAACTGACTGTTACGGCACAAACGGAGCGCTAACTGCCTTGGTCAGACGTACAGTGTCAACTCGTTTACAAAGTTTCCTCTGCTTCTTCACTTTGGACATGATTGAGACTATTCTGGACTGTACTGTTCAGCATGGATGCCAGGCAGAGGACAACTGATTCATGGCCCTCCCTGAACTAATGGCATTCATCTCCATCCTCCTTGTGCGGGGGGGGGGGGATCAAACTTCAAACAAAAATGGGAAATCCTCTGATCTCCAAAATTATGATTTATAATAATCGTTCTGTGCGTTCTGCACACGCACAGGGTCACAGAAAATAGTTGAGAAGCACTGTCCTAATGGCTGTGTTCATGTGTAAACGACGTAGATGGGTGCTCGTTTGACATGCAAATGTTCACTGCTCCAGCCACTTGGCTGCCCCCGCAATGATGCAGGTAGAAAAGCCACATGGCTGTGCTGTCGACGTCCTAGTGTTAAAGAGAACAGCAAAGGATGCAGCAGCAAAGACCAGTCCAGAGGCCACACAAACAGTTCTCAGAAACTTCTACGTTGATGACTGCCTGAAGTCAGTTGCTACAGAAAGCCAAGCCGTTGCCCTTGCCAAGGAGCTGATGACGCTGGGTGACCATGGTGGTTTTCGCTTGAACAAGTGGATCAGCAACAGTAAAGTTCTGTTGTCTTCAATACCCGACCATGAAAAAGAAACTGAAAGCACAATCCAGCATTCCACCTGGAGCGGCAAAAATGGCACACTCTAAGGAGAAGTTTCAAGGTTGGAGATGTTGTCGTCATCGCCGAGCCATCCTTACCAAGAAACTCCTGGTTAATGGGAAGAATCCTCAACGTTATGGCAGATTCCAAAGGAGTTGTGAGGAGTGCTGAAGTCCGGACGAAGAGCAGCGTCATTCACAGGCCCATAACAAAGCTATGTTTACTTCTGGATGACAACTGAAGACTAAAGGAAGGACTTGGAAGGCAAAATGACTGCTAAATACTTTTATTTTGATTAGCTGCAAAAAAAAAAGGGGGTAAAAGAGGTTGGGGTTTTTTTTTTTTTTTTTTTTTTTTTTTTTTTTTTTTTTGTAGAAGAAATGTTAGCATATTGATGGCTCTAAATGGCTCTAAATTTAATGCAAGTTAATTGATATGCTAAAGCCTAGTCAATTAGAGGCCGGTTGTGTTGAGGCCATTTACGCAAGACAAAAATATTTTATCATAGAATTGTAATATTATAATTTCCATATATACATTTGGCTGTTTTGATTGGCTGTTGTCTTGATTGGCTGTTGGAATTTAAGTATTTAAGTGGTAAATGTGCAGGCATAGACCAGTTTGGAACCTGGTGGACTGAGGAGCAGCACAGTCTTTTGACCTGCACCACATTCAAGTTCAAGATTTTTTTTTTTTTTTGATTATTATTTATTTATTTATTTTTTTTGTCTTTTGATTAAAAGAACAAAAGACAATTCTTGGATCAACTTTTCTTAATATCAGGCGTGTGTTGAGTACAAAAGGAACTCCAGTCCTAAGGGTATTGAGTCAGCAAGGCTGCACTTACAAAGAGATTAAGTCTAGTGATGTATAATACTGCATTATTCCTTATCACTTCCCTCCTGTTGACACAGGGTTTCACCGATGTCACAACTGTTTTTGCTTATAATGCAGTGATTTACGGAAACCAAGGCTATTCTGGGCTGAACATTTGCATACCACTAGTTAACCAGAATCAGAAAAGCTTTATTGCCTTTACTATGTTAAGGATTCCTTACTATGCTAAGGAATTCGTTTCAGTGTTATTAGCTTCCAGTGTCAGTGACTTAAAGTACCAAGAATATAAATAAACTGAGTGTAGCAGTATAAATAAATGTAGGTAAAAAAATGTAATGGTGACAATGTGGTATATACAATTGTGCTATATCTGGTAGGGTATCCTCAAGTGTTTACATTGCTTAAGTTAAATTAAATTGCACAGTTAAACGACTGTACAGTCAGAGGAGTATTAGATGCCTAAAAAGCTTCGTTCCCCAGGCAATCCACCTTATGAACAGCTGTTAGTTCTGGTGTTTTGGGCTCTATAGCACCGGCCAGATGGTAAGAGCTCAAAAAGGGAATGACCCGGATGTGAGGGGTCCAGAGTAATTTCCTGTGCTCTCTTCCTCACTCTGGATATGTATATAGTTCCTGGAGGGAGGGCAGCGGAGTGGCAATAATCCTCTCGGCAGTCCTGGCCGTCCTCTGTAATCTTCTGCAGTCTGATTTAGTAGCTGAACCAAACCAGACGGTTAATGATGTTCACAGGACAGACTCAATAACGGCCGAGTAGAACTGTACAACCTTTGTTGGGCCTTTTTCACAGTGGAGTCTGAGTGACCCACTTCAGGTCCCGGGAGAAGAGGCAACCCAGGAACTTGAATGTCTCTACTGTGGCCACAGTGCTGTCCATGATGTTGAGTCGGGAGAGAGCTGGGGGGTTCTTCCTTAAGTCCATTATCATCTCCACTGTTTTTAGCTTGTTCAGCACTAAGTTGTTGCAACTGCACCAGACAGATCTTTAACCTCCTGTCTGTAGGCAGACTCATCACCATCCTTAATGAGGCCGATAACCGTGGTGTCATCAGCAAACTTCAGGAGCTTGACAGAGGGGTCTTTTGAGGTGCAGTCATTGGTAGAGGGAGAAGAGCAGTGGGGAGAGAACACAGCCTTGAGGGGCGCCGGTGTTGGTGGTGCGACTGCCTGAAGTGAATTTCCCAAGTCTCTCACCAGCTCTTGGCTGTCTGTCAGAAAGCTGGTGATCCATTGACAGAGCTGGGAGCAGAAAGTTGGTTTAGTTTGGTGTGAAGGTATTATGGTGTTAAAGGCTGAACTGAAGTCCACAAACAGGATTCTCGTATAGGTCCTCGGTCTGTCCAGATGTTGCAGGATGTGGTACAACCCAATGTTCATTGCGTCGTCAACTGACCTGTTTTGCTCGGTAGGCAAACTGCAGGGAGTCCAGTGAGGGGCTGGTGATGCCCTTCAGATGGGCCAGGACCAGTTTCTCAAACAACTTCATGACAACAGATGTTAACGCCACGGGTCTGTAGTCCATGAAAACCCTTTGTCTTGGGTTTCTTTGGAACAGAGATGATGGTTGATCTTTTCAGGCAGACTGGGACTTCACACAGCTCCAGGGACCTGTTGAAGATTTTTGAGAAGATGGGGGACAGTTTGTTAGCACAGGTTTTCAAGCAGGCTGGTGTCACGCTGTCTGGGCTCGGTGCTTTCCTTTTTTTTTATTTTTGCTGAAGACCTGGCGTACCTCGTCTTCACTGATTTTAAGTATTGGGGGGTAGGGGGTGGGGGTAGACGATGGTGGTAATTGTTGTTGTGTAAGGAGATCATCAGAGCGGGTGTGGGGGAATCAAATCTGCAGTAGAACTCATTCAGGTCTTCAGCAAGTCGTTGAGTAGCCTCCGTGCATGGGCATGGTGTCCTGTAGTTGGTGATGGTTTTTAGGCCTTTCCACACTGAACTTGGATCGTTCGAGGTGAACTGATTGCTCATTCTTCCACCAACTATTTTTTCCACGACAAACGTCTACTGTCTTCGTACACTCGTTTATTTGAAATTAACCGGGAACAACAACGAGCGGAACAGAAAACATGAATTTCCGGACAAAGACATATACATTAAAAAGGGGCTTGCGCTTTACAGTGAGGGCGCACACATTCCATGACAAAGGAGCATACGCTGGACGGTGGGTGCGCACCCATTTCATGACAAAGGGACTTTTGCTCCGCGTCCGGGGCGCACACATCTCATGACAAAGGAGCATATGCTCCACGTCTGGGCATACCTGTTTCGTGACAGAGAGATGCATTTTACAATAGATGTGTCTTCTGAACGGCAGTTCTTGTGACAACGTTCTTTTGTTCACGTCGCCACTGGTACAGAGAAGGTGTCATTTATCAGGCTGGAGTCAGGATGTGAAGTGGTGTGTGTGTGTGGGGGGGGGCGGTCTGCTTCCTCATGTAGAGCGAGTTGGTCAAAGGTAGAGCTGCCTCCAAAGAATTATAAAGAAAGTAAGAGGTGTAATATAAAAATTCCACTACACTTCCCTCCTCTTGATCCTTTATGGATCGCCATGATTGGTAAAGAAAACTCGAATAAATTCAAAATGAAAATAATAACCAGCTTCGGAAACATCAGGAAAATCACACCCTTCAAGGCTTAAGATAAACCATCATACAGGAAGTTGGTAGATTAATTACCTAAACAATGGTGTCCGTATCTGAGTTTTCTAAGGAGGCAAGGTCAGAGTGGTCACTTTCAGAGGCAACATCGGAGAAGGGAGGGTCTGTGTCAAGTAGTGGCAGAGGATTATACAGGAGTTCAGGGGCACGCTGACCAATAGCAGTATTAATCAATCTGACTACAAGAGCTCTTAGACACGGAACGCAGCAACACCCACAGAGTGTTAAAATGGCGGCAAAGACAGCAACAGACATAAGGACTGATGTGACCAAAGCCTTATATTGACCAAAAACAGATAACCAGGAGTCCCACATTGAAGTATTAACACCTGAGTTTTTTCATCTTGTTGCTAAGGGTGCGGAGGCCTTCAACAGCTCTGTTTAGTTTACCCATTGGGGCTTTGTTATTAGGTAGGAAGACACAACAGTCCGATGAAAATAAAGAGCATACGCCTCCTTTCTCAGCCAGGAGCATGTCCACAGCAATTCTGTTCTGAAAAGTCATCAACGAGGTTGCACTAAGCTGCTCATGAACTGCAAGGAATCAGTCACGGGAGTAATTGGCCAAACGTTGAACATTGTAGTGAATGTAATTAATCCTGTCAACATTTTTGTTAATCGTGCACCACCAACAAAGAAGATTGAAAACCGGCAGAGATCTGATCTACTAGTTTATATTGGTCAGGGACTCCTCGGGGGATTCCTATAGCATCAATATAAGTCGGATTTGGAGAGTGGTCAAGGGAACGCTTGTTGCGAATATATATGTCAGAAAGGCCAGATTCAGTAAGAACGAGGGTATGCATGATTAAGGTGACGGGAGCGCAAATACCAGTCCAATTATGAGGAAGGGTGCTGCGGAGGGTACACGCTCCACACCACCACCATAAGTCGGTGCGTGCCACATTAAATTTGGTAGTTGGGGAGGTCATGGAGGAGCAGAAGGAAGCGTTCATGGAGCCACCCAACCACCCTGCCAGAGGGAGACGTAAAACAGGAAAAGTTACCGATGGCTACCTCAGCATTGAAGAATGGGGGCGAGGCATAGCGGGATGCGACAGAGAAAGGAGTATCCCAAGCAGAGCAGGGAGGCTCAGGGTTAGAGTTGGAAAGTATAGAAGCGAGACAGGTGACGTTTAACTCAGCTGGGGGAGGGACGACATGGAGAAGTGGCCGGGTTCCTAGACATACAACACAATCAGTTTTGACTGAGAGACCAATTTGTTCAGCTAACAATAACCAGTTAGATTCTCCAGAGATACCAGATGCCATTTCAAAATAGTTGTCTGCTGTAGGGTCATTTACTACTGTTACACCAACCGTGGATGCTCTGGCGGAAAGTACAGTGGAATTGGTAATTTTTACAGATTCTTCACATAGAATTATCAGCCCATATTTGTCTGTGCTAGAAGAATAGGCCCATATCAAAAACATCCAGCATGGGTTTTCAGATTTATGTTTAGGATTGTCAAACTCTCGGGGGAGGAGAGATTTGGTAGTAAGATTAACCTGAAGGATTATATTGGGGCCAGATGATATCAATGAGAGCAAGGACCTCTGGTGTCGTGCATAGGGATTAGTTGTCCAAGATGACCAGTCATATCCTGGAGGGTCAGCGACCAGAGTGCTCCAGGAGGTGTCCTTTGGATCGTTAGTCATATACACCTGATAGCCATCGGGGAGTTATTTACCTTTGTCTTTCAGAGATTTGCGAGGGATTACTATCGTGGTCACAGTACCTTTGGGTATGCACACCTGAGGGATGGAGTTATGGCTTTTTCTTTTTTTTTTTTTTTTTTTTTTTTTTTTTGAAGTCAAGGGCGGCTGGTCAGGAGGAGGGACCTTCTTGCAGTGTGAGGCATGAATCCAGGTGGCTCTCTCAGCGATCTTGACAGCAGTTTGTGTGGTCAGGAGGATCTGGAACGGGCCAACCCAGTGCTGATGGCTCCACTTCTGTCTTTTGAGGCTTTTGATCAGCACAAAGTCACCAGGGACCAGGGTGTGGAGTTGTCCTTCAGCAGGGCTTGGGAGGGCAACAGCAACCTGAGAACAAATGTCTGAGAGGGTTTTTGAAAGGTTAGCACAGTAAGTTAGCACGTTGGCTTCACACAGGGCTGTCGGGAGGAGGAGCCGTGGGGTGTTTCAGGCCCACATTAGGAGGAGTTGTAAACAGGATTTCATAAGGACTGAGATTTGCTCTGCCTCTTTTCCTCATTCGCATGTACATTAGTACAATAGGAAGAGCTTTTGTCCAAGGCAGACCAGTCTCAGCACAACATTTAGCCAGTTTTTGTTTTAGCGATCCATTCTCGCGCTCCACTGCTCCGCCAGATTCAGGATGGTATGCAGTGTTTTCTGACATCTATTCCTAGATGTAAAGACATCTGGGAAATTGCCTCATTGGCAAAGTGGGCACCATTGCCTGAGCTTAATTTTCTTGGGATGCCCCATCGTGGAAGGATTTCGCTGAGTAATGCACGGGCTACTGCTGAGGCATCAGCGCTAGAAGTTGGAAAAACTTCGGGCCATTTTGAAAACATGTCCACGAGAACTAAGCAATACTTCTTACCTTCAGATGGTGACAGTTCGATAAAGTCCATCATCACATGCTCAAAAGGAGCTGCTGGTTGTGGGTGGACTGCCAGGTGTGTGTTTTGTTTTGGTCTGCCTGGGTTATATGATGCACAGATCATGCATGACTGGCAATATTTCTGAGCATAAATAGAAAAGCCTTTTGTGAACCAATTTTGGAACAATATGTCCATCATCCCCCCCTTTCGACACATGGTCTAGACCATGTTTCAATTTAGCATAGTGTGGGAACAATGCGGATGGAAGGCACGGTTTACCGTTTGGGCCAAACCATCCAAGAGATGTGTGAGTGGCATCAGACTTGCGCCAAAGTAGTTTGTCGTTAGGGGTGGCGAGGCTTTGCAGTGAAGTGAGCGAGAATGGATCTGGGGCTATGGCTGATGACACAGCGCAGGGAACTGTTGGGGGGGGGCGTGAGGGGTGGTTCAGTGGTTGTTGTGATGTTGTTTTCGCAGCTCCGTCAGCACGTGCGTTACCTTGTGACCTTCGGCAGCCAAGTGGTGGAGGAGAGCAAGAGTGTCCTTGAGGCACTGCTCTCTAGTGGTCGAACAGAGCATAAGATCGTCTACATACTGGAGGAGGCCGGAGCCGGGGGTTGGGCAAAAGGAGGATAAGGATGCAGCCAGGGCTCGGTTGTAGATTGCCGGAGATTCGACATATCCCTGGGGCATTCTTGTAAATGTGTACCCTCGTCCCTGGAATTGGAACGCGAACCAGAACTGAGAGTCGGGGTGTACGGGGATGCTAAAAAATGCATTGGAGAGGTCAAGTACAGAAAACCAGGCAGAATCTGGAGGTACATTAGATAGGATGGTGTAAGGGTTGGGGACAGACGGTGCTCGGGCGTGAACGGCAGAATTGACAGCACTGAGGTCTTGGACAAACCTCCACTCTTCTGGGGCTGGGGGAGGGCGATATTTCTTCACCAGCAGGATGGGGGTGTTGACTGGCGAGTCATCACACGGTCTGATAATGCCTGATTGGAGGAAGGCTTTAAAAACGGGTGTGATACCTTCAATTGACTCAGACTTCAAAGGATACTGAGCTCGGCGGGGGCGGTGGTGGGATTTAGGGCTGACTCAGGGGCTCACAGTTTTTGATGAGGCCTACATCATATTTGTGAGTGGCCCAGACAGAAGGCGGTATTGAATTCAACTCAGGGGTGGAGTCAGGGGAGTTGAGAAGTAAAAGGGGAACAGGACCTAGAGGAGAAGCTTTCAAACCACAAACGGATTTTAGACATGTCAGCTGATGGGAGCAGGTGGTTTTGAAAGCAGTGTGGGAGGAGGAGAAGAACACCAATGGATTTGGGGTGGGGGTCCAATCAGTAGCTAAGTTGCAGGATCGAGTCCAGGGTCCCAAATCCTTCCATTGGTCAGTTTTAGACTTAGCTAGGGAGATGTGAGGATCACTGTCAGGTATCTTAAAAAATGTGGATTGTAGGGGGGTGAGGGAGACGGAGCGCTGCGCGTTGCAGACAAGTAAAGGCTGTATGTTTGCAAAACATCAGTTAGATCCGAGAAGAACTGTTGTTCAAACTCAGAATCAGGTTCTGATGTTACCCAAACGGTACAATGAACATTTTGTGGTCTCATGAAAACAACAGTTCATGGAACTCTAGCTTTTGCCATTGTAATTAGGGGCTGGGATTCATCTACAGAAATCCACCATTGATATACAAGGGTGGGAGGAGAAGTCATGATCTCGTTGGTCATTGTGTAGGAACAGGTGGTAGGAGAAATTACCTTCATGCCTTCAGGGGAGGACGGGAGCCCGAGGCCTAAAGATAGCATGAGGTCACGGCCCAACAGATTAAAAGGGCAGCACTGTGATAACAGGAAAGTGTTTTAATGGGGGGAGATTATCAACAGAGCAAGATAGAGGGACTGTAAAGTGTTCTCTTATTTCTGTGCCACTAGCACCCAAAGAGTAAAGAAATTTACCACTAAGTTTAGTACCAGGCAAATCGGCTGATTTAACCACTGCATAAGTTGTACCAGAGTCCACAATAAAAACAATATTTTTACCAGCAACTGTAATTTTAAACAGAGGAAGATTCAAAATGCTTTCTTCAGTTGGGCAATGAAAGTGTGTGGGTGTGTGATCGCGATCTTATCTGTTTGGTGGGGGGGGTTCCCTCACCCGACGTGCCCACCGGATCTACACCCCGCTTTGCCTTTCAGTCCGAATAATGGGTTTTTGATTGCTCTCCTCTTTGGCCTCTATAGTTGCCTCTTTTTCTGCGCTTGTGCGGTCTTAATGAGCAGGTGTTGGCCCAGTGTCCTTTTTCTCCACAGTAGAAGCAGGTGTCACTTGAGCGGTTGTGTGGGTTTGGGGGACTGATCGGTGCAGGGGAAAGAAATCCGGCAGGAGGGTCAGCGGATGCTGTAGGAGCGTGGAGCAGGCGCAGCTGGGCCCAGTGGACTGTCATCTTTCTCCTTTTTGTCGGTCGTTTCCTGGTCTTTAAGTCTTTTTGCTGATGGTCAGCGTGTCTCAGGATGTCATCTAGACGCATTGAAACTTTCTGCCACCCGATGCAGGAGTCTTTTGTCATGGCACTCAGGGGACTCAGGAGTCCATCCAGGAAGCTCTGTTTGAGGTGACTCTCGTAGGGGGTCATAATGGGGCCGGGGTAGGGATCAGACTTAGTCATTCCACTGTAATCATCGTGGATCGACTGGTGACGGAGAAGGTAGTTGTCCACCTCCTCTCCCTCTTTTTGGGTACACGCCGTGATTTTTGACAGGTCACATGCGATTGGGAAGCTATCTCGGAGAGCTTGGAGGAAGGTAGTGACCCAGTTTCTGTAATCAATGTCGTCTGCCATGTCACCGTCACGTAGGTTGGCTGTGGTCCAGTTTGGAGTTGCAGGTTGATGGTAATGGAGGAATTGTGGCTTCAGCAGGGCAAACTGAAATGTCCAGAGTTCTCCTCAACCTTCTGACCCCAGCTCAGAGGATGTGGGGACATAGTCTCTGATAAAGTCTTTAAATGCATTGGCAAGGGCTTGTCCGCCCTTTTCTGGCTTTGGTAGGTGTTTAGAGGCCACGATGATGTCATCCACAGTACAGGGACGGTAGACGTAGGCGGGTAGTCCTTGTGGTCCGGCAACCTGAACCATGGGGGCAGTGAACACCTTATTTGTGGCTGAGCGTAGATGCATTTGGGAGGGGGGGGAGGATTTAGAATTTCAGAGTTATTGGGTTGGATATCGGGGATGAGTGTCCAGTAGATGATGGCAGAGAGAAGGTCGTGTGGGCCTGGTGTAGAGGAGGAGGAGCTATCTGCCGACGAATCAGGGGCTAGGCCACGTCTGGCCGCTCCCGATTGGTCTGCTGGTGTAGAGGGTGGTGGTTGGTAAGGCGGAGGGGTGGAGTCCAGTGAGGCGTCGACCGCGGATCCCCACAGGCCCTGCATAGAGGGATACAGACAACTACTACTAGTGTTATCATTCTTGGAATCAGTTTCGTTAAGTTTGTTCTTTTTTTTTTTTTTCCTTTTTTTTATTTTTTTTAATTTTCAAGGCAGTTAGGTTTTTTTTTTTTTTTTTTTTTTTTTTTTTTTTTTTTTTTCTTCCCTTTCTTGTCAGTGTGGACATCGTGCACACGCTGTATGTACGATGCACACCGAAATTAGTCTCTGCTTTTAACCCATCAACTAGTTTCACTAGTGAGCAGTGGGGCTGCTAGCAGGGCAGCGCCCCGGGGAGCAATTGGGAGTTAAGGGCCTTGCTCAGGGGCCCCCAGTGATTTACCATTGTGGGCAGCCCTGGGCTTGAACCTGGGTCCTCCACGCCCAAGCCCACCACTGTAACCACTAGGCCACCACTCCCTTTTTGCATGCTCCTTGGCGTTCACACTTATCACACTCAGTTTCCCACAATTTCAAGCATTCATCCATTCTTATCATTTGTTGGACATCGTCTGATTTCACTTTTTTATTACATAGTCGTCTGTTTCTTTCCTCAGTTAACTTTTCACCCAATTGTTTTAGTTGAATTGTACTCAGAGATCCCCCTTCAGGGAAACCGAAATTATCACTCCAATAGGAGACGAATTCACATGAATCTTTCCCGTATTTGTCTTTCATAAATATAATTAAATTCGAATCTGTTTTGTCCTTGTTTTTATGCTAATTTTCTGGTTGCTGTGCCTTATTAACATGTTACCCATGTTTCCTAACCTGATCTCGTGACGTCTACTCACAGGACTGAATGCAAATTAAGCTCACGGGACTGAGAGCTCAATCTTGTGTTAGCCAGGGCTCACAATTTACTATTATGTGCACATTTTACAACCTGATCTTGTGTAAGCTCACAGGACTTTAAAAAGTTGGTCTTGCCCCAGCGCCGACTCACAACTCTTGGTGCCGCTAGAATAACTCTGTTTTGGCCTCCTGGAAGTTATGGTACGTTATGTCCCGAGTATCCAGGATATGAGAGAAAAAAAAATTGTCTTCTCTTCGACACCAAAACCTTATCTGAAATTCAGAGTTTGATCGGATCTAATTCAATTGTTGAGCTGGTTTTTGTTCACCAGTTCACTGATTCAATCCGATCTCATCCTGATGCGCGCAAAAACCTGATCTTGCTTAAGCATTATTATCGCATCTTTCAACGATCTGTAGACTGTAGAATTTTTTTTATATAATCTTCGTTCTTATCTCACTTAGGTTTTAGAATTTGGTATAAATTTTTCTTATCCTATGGGCCTCAACCTGAGCCTTTTAATCTTTTGGATAGAATTGGAAAAAAATACTTCTCACCGTTTTCCCAGAGCGAGTCCGGAGATGCGGTCGACTGAGATCTCAGGTAGAAGTCCTCTCTCTCAGAAGCGCTAAGCGAGGTAGTGAGGATGAATCTCTGCAGATTTAGGTTGCCAACCCATCATCCGGATCTCAGCAGCCCACTTGGCATCCCACTTCTGACACCAAATTGTCGTGGAAAAAATAGTCGGTGGAAGAATGAGCAAACGTCTACTGTCTTCGTACACTCGTTAATTTGAAATCAACCGGGAATAATAATGAGCGGAGGGGTCTGGAAAGTCCTCCCGCCAAATAAAGGGAGGCGTCTTTTATACAGAAAACATGAATTTCCGGACAAAGACGTATACATTAAAAAGGGGCTTGCGCTTTACAGTGAGGGCGCACACATTCCATGACAAAGGAGCATACGCTGGACGGCGGGTGCGCGCCCATTTCATGACAAAGGGATTTTTGCTCCGCGTCCGGGGCGCACACATCTCATGACAAAGGAGCATATGCTCCACGTCTGGGCATACCTGTTTCGTGACAAAGAGATATGCATTTTACAATAGATGCGTCTTCTGACCGGCAGTTCTTGTGACAACGTTCTTTTGTTCACGTCGCCACTAGTACAGAGAAGGTGTCATTTGTCAGGCTGGAGTCAGGATGTGAAGTGGTGTGTGGGGAGGGGGGGGGGGGGGTCTGCTTCCTCATGTAGAGCGAGTTGGTCAAAGGTAGAGCTGCATCCAAGGAATTACAAAGAAAGTAAGGGGTGTAATATAAAAATTCCACTACACTGATCTTCCAACCTCCTTGCGTACGTCCTCTTTGCCACCTTGATCTCTCTGTTCAGTGTGTTCCTGGCTTGATTGTACAGGACTCGGTCCCTTTTCCTGTAGGTGTCCTCTTTGGCCTGATGAAGATGTCTGAGTTTTTCTGTGAACCATGGCTTGTCATTGTTGTAGGAATGTATAAGTCCTCGCAGAAACTGATGTAAGAAGTGTCTGTGAGCTCATTTAGATCAGTGGCGGCCGCTTCAAAAACACTCCAGTCAGATAGAGACAGGATTGTAAGATCTGTTCTGTCTTGTTGGTCCATCTCTTTGCTGACTTAACTATAGGTTTGGCAGATTTTAGTTTCTGCCTGTAGGTTGGTATGAGGTGGACCAGGCAGTGGTCAGTCACAGCGCTGGTCGTGGGACAGCAGTGGTATGTTCCTTTGAATGTGGTGTAGCAGTGGTCCAGTATGTTGTGGTCCCTGGTGTGGCAGGTGACATGCTGTTTGTATTTTGGTAGTTCACGTGAGAGATTGGCTTTGTTAAAGTCCCCAAGGATGATTAAGGCAGAGTCCGGATATAGCCGTTCTGTCTCTGTAATCTGGTTGGCGAGTTTCATTGCCACCACGTTGGCATGCGCTAGCGGTGGGATGTACATGCTCACAAGAATAAATGAGCAAAACTCTCGTGGAGAGTAGAACGGCCTGCAGTTTATAAAGAGTGCTTCTAGGTCCGGACAGCACATCTTCTTTAGTACTGATATATCTGTCTACCACCTTTCATTGATGTAGAAGCACGTCCTGCCCCCCCCGTGAGTTCCCTGATAGCTCCGTGTCGCGGTCACCTCACCCCACAGCTGGTATCCCTGAGGGTGGATCACGCTGTCCAGGATAGTTGTATTCAGCCAGGTTTCCGTGAAGCACAGAGCAGCAGAGTGTAAAATCTTTGCTCGTCCGGGAGAGCAGAAGGAGTTTGGCAGCGACATCCTGAATCCTCGTTGACGAAGCTTCACGAGTGCCCCGGTGCGTTTTCCTCTCCTCCGCCTCCGAAAGCATCTGGTTAGCTTAGCTGCTCCGCCGACTACGATGTGCAGTAAAACGCTCGAGTACACAAAGACCGGTTGAAAGTTCTGTGGTGTGGACCACCGAATGTTCAGCAGTTCTCTCCTGTTGAAACTGATCGTGTTAGTCAGATAAAAACCAATAAACACTAAGACAACTGGGGAGCTAAACACAGAGGCAGCCATCCGCAGTGCCATCTTGTCACCTACTCGTACAATATGTCAACATACTCATAAGTTCTGTAGCTTGTGCTGATGTGTTGTGGGAGTTTTTAGACTGTAATTATTCACACTCTCTTACAGTGTAGCGTTCCTTCATTGAAGTAGTCTTATTGTTGAATGATCTCCATTCCCACATCTTTATGGTGGTTAAGACCTTGCATTTTATCCCCAGTTTTTTTTTTTTTGTTTTTAAAACGTACAGTTAGCCCCTCCTTTAACCAGAGGGCGTTTTCCTTTACACTCAGACCAATCAAGGTTGATAAGAATCTGCAAGGTCATACTTTGGTGTCCCATCAGCATGTTTTATGGTTATCCTTTGCTTTTAGTCAACAATTTACTAGACCACTAGCCTTAGGCTACACATGTGTTGCTCGACATTTGACCTGGGCCTACCCAGTAGTATTCCTCTCCCTGCATCAATGTCAGACTTAAGAACATTATGATAACACTAAATTCAGTAATTTAAACAACCAGTCACTACAGAGCCTGCTGCAGTTGTGCCCTGTTTGCTAGTTTGTAACCCGGGATGAGTTCATGCAGCTGGACACAAATATAGAACACAGAGCTTACTGAGCAGATACCAGTACCTGGTTGTGAATTATCAGAAATGTCAAATGTTTAAATATGCAGCTTGTCTTTTCTTCTAGTAACTTGGTCAGACAACTATTTTAGAAAGTATGTGCTATGTTTCTGGCAATTTTAGCTTTAGTCTTTACACAATATTGATTGAACCTGCAAATTATTTTTCTGCCAATGATTTTATCTAGTAGTTCTGACTTTCGTTTTTTTTTTTTTTTTAATCTACTCATATTAAAACAAAGACAATGCAAAAGTAATCATATCAGCCATCATCAGGCCTGACTGTCTTTCAATGTCAGATGGTCACACTATAACAATTAGCCCAATAATTTCTATAAAGGACAACGTTGCCACATTAAGAAGGCTTGGGAAAGAATACTGACTTCAACATGAAAGATATTTCACGCAGTTTAATTCCGATATCGTGTACAGGCCTCAAGTTATGAATCTGACAAATAACCCAAACAATTATGACTCCCGTATTAATCCCCCCCTTTGTCCATGTGATGATTCCTGAAAGTCCAAACTAAATCAAGTTATTTTTCTGGTTCCGTCCACTCGGTATTTATCACCGAGAAACCGACAAATCCCCAAGACGGACCAAACAATAATGCATCCGCTATTTATTTAATTTCCATAAATGCAGGTGTGCCTGCCCCATAGTCGCATGTTGTACTGAGTTAAAGGGATAGCTTCCTTTTCTACCCCTTTCCCCAGTGAAACACAAACTGTATATACAACATGGTGCTGCTTACATAGATATCCACAAACATTTACTCGCATGGGTACATAAATGTGACAGCGTCTAAACACTTCCTGAGTCACAGTCCTCCTGCCCCATAGGGAGAGGGCACTTAATCTACAAAAGGCCTGCACATCCCCCACTTCAATAAAATCGGGGACAATGCGAGCGGACTTTAGTCACCCAGAGAAGTTAGATCTGAAGGAGGGTAAAGGGTAAAGCTGCGGGAGCCGAAGGTAAGGGGGAAAAGTCAGAGGTGTTAGGGAAGTTGGACGTAGGCAGGGCAAAGTCGAACGTGTTACATTTTCAACAGGTTGCGGATCCTGGCCTCCAGTTGTGCTTTGATCTGCGACAATTCTGCACACAGCAGGCGTTTCATTGTCCTCTGGTCTCGCATACATCCGATTCACTACCTGCGTGGTTTTATCTTTTGTTCTTTGCTTTTTTTTTTTTTTTTTTTTCTTCTGTTCAACCACTGTTCTCCACATATCAACTTTTAAGCGTCCTTCAATATTACACTTCCTTTTTCCATTTTGAGAAATGCACTTTCCAGAAATCGTCAATCCGCCGCTGCCAGAAAAAAATTTGACCTAAATAGCGCCGGCCTGGCGAAGAATTCACCTCCCAGGTCCTGTTGACTCTGGCCGTGCATGGGCTTCGGCGTGTCGTCTGCTCCTGGCAGCGGATGGGTATGTTGAGATCTGGGTCACGGCCAAAACGTTAGGGTCATCGGAACCTCTCAATCATAGGAATGAATCACGCAGACACAGCAGTCTTGATCAAACCTTTGCAAAGGGGGGAAGGCTGACAACGATGTGTAGCACACACGTAACTGAGGCGATTCCCAGCCATTCCATCTTCCCCCTTGCAGCGGTTTCTTTTATTCACAGAGAAACAAAGCAGTCACATGACATTTTGTATGTAAATGTCGACAGGTGGAGAAACGGACACGCCATGGGCCCATTTGGCCCTGACATCCTGTACATCTTGATTCTGATTGGTCCTTTCACTTACAAATGGCACCACAATCTTGTGAATACAGACAGCAGAGAATTACGACTGAAGGCAATCATGTAATACATTCATATGTTCATAACTCTGACACCACCTGTCTTTCAACGTATACACAGCTGCCTTTAATGCATTCCTGTATATCTTTGAAGGTTTACATTGTAAACTTTATAAAGAGGTTGGAGCCGTCGTGGGTCAGCAGGGTGAAGAGGGGGCTCAGCATACATTCCTGGTGGACCCCTGTGTTTAGTATGATGATGCTGGATGTGTTGCTGCTGATCAGTACTGGCTGAGGTTTGTCAGGAAGAACAGCCAGTTGCACAATGATGTGTTGAGCCCCAGCTGGTCTAAATTATGAATGAGCTGCTGGGGGATGATGGTGTTGAATGCTGAACTAAAGTCAATGAAGAGCATTCTCACATAAGCATCCTTGTCTCTGCATGTTGGGAAGTTTATCTGATGGTGAAGATTTGGGAAGATGGTCTTTGGGTCTGCATGGTTGAAGTCCCCAGCCAGGATGAGGGTAGGCTGTATGCTGATGTAAGGACAAGGCTCGCTGGCTAACCCTGTAATGTGTCTATAAAGTTTTCCCATCATGCTTGTCTCCACAAGCTAATCTTTCAACATTGGTCAGAGTCAAGTTTATTGTCAATTCTACTACATGTGAGATACAGACAGAGAATCGAAATTATGTTACTCTCAAACCCTCAGTGCTACACAATAAATAAATTTTTTTTTTTAAACACAAAGTGCAAATTAAAAAAACAAGTTATGGCATGACGTTTAAGTGTACAACACTTTTTCGGTCTGATTAAAGTGACCTGGTGCAAAGTAGGCGGTCCAGTTCTGCGAAAAGTGCCTGGTGCAGATACAGAGGTCAGAGTGAGTAAAGGGGGGGGGGGGTGAGGGAAACTGTGGAAGAGCAGGGAGAGTGTCCTGAACGTCCTGACAGCCTGGTGGATGAAACTGTCCCTCAGTCTGCTGGTTCTGGCCTGGAGGGTCCGCAGCCTCCTCCCTGATGGCAGCAGACTGAAGACGCTGTGTGACGGGAGGGTGGGGTCTCTCACGATGCTGAGGGCTATGAGAGTCAGACGGCTGCTGTAGATGTCCTGAAGTGAGGGGAGAGAGACGCCAACGATCTTCTCAGCTGCTCTCAGGACACGTTGGAGAGACTTGCGGCAGGTTGCGGTGCAGGATCCGTACCACACGGTGATGCAGCTGGTCAGGATGCTCTCGATGGTGCCTCTGTAGAAGGTGTACCTGATGGGGGCCAGGGCTCTGGCTCTTCGCAGTTTGCGGAGGAAGTAGAGACGCTGCTGTGCCTTCTTGGCAAGTGATGCGGTGTTAACAGTCCAGGAGAGGTCCTCTGAGATGTGGACACCCAGGAACTTGGTGCTGCTCACCCTCTCCACAGCAGCACCGTTGATGTTCAGAGGAGCATGCTGGGTGTGTTGTCTCCTGAAGTCGGCAACAATCTCCTTGTTTTCTCCACGTTCCGGGAGAGATTGTTGTCGCTGCACCACTCAGCCAGGCAGCTCACTTCGCTCCTGTAGTTTGACTCATCGTTGTTGTTGTTGATGAGACCCACCACAGTCATGTCGTCTGCAAAATTTATGAAGAGGTTGGAGCTGTGCATCGGTGTGCAGTCGTGGGTCTGCAGGGTGAAGAGGAGGGCGCTCAGCACACATCCCTGGGGGGCCCCTGTGTTCAGTGTGATGGTGCTGGATGTCTTGCCGCCGACCCGTACTGCCTGTGGTCTCCCAGTCAGGAAGTCCAACAGCCAGTTGCACAGCGAGGTGTTAATCCCCAGCTGGTCCAGTTTGTGAATGAGCTGCTGGGGGATGATGGTGTTGAATGCTGAACTGAAGTCGATGAAAAGCATTCTTACATAAGCGTTTCTGGTGTCCATATGTGTGAGGGCTGTATGGAGGGCAGTGGAGATGGGGGCGTCAGTGGACCGGTTGGGGCGATATGCAAACTGGTAGGGGTCCAGAGAGGGGGGGAAGGGCAGCCTTGATATAATGCATGACTAGCCGTTTAAAGCACTTCATGATGATGGGAGTCAGTGCAACTGGACGGTAGTCATTGGAGCAGAAGGGAGATGACCGTTTTGGGACCGGAAGGATGTTGGTAGCTTTGAAGCACGTGGGAACCACCGCCTGACTCAGTGACATGTTGTAGATGTCTGTGAAGACATCTGAGTTCTCCTGCACAGTCTCTCAGTACACGACCAGGTATGGTGTCAGGACCCGGAGCTTTGCGAGCGTTGATCCTGCTGAGGGATCTCCTCACACTGTCCGGTGACAGCGTCAGCACCTGGTCGCTGGGAGGGGGTGGTGCTTTCTGTGCGGCGATGGTGTTGTGTGCCTCGAAGCGGGCGAAGGTGTTCAGCTCATTCAGCAAGGATGTGCTGCTCTCACAGGTCTGCGGTGGGGGCTTGTAGTCCGTAATGGTCTGAATCCCTCGCCACAGGCTCCGTGTGTCCCTGCTGTCGCTGAAACGGCGGGCTATCCTCCTGGAGTACTGTCTCTTAGCCTCCCTGATGCCATGGGACAGGTTGGTCCTAGCTGTCTTTAGACCCTCTTTGTCTCCAGCTCTGAAGGCAGCGTTCCGAGCCTTTACGAGTCTGTAGACTTCCTTTGTCATCCACGGCTTCTGGTTCTGGTTGGCTCGGACTTTGATGGTTTTGGAGTCCGTTACATCACCGTTACATCAGCATTTGGTGATGTAGGCTGTAACAGACTCCGTGTACTCCTGGAGGTCTGTGGTGTTGTTGGTGGTGGCAGCTTCTCTGAACATGCTCCAGTCTGTGGTGTTGAAGCAGTCTCGGAGTGCCTCAGTGGACCCCTCTGGCCACACCCGGACCTGATTCCAGACTGGTTTGACAACTTTAACCAGTGGCCTGTATGCTGGCATTAGCATGACAGTGATGTGGTCTGAGGCACCGAGGTGGTGGAGGGGTGGGCTTTATAGGCTGCCTTGTTGTTGGTGTAGACTTGGTCTAGAATGTGGTCTCAGTGCGTGGGGAACTTGATGTGGTGGTGAAGATTTGAAAAGATGGTCTTTGGGTCTGCGTGGTTGAAGTCCCCCGTCAGGATGAGGAAGGCCTCAGGGTGGGCTGTCTGCTGCTCGCTGAACCGTTGGTACAGCTCGGTCAGCGCCTCTCTCCTGGTGTTGGTGGAGGGGCTGGGGGGGGTGTAAACAGCAGTGAGCAGTATGACCAAGTATTCGCGCGGTAGATAGAAAGGGCAACATTTAATAATCATAAACTCCGCCAGGGGTGAGCAGTGTTTGCAGACCAGCATCTCTACACCAAGCATCACTTAGGAAAACACAAAGGCCGCGGCCCTTACCTGCCTCGGTGTGTGCTCGGTCCGCCCGGTAGCAGGTCAGCTGGTCGAGCTGGATGGCGTGGTCCAGTATGCTGTCGTTGAGCCATGTTTCTGTGAACACAAAAACACAGCTCTCTCACAGTCCTCTCGGCGGAGCAGAGTAATCGGATGTGGTCCAGTTTGTTGTCCAGCAAACGAACGTTGGCCAACACGATGGACGGGACCGCCGGTTTGTTCGGGTTCTCCGCCAGTCTCGCCCGGATACCGGCTCGCTTACCCCTCTTCTGCTTCCTCTGTCACCGCTTAAGATGCTTCCATTGTGGAGGGGATTCAGGCGCGGGGGTCGGCGGAAGTGGTGATTCCCGGAGCAGACAGTGTTCCCGAAGTTGACCGGCGAGTTCAGAGTTCAGCTCGACAGTGTAGCCGTTTCCAGCGTCGAGCAGAAACCCCCGGCTGTACTTTCGTTTGGTGTACATTATGACTTATAAAAACACAACTTTGGTAACAAAAACACGAACGAAAAACACAAACGGCGCACCGTCGGGGGAGAGAGAGAAGCCGCAGCGTGGGTACGCGCCGCCATCCCAAACACTCATATTGTTTATGCAACAATACACTTACTCACTGTACATATGTACTAATGAATACATCACTGGGTCAGGCCCACATACTTTGGCTGTTTTCTATGTATTACTTATACTTAGTTTCTATCAATAAGTAGTCATCAATCACTCGTCCGTTACTGCTTTTGTATTTAGTAATATCCCCAATCATTTTTAATAGCATTAGTCTTCTTACAGTTCTTGTTGGCGATGCGGGGAGGTGCGCTCCACCCCCCCCTTCTCAGCATGACTTCCATTCCACTGACTGCTGTAGTTTTTTGCTGCAGTCTGGTTTGGCAGAATTTGAGAAGAGTTGCGTTGGCCTGCTGGAGCTGTGTTATGGTTTGCTGGGCTTGATCACATTCAGCCTGCGACTGGCCCAGCTTCCGCTGGAGCATGATGGGGGGGGGGGTCAGGCTCTCACGCTCATCTCTGTTGTTTCAGATTCAGTCTATATTTATGCTCGTAAGAGGTGCTCCTGATCTTCTGGATCTGCTTACGAGCCATAGGGGTCAGTCCTGCTCGCAAAGAAGAGTAGACATTTGTAGTCGTGGTCCCCATTTCATTACAAAGCTCCTCCCGGCGTGTATATTGCTCAAAAGGATGGACTAGGAATCTGGAAATCTGAGCAACATCACTCGGGCTGAGCCTGAGATAGGGTGGTCTGAAGGGCGTTGGCTGGATTGCTGCCGCTGGTGGGCCATGGTAGATTTCCACCAACATTCCTTGATCCTCCGGATCCACTGGGCTTGCTGGACTGGGTCTGGGGATGACAGCTGGACACTGGACCACAGTTGAATCTGCTGTTGGTCCTGCCGGTCTCCCCCTTGGTGGTCTCTGGGAATGGCTTCCCCCTGGTCCCTCTGGCGGCGGGTTGAAGTGCCACTCGTCCTGCTGGAATTCTCCAGGGTTCCTGTTTGGAACAAGTGTGCTCGTAGCTAGGTGTGGATGTGTTCCTAAAGGTGTATGTGTGTTGTCCCAGTGTCTCTGCTCCTCATCCAGGGTCACTTGTGGTGTTGCAAATGGTATTCTTCAGATGCTGGTAAGTTCTCTTCAGGTGGCACATGACCTTCCGAGCCACGTGCATCAGCACAAGGCTCACAAAGATCAACAGGCGTATTGGCAACATCAGAATTCTCCTACTCAGTGGACTGTAGTCTCTGCCAATGGCGGGCCGACAATCAAGCAGACCTCCTCTGTCTAGTTGAGGACAGTGACTCGGAGTTAGAGGAGGCCAGCGAAAGGCTGGGATCGGCAGCCGGAGGGAGGCTCTGCGCCGCCCTGTCAGCATGCTCAGACAGGCGGGTGCAGTGGTTTTTATGGAACCAGAAGGGCTTACCTTCGACCTTTGTAAGGCAGTGGGAGTAGTGAGCACAACCTTAAAGGGTCCTTCCCTACGTGGTTCGTTCCACTGACGCCTAAACACCCGCATGAACACCTGGTAACCAACTTGGACGTCTCGTACGTCTACCGGAATGTGTGCCTCGTCTTTGCTGTGGGCTTCCTTCACCTGTTGAAACACAAGTCTGTGGATTTGAGTCAATGCACGCAGATAGTCACCCAATTCTCGCTCCAGTTGTGTAATGGTTGGTCCTTCAAGGGGTCCTCTGGTTTGTGGGAGTGGCATGGGGCGACCTGTAAGCATCTCATGAGGAGTTAGATGGGTTAGTCGATTAGTTTGGGAACGCATTGCCATTAAAGCAAGGGGCAGTGCATCTACCCAAGTTAGTCTGCCCTTGCAATCTGCCATGATCTTAGCAATTTTGGTTTTCAGAATGCCATTGGCTCGCTCCACAGAAGCCTGAGACTTGCCTCCCCTTCAGGTTTCTCTGGGCATCCCTATTGCCACTGTGGCAGTCTTTGGGGCCTTCTCCAACTTCCCCGGATGGTTGGGCCGCCTCGGCCTCTCCCAGCCGCAGGCTGCTGGATGCCTCCTCCTTGGTTGAGGTGCACATGGATGGGTGGGATCTGCTGATTCTGAACTTGGCCTGCAGGTGGCACTATAGGAAAAGCATTAGGTATTGCAGGTGCCTGTTGAGCAAGAGGTGGTGACATTGTAGGTGCTATTACAGGTGCTTGTGTTACCGTTCCTTCTCCAGGTCCTCCCTCTGGCTCGGGAGCGGTCACACTTACTGCTGCTTGAGGCTTAGGTCTCTCTCTTTCTTTCTCCTGCTTTGCCAGTTCACCTATTTGTAGCTGAGTCAGCTTAGTCGCCAGAACCCTAACTCTGATCGTCCAAGCCCTACTTTTCCACTCTTTGTGCATTCACTTAGTGGATTATATGCTCAGAGAAAATGGGCCAGTCCATTTTCATCAATCCCACCACCCCATTCAACTTAGCTTGTACCTCCTTGGGCATAGCATTTTTCACATATAGCATGAACAGTGGGAGTGAATGGAACGACACTGAATCAAACAAACAAAAGCAGTTTAGCTGGATCCATGCGTGAAGGGTACTTATCTCTTAGGGCTTGCCACACCTGAGTCTGTATCGGGTCAAAGGGCACCTCATCTTGATGTGTAGTCATCATTCTTCAGTATCCAGCCATCTCAAATATTTCTGCGGTGGCAGCTCGTCCCGCTGCTTTTATCAGCAGAGCCTTGATGTCTCCTCCTGCCAGCTTAATTCCCCCTGTGATTTCCTCGAGCTTCTCAATCCATTTGTCCGATCCATCTGTCAAAGGGGTTAATTTGCCTGCAAGAGTTATGTCCATAAATGACCATGGCATATACCGAAAGGTGTTCTTGGGTCCTTTGGCCAACAGGGGGCCCATTCCTTCTGCTTGTTCCTGTTGGAAGGTTTTTCGATGCGGGTCTTTCTTCACAGTTCGCTTTCGCAGTACCCTCTTTTCTCCCGCCTTCTCTTCGTCCACCTGTATGTCAAGATCAAAGGCTTGAGGTTTCTTAACCTTGGTGCACGTACTTGGTGCATACTCACTCCGGTCGTTAGGCAGAGACTGATGGCTCCAGCTTGCGGGTTCTTCCTCCTGTTCCTTGTAGTCCTCCACACCTGAGCCTTTGTCGTTTACATCACTTATAGGTCCACTTGACATGCTATCTTTATCTTTTCCATCATCTTCTTCTCCTGATGACTCTTTGTCACTATCAGACACAGTGTTTGGCTGATCCTCATTTGTCAGACTTCCAGAAGTCTTTGGTGATACTTCGCGTGCTGTACTCTTTCAATTTGTCTGAGCTGTTGTTCTTCTTTTTCTAAATCTTTTATTCTGTCAGTATCCCTACCTTTTCCCTTTGCTTTCTTATGTATTGTTTTTAAAGTTGCCTTACTTTTCTACATGTCGAGGCGCATGCGTCCCTCTGTCTGTCATATGTCTCCCTGTCTGACTCTTCTTCTTTCTCATATATTACAATTTTTATTCTTCCCGTGATTGTTCCTCCTGCTTTGTCCAGTTCTGATATTATGAACTGTCCTGCTTCGCCTGTTATAAGGAGGTGGTCTGGGGTCTGTGTTTTTATGTACCATTGGATTTCTGTTGGCTTCTATTCTGAAGTATTGTAGGATGTCTCTCTGCTCAGCATTTTTCTGTTTTTTCTTTGTGTGTTAGTGTTACATCATACTTTTTATCCTTATTTCTTAATTTCTTCTTCCACTACATCACAACAACTCTGATCAAAGCTGCCTTCACGGGGCCATCGATTTTTTTTTTTTTTTTTTTTTTTTTTTTTTTTTTTTTTTTTTTTTTTTTTTTTTTTTTTTTTTTTTTTTTTTTTTTTTTTTTTTCTCTCTCTCTTTCCCCCCCTCATGCACCGTTGTATTTTTCACCTGTTTGTTGGGTGAGTGACAATGATTAGCTTTGCGGGTGTTAATACCTCCCCCTGCTTGCTACTGTTGGTTCCCGTGGCGTATGGCAGTTCACAGCGTCCCTCAGGGTCTTATGGTTATCTATTAACTTAGTCACCTGTCTTCCTTCTCCTTGCTGCCCACACTCTAGTCAATGCAGAACTGATATCTGTAGTGTGTTCTTCTTTTACTCTTTAGTTACTTTATCTCTGTTTTTATATTTCTTAGACTATTTCAATTATCTTCTACGCCAATGTTATATTTTAACACCACCAATTCTGTATCTTATCTTACATAAATGTACTATGTTTCTAACAACGATACTTTATTACCATTATGTGACTTACTCTACTCAACTTGTTCCTAGTTATTGTATATACACTTTTATTATTATTATTATTATTATTATTATTATTATTAGTTTATTATGAATTAAAACAGTATTCTTGATTTTTATATGTACATTATCTACAGCCTAGGCCTATTTAGCAGCACTTTTCAAAAAACAAACATTTGTTTGCTGTAAGTTTCTTCTTTTACAGTTTATAACACCTTGTAAAGAAAACAAAATTAAACTGCAAGTCTCTTCCTTTACAGTTTACAACACCTTTATAAAGAAAACAAAATTAACTAAGTCTCATCCGTTACGGTCCTTAGGTCCTTTTGTACCTTTGTACTCATTAACCTCACTATGCTGCACTCTAGCAGTACTTTTCGTTTCCCTGCCTGGGACATCCCCTCGACAGGCAAAGTGGTTGACGTCCCCGCAGGCGGTACTTTTATCCTTACTTTACCTTTTTTACTTCTTAATCATATTTTACCTTTTACTTCTTAATCTTCACTAGTACACTAATGAGCTCATAAAATACACGATTATTTTTCACAACTTCACCCCTACCTGCTCCTACTCTTTTTCTTTCTTTCTTTATTTCTTTACTTTACTATAAGTGACTCTCACTCCAGCTAATGCTGGCTTCCTCAGTTCCTTCTTTTTCTTTCCACTTTTTCACATACTTTTACCCTTACACAACTTTTAGAATTCCAAGGCCTGTAAGTAACACATCCATCCATCCATTATCTATACCCGCTTTATCCGTTTCCAGGTCACGGGGGTCTGTCGGAGCCTATCCTGACGCATAGTAGGCGACAGGCAGGGGCACACCCTGTCTGCCTGTCTGCCAGTCTATCCAGGGCCACATAGAAGACAAACAACCAATCACACTCACATTCACACCTAGGGAGAATTTAGGATGATCAATTAACCTACCCTGCATGTTTTTGGACTGTGGGAGGAAGCTGGAGTACCCGGAGGGAACCCACGCAAGCACGGGGAGAACATGCAAACTCCACACAAAGACCCTCCGGGCCGGGAATTGAACCGGGAATCTTCTTGCTGTGAGGCAACAGTGCTAACCACTAAGCCACCGTGCTGCCCTTAAGTAACACATTTCGTAGACAAATTGACAGGTTAACAAGCTAGACATACCCTTTTCAATCCACAAACAATCATTAGAACATCAACCCCTCATTCAAACTTAGACCTAATCACTAGCTGTTACCGCTCATATATGCATCTGATATTTTAACATACTAGGTTGTTTTGGGATAGCTTACCAGTACCTTCTGACCACTGGAGCCAGGTGGAGGCTGGATCCCCATAAATTTGGAAAAAAGGAAAAAGAATTGGTATCTTACCTGGTCTTGGTGGATATGTGGGCCCTTGGGGTCTCTGGCCTCCAACCAGCACCCGTGACCGTCCGGTCCTGTCACTTCCTCCTGCCGCTGTTTTGCCAATAAATGTTGTGAATTTTCTCAACGTCCAATTACTTGACTAAATTCTTGACTAAAAACACCTAGAAATCCTGTCCATAAAAATTATGAACAGAATCAGTGACAAAGGGCAGCCCTGCCGGAGTCCAACATGCAATGGGAACAGGTATGACTTACTGCCGGCAATGCGAACCAAGCTCCTGCTCCGGTCGTACAGAGACCGAACAGCCCCTAGCAAAGAGCCTCGGACCCCGTATTCACAGAGCACCTCCCACAGAATACCACGAGGGACATGGTCTAGTGCTTTCTCCAGATCCATAAAGCACATGTACACTTTTTGGGCATACTCCCATGAACCCTCCAGCACTCTGCGGAGGGTATAGACCTGGTCCAGGACGAAAACCACATTGTTCCTCCTGAATCCGAGGTTCGACTATCGGCCGAATTCTCCTCTCAAGTACCCTGTAGTAGACTTTCCCAGGGAGGCTGAGAAGTGTGATCCCCCTATAGTTGGAACACAGTCTCCGGTCCCCCTTTTTAAACAGAGGGACCACCACCCCAGTTTGCCACTCCAGTGGCACTGTCCTCGTCCTCCATGCAACGTTGCAGATGCGTGTCAGCCAAGACAGCCCTACAACATCCAGACACTTGAGGTACTCTGGGCGAATCTCATCCACCCCTGGTGCCCTGCCACCAAGGAGTTTATGGACTAGCTCAGTGACTTCGACTTGGGTGATGGAAGAGTCCACCGTACAGTCCCCAGCCTCTGCTCCCTCAGCGGAAGGCATGTTGGTGGGATTGAGGAGATCCTCAAAGTATTCCCTCCACCGTCCGACAATGTCCCCAGTTGTGGTCAGCAGCTCTCCACCTGCACCATGTGTTGGCAGGGTACTGCTTCCCCCTTCTGAGGCGCGGATGGTTTGCCAGAATCTCTTCAGTGCCGACCGATGGTCCTCCTTCATGGCCTCTCCGAACCTCTCCCAGACTCGAGTTTTTGCTTCCCGGACTGCCCGAGCTGCGGCTTGCTTGGCCTGCCTGAACCTGTCGGCTGTGTCACAAGGCCCGATAGGACTCCTTCTTCAACCTGACAGCATCCTTTACTTCCGGTGTCCACCACTGGGTTCGGGGATTGCCGCCACGGCAAGACCCTGCGTCCACAACTTTGAGCTGCCGCAGTAATAATGGAGGCAGAGAACATTGTCCACTCTGACTCAATGTCCCCAGCCTCCCTCGGAATCTGGGAGATGCTCTCCTGGAGGTGGGAGTTGAATACCTCCCTGACCGAGGGCTCAGCCAGACGTTCCAAACAGACCTTCACAATACATTTGGGCCTGCCGCTTCCTTCCCGCTTCCTCCTCTGCCAGTGTATCCAACTCAACATCAGGTGGTGATCAGTTGACAGCTCAGCCCTTCTCTTCACCAGAGTGACCAAGACATGCGGCCGCAGGCCAGATGAAACGACAACAAAGTAAATCATTGACCTCTGACCTAGGGTGTCCTGGTGCCACGTACACTGATGAACACCCTTATGCTCAAACATGGTGTTTGTTATGGACAGACCGTGACTAGCACAGACGTCCAATAACAGAACACCACTCGGGTTCAGATCGGGGAGGCCGTTCCTCCCGATCACCCCCCTCCAGGTTTTACTGTCATTGCCCACGTGGGCATTGAAGTCCCCCAGTAGAACAATGGAGTCCCCAGTTGGAGCACTATCAAGTACCCCTTCCATAGACTCCAAAAAGGCCAGGTACTCTGTGCCTACGGGCCGAACAGCAGTACAAACAGTAAGACCTTTCCCCGACCCGAAGGGGCAAGGAAGCAACCCTCTCGTTCACTGGGGTAAACTCAACACATGGCAGCTGAGCTCGGGGGCTATAAGCAGGCCTACGCCAGCCCGTCGCCGCTCACTGTGGGCAACTCCAGAATAGTGGAGTGTCCAGCCCCTCTGAACGAGTTGGGTTCCAGAGCCCAAGCTATGTGTAGAGGTGAGCCTAACTATCTCTAGTCGGCATCTCTCAACCTCCTGCAAAAGCTCCGGCTCCTCCCCCCCCAGCGAGGTGACATTCCATGTCCCCATTGCTAGGGTTTTGGTCAAGAGATTGGGCCGCCGAGGCACCCCGCCACGACCGCCGCCCAAACCACATTGCACCGACCCCTCATGATTCTTCCTGCGAGTGGTGAGCCTACTGGAAGGTGAGCCCACGTTGTCATTTCGGGCTGAGCCCGGCCGGGTCCCATGGGCAAAGACCCGGCCACCAGGCGCTCGCCTTTGAGCCCCAACCCTAGGCCTGGCTCCAGGGTGGGGCCCCGTTGACACCAATCCGGGCGACGTAACGGACTTTGATGTAAAATTTTTCATGAAGGATTAGTGAACCTCTCTTAGTCTGGCCCGTCACCCAGGACTTGTTTGCCATGGGAGATCCTACCAGAGGCATAATGCCCCGGACAACATAGCTCCTAGGATCCTTTGGGCACACATACCCCTTCACCACGCTAAGGTGGCAGTTCAAGGAGGGGTAATCTTAAAACTATGCAACATAAATTTGATTTGTTGTATGAGACCAATCAAGCCAAGAGAACAAAGCAAAGTCTATCTGTGGATGAGGGCAAACATTTTATACAGCTGACTGGTCCTGAAGAAAAGAAAATGATGCTGAGCTTAGGTGGTTTAATCAATTTGAACTCTGTTCATGCTTTTGTTTTTACTCTATTTCATTTAATGAGAATCAATCGGCCTAAGTTACAGCAACGTTGTTGTAGGATCAGAAAGAACTTGTGCTTGTGCATACAAGGAATTTGTTTCAGTGTTAGCTTCCAGAACACAGACAATGCACAGACAATAAAAATAAGAAAAATACACATAGAACATGAATAGAATATAATAGACCAAAATAAAATGGAATATAATTTTGTAAAAAATAAATTGACAAATAACTAGGTGGTATGTAGAGTTGTACTATGTGATAGGATGGAATGCAGGGATGTGTTAGGGGAGTGATAAGGTGGTAGCAGTAGATGTCAGATTATCCTACAAATTTTAATGCACAATGGGAGGAACATTTTAACTGTTCATAAGGTGGATGACCTGGGGGAAAGAAACTGTTCATGCGTCTGGTAGTCCTGATATTTGCGGCTCTATAGCGCCGGCCAGATGGTAAGCGTTCAAAGAGGGGATGGCTTGGGTGCGAGGGGTCCAGAGTTATTTTTCTGAGCTCTTTTTCTCATTCTGGATGTATATTGTTCCTGAAGGGTGGGCAGGGGAGCACCAATAATCCCCTCAGCAGTCCGGACCGTTCTCTGCAATCTTCTGTCTGGTTTGGCTCAGCTACAAAATTTATTGATGTGCACAGAACAGACTCTGTTCTACTCAGCTGTCATTGTCTCAGCAACTCTTGTGGTAGGTTAAACTTCTTCAGCTGGCGAAGGAAGTACAACCTTTGTTGGGCCTTTTTTTTTTAACAATAGTCGATGTGAGTAACTCACTTCAGGTCTTGGGAGATGAAACATCTCAGGAACTTGAATTTCTCCACTGTAGCCATGGTGCTGTCCATGATGGTGAGTGAGGAAAGTGCAGGGGGGTTCCTCCTGAAGTCCACTATCATCTCTACAGTTGCACCAGACAGCCAGCTCTTTTACCTCCTGTCTGTAGGCAGACTCGCCACCGTCCCGAATGAGGCCGATAACCGTGGTGTCGTCAGCAAACTTCAGGAGCTTGCCAGAGGGGTCTTTAGAGGTGCATTCATTGGTGTAGAGGGAGAAGAGCAGTGGGGAGAGAACACAACCCTGAGGGGCGCCAGTGTTGGTGGTGCGGCCACTTGATGTGAATTTCCCCAGTCTCACCAGCTGTTGCCTATCTGTCAAAGAGCTGGTGATCCATTGACATAGCTGGGAGCAGAAAGTTGGTTTAGTTTGGTGTGGAGGAGTGAAGGAATGATGGTGTTAAAGGCCGAACTGAGGTCCACAAACAGGATCCTCACAAGTCCCCGGTTTGTCCAGATGCTGCAGGATGAAGTACAAGCCAATGTTCACGCCATCGTCCACTGACCTGTTTGCTCGATAAGGAAACTGCAGGGGGTCCAGTAAGGGTCCGGCGATGCCCTTCAGATAAGCCAGAACCAGTTTTTCAAACGACTACGGACCTGTGGCGCTAACATCTGTCGTTATGAAGTCCTGTTATCTTAGATTTCTTTGGAACAGGAATAATGGTTGAGAGTTTTAGGCAGTCAGGGACTTAACACAGCTCCGGAGACCTGTTGAAGATCTGTGAAAAGATGGGGGCTAAATTGTCAGCGCAGGTTTTCAGACAGGCTGGTGTCACACCTGGTGGGCCTGGTGCCTTTCTTCTTTTGTTGTTCCAGAAGACTTGGCACACTTCATCTTTACTGATTTGAAATGGAGGGGGGAAGAGGGGGTTGCTGAAGATGGTAATGGTTGTGTGAAGAGATCATCAGAGCGGGTATGGGGCTTTTCAAATCTACAATAAAACGCATTCAGGTCTTCAGGAAGTTGTTGAGTCGCCTCAGTGCTTGGGGGTGGTGTCCTGTAGTTTGTGATGGGTTTTCAGGCCTTTCCATACTGAATTTGGATCATTTTAAGTGAACTGATCTTCTAAGCTTTTTGAATAGGTCCTTTTTAGCCACTCTAATCTCTTTATTCAGTGTGTTCCTGGTCTGGTTGTACAGGACTCTATCCCCTTTTCTGTAGGCATCCTTTTTAGCCTGACGAAGATGTCTGAGTTTTTCTGTAAACCATGGCTTGTCAAGTTCTGGTAGGAATGCATAAATCCTCACAGAAACTGATATATGAAGTAACAGTCTCTGTGAGCTCGTCCAGATCGATGGCAGCAGCTTCAAAAACACTCCAATCAGTCAAACAGAAACGATTGTGAGATCTGTTATGTTTCGTTGGTCCTTCTTTTTACAGTCTTAAGTTTTTGCCTGTAGGTTGGTATAAGATGGACCAAACGGTGATCAGAGAGTCCCAAAGCTGCCCGTGGGACAGAGTGATATGCTCTAATTGTGGTGTAACAGTGGTCCAATATACTACGGTCTCTGGTATGACATGTAACGTGCTGTCTGTATTTTGGCAGTTCACGTGAGATTTGCTTTATTAAAATCTCCAAGAATGATTAAAACAGAGTGCGTGTTGTTGTTCTGTCTCTGTGATCTGATCGGCGAGTTTCTGCAACACCAGGCTTGTGTGCGCTTGCGGTGGAATGTACACGCTCGCGAGAATAAATGAGCAAAACCCTTGCAGCGAATAGAACGGCTTACAGTTTATTAAAAGCGCTTCTAGATCAGAATAGCACATCTTCTTTATCACTGTTAGATCTGTACGCCACCTCTCATTGATGTAAAAGCTTGTCCCACCGCCACGCGATTTTTTTTTTTTTTTTTCTTTTTTTTTTTTTTTTTTTTTCTCCTGTTGATTCCATGTCGCGGTCTTCTCTGAACAGCTGATATCCCGGTAGATGAATCGCGCTGTCCGGTATAGCCGCATTCAGCCAGGTTTCCGTGAAACACAGAGCAGCAGACTGTGAAAAATCCTTATTTGTCCGGGAGAGCAGAAAGAGTTCGTCCGTTTTGTTGGGTAGAGAGTGGAGATTCGTAAGATGTATGCCCGGCAGCGACATCCTAAATCCACGCTGATGAAGCTTCACGAGCGCGCCGGCGCGTTTTCCCCTCCTGCGCGTCCGAAAGCGTCTGATCAGCGCTGCTGCTCTGCCAACTACAATGTTCAGCAAAACGTCTGAAAAATCAAATACCAGTTGGAGATTTTGTGGTGTGTGTTCTGCCGAATGTTCAGCAGTTCATCCCTGGTAAAAATATCGTGTTTGCAAAACAAAAAACAGGAAAAACGAACAAACACTAAAACGACTGGGGAGCTAAGCACAGAGGCATCTTGATGGATATTTTTTTATTTTTTTTTTTAATTCAATTCAATTTTCAATTCAATTTTATTTATATAGCGTCTATTACAACATAAGTTGTCTCTAGGCGCTTTCCAGAGACCCAGAACATGACCCCCGAGCAATTATTACATAAACAACGGCAGGTAAAAACTTCCCTAGTGGAAGAAAAACCTTAAGCCAAACAGTGGCAAGGAAAAACTCCCCTTTAAGAGGGAAGAAACCTTGAGCAGGACCTGGCTCATGAGGGGGGACCCTCCTGCCAAAGGCCAGCTGGGTAGAGCAAGAAATAAGAAAGAATAGAGACACCGTCAAAGGTACAAGACAGGATACATTAGTAACTATCATCAGTAGTCCAATTAGACTTCTGTGTATATGGGTGATATATGGATAGACGGTGATCCAAGGGGATGAGGACTGCAGGTCGGGATGTCAGCAAGTATCCAACAGACATCCATACAGACAGGTGAAGGCAGACACTGGGATGGTCAGAGGTGGAACTGCAGGTCAGCAAGCAGCTCCTGAGGCTCTGGTCCGCAGGACATGCAAAGAAGAGGAAAAGAAGGGCCAGACAAGCACAAAAAACTACAAGAACAATGGACCACAATTAAGTTTATGGGATACTGTTAATAACTGCCTTCTCTGTCTCTTCTTCACCTCAACCCTCAAAGAGAAACAGAGAAGGTGAAAGGCACCACTCAGGTGATCATGTTGGTGCCCCCCTGCAGCATAGGCCTAGCAGCATATCTGCACCGAAGCTATGTTTTAAAATGAGCTGCTCTAATCTGGTCCTGTAGCTGCAGCTTTGACTACTGGGCCTTGACACATTAAGGTACTAAATGTACACTAACTATATGCTTTATTAAACATAAATGTTTTAAAGGTGGAGGTGGTATCAGCCTCCTTAACCCAAACTGGAAGTTGGTTCCAGAGTGATGGTGCCTGATAACAGAAAGCCGTCCTCCAAATCTACATTTCGATACTCTAGGAACTACGAGTAAACCTGCACCCTGAGAACGGAGAGCTCTATTGGGAATGTACGGTACTATCAGGTCTTGCAAATATCCCGGCGCTAGGCCATTTTGGACTTTATATGCAAGTAATAAAATTTTAAATTGGATTCTAAATTTTACGGGGAGCCAATGGAGGGAAGCTAAAACTGGAGAGACGTGGTCTCTCTTGTTGATTCCTGTCAGCACTCGCACTGCTGCATTTTGGATCAGCTGGAGGGTGTTCGTATCTTCTAGACTAGGTTACTGTAACGTGTTGTTGGCTGGATGTCCAAGTAATTCTCTGAATGCATGAATTAGTTTTTCGGCATCATTCTGCGAGAGGATGCTCCTAATCTTTGCGATATTATGGAGGTGGAAAAACGCGGTTTTACAAACCTGATTAATATGTTGTTTAAATGACAAATCCTGATCGAATATATAACGCCAAGGTTTCGCACAGCTTTACTGGAGGCAATCGCAAGACCATCTAATCCCTTCCTAAGCTGTTTGGGACCACAAACAACAACCTCTGTTTTATCAGAATTTAGTAGCAAAAAAATTCTGGACATCCAGTCCTTAATGTCCTTAAGACATATCTGAAGTTTGTCTAATGGTTCTGTTTCATCTGGCCTTATAGACAAATACAGCTGCGTATCATCAGCATAACAATGAAAATTAATGCCGTGGTTCCGGGTAATACTTCCTAAGGGCTGCATGTATAAACTGAACAAGATTGGCCCTAGCACTGAACCCTGCGGGACACCATAGCAGACCCTTGTCTGTACGGAAGAAACCTCATGAACATGAACAAACTGGAATCTATCAGACAGATATGATTTAAACCAATCTAGAGCTGTCCCTTTAATCCCAACAACATACTCTAGCCTCTGCAGTAAAATGCTGTGATCTATGGTATCAAAAGCAGCGGTGAGGTCCAGCAGAACCAGTATGGAAACTAACCTATTATCTGAGGCCATAAGGTCATTTGAGACTCGAACGAGTGCCGTTTCTGTGCTATGATGCATTCTGAACCCTGACTGAAAAATTTCAAATGGATCATTTCTATACAAATGGGCACACAGCTGGCTTGCAACTACCCTTTCCAGAATTTTAGAGATAAATGGAAAGTTGGAAATCGGTCTATAGTTAGCTAAAATGTCTGGGTCAGAGGGTTTTTTAAGTAATGGTTTGATTACTGCGACTTTAAAAGCCTGTGGCACATATCCTAAGACTAGGGACAAGTTGATCTGTTCCAGTATTGTCGGTCCAATAAGAGAGAAAACATTTTTAAGTAGTCGAGTTGGGATGGGGTCTAACAGACACGTGGATGATTTAGATCCATTGACGACTGAGGTCAGCTCAGAGAGGTCAACAGGAACAAAACAGTCTAGAGTCAGGTCAGAGCATAAGGGAGTCGCTGAAGTTGAAGAAATGTCCACAGCCACTGCCGGGTGGGCCTGGCCGATTTCCTCTCTAATTCTGACAATTTTATTGCTAAAGAAGCTCATAAAGTCTTCATTACTGAGAGCTGCAGGAATGCACGGCTCAACAGACTTGTGGCTCTTTGTCAGTCTGGCTACAGTGCTGAACAGAAAACGTGGGTTATTTTTATCCTCCAGCACTGAATAATAGGCTGTTCTAGCTTTGCTAAGCGCTTTTTTTTTTTTTTTATACACTATTAGACTATCTTGCATAATATCTACAGAGCTACTAGAGTACCACTTTCTTTCCATTTTACGCACTTTCTGTTTTAACATATGAATATGTGAGTTAAACCAACACAATATAAATTTCTTTTTTGGAGAAAAGGGGTTTGAAGTTTTGTTTTCAAAGCTGAGGTGCAGTGCTATTGATTTGAAGGATTATATTACGAGTTATTACTTATGATGGTGGGTTGTAGGCTGTTGGAGGAGGCAAGGAGTCATGTTCTGCTCATGAAACATTTGAGCATCAATGTAGTTTGTCCAGTGCAACTACTGACTTTTTTTCATTTCTTAATATATTGTTGATCCTGAACAGAACCTTCCTTCTGTTCAGGATCTCATGCGGGAACTGGTCGTTTAGGCTGTAGTCTGTTCCTCTCTGGTTCTTCCCCTGGCGTCTTGTGGAAATTATCTCTGTTAAATGCGGTAAAGGAGAGCTCCGTTTTTGTATGGGTGTCCCCGCCCCCCCCCCGTTTGCACATATATTATAGGCCGATACCAAATTGGTAGGACCCAAAAGATGTAAATATGCATTGTAATCTGTAACCAAGGGGTTTTTTGTACGTGTGTGGAGATGTGTACCCTTTACCGGCCCTAATGACGATCTATTTGGGTTTTTTTTTTTTTTTTTTTTTTTTTTTTTTGATCCCTAGGTAGGACAAAGAGAGAAAAAATTAGTAAATAACTAAATTCTGCCAAAGAGGGCTGAAATCACTGGGTGTGGTATGTGAACAGACTAGAAATAGAAAGAGAAACGAGACAGTGGTGGTGCAGTCTGGTGTCAGTTTTGTAATGTGTGTTGAAAAGGAGAGGGGAAAAAAAAAAAAGTTTGTGTTTAAAGAATAAATGTGTACACAGGACAATAAGGTCTTATAAGTAAAGAGGACAGAGAAAAGGGGGAGGAGCATTCTATTTACTATTGCATACCTGAGTGTTTGGGGGTGTAGGGGCAGTATTTAAAATGTTATCTATATAATATGCATCGAAGTATTTAAGTACTCATGCATGTCCACATATCGAGATAAGGAGATATATATGCAATTAACTAATACATATTCATATACATTGTAAGAAGAGAGAGCAACAAAGTAGATAAATAAATATATACATCAACACACACACATAATACAAAAAGATCAATGTGTTGACATCTAAGCATCTTGCTATGCATGTAAGATACATATGCATAGTACATAGTTATACATACATACATACAAATATATACATTCATGTGCTTTTTAGATACATGCATATATGTATAAACAAAACTATTCAAATAAAATACCTACACATCTTTTGGATCACTGCATATATATATATATCCATACATATATATACACACGCGCACGTGTGTGTACATTTTTGTGTCTTTGAAGCCTATTTTAAACGTTCTTTCCCCCGTAAAGTGAACTCTGTGAATTACTTTAAATTGTATAAGTTGTAGATTTACATTAGCGGTGGACATACATATATTTTTACAAATCTAGGGCCAGAAGTCAGCATTGTAGGTAATCTCTAAATCTTGTTCCCATTTAATTGATATTGTCGGGTTGTTTGTGGCAATTAACTTATAGATTTTGGATGAAATTTTCTGTTGACTAGTAATTTTGAGTTAATTCTAATATCAGTGGTGGAATGTTAAGGTTGGGTGTTTTACTATTTATTTTTGTCTGAACAGTAGATTCAATCTGAAGATTTTCTAGAAATTTGTTTTTCTCCAATGTTATACTTCTGTACCAGGTGAGAGAAAGGAGCCAGAGTGTTTTGATAGATATCTTTAAGATGCATGATGCTCTTAGTGATCCATGATGACAGATTTAATGGTCTTCTGTTTATCAGAAAATCCAGATTATTCCAAATAGGAGTGTATTTACTTGGTGATACCGTGGCGTTGGACATTTGGTAAAAGTCCCACCAGGCCGTCAGAGTTGAGGCAATAATTGGCTTTTTGAAGCAGGGGTGACGAGTAATAGTACGGCTCATAAATGGCAAATCAGAGATATTGATTTCTTTACAAAATAATTGTTCTAGCTCGATCCAGGAGCAATTCCATTGATTTGGTTTGATCCATTTATAAACATACTGGAGTTTATTTGCAAGATAGTAATGCTGGAAGTTTGGGGCCTCCAGACCACCATTTAATTTGTTTTTTTGCAGCGTCGATAGTTTAATTCTGGCCTTTTTGCTTTTCCAATAATAATGTGTGATTATTGAATCTAGAGATTTGAACCAGGGGGTTGGAGGCTTGCTGGGAATCATTGAGAAGAGATAGTTTACCATAGGAAGTAGGTCATTTTTACTGTGGCAATTCTATCAATAAGATTTATTGGTAAATTCATCCAACGTTTTAGGATCAACTCTGACAGCTTTGGGGAGATGCTGCCGGTAGTGATTGAGAAAAGTCCAATGTCAGTTGCCACATCCCAGCTGTTAGAGTTCAGTGGTAGTATGGTGGATTTAGACCAGTTAATAGTGTAGTCTGAGATATCAGAGAAATATTTAATAAGGTTGATAGTTTGGGGAAGTGATGTTGATGGAATTTGTAGATATAAGACAATATCATCAGCATATAAGCTGATTTTATGGGTTGTATCTCTTGTTCCGATTCCTAAAATTGTGCTGTCTTGTCGTATGGCTGCTGCAAGAGGTTCTATAAAGATGGCAAATAGGGATGGAGAGAGTGGACATCCTTGCCTTGTACCCCTGTGTAGAGTGAAGCGCTGTGATATTAATCCATTTGTGGTGACTGTTGCCATCGGTGATGTGTAAAGAATCTTAATCCAATGAATAAATGATTCACCAAAGCCAAATTTTTAAGTGTTTGGAATAGAAATTCCCAATCAACTATAAAATGCTTTTTCTGCATCCAGTGAAAATATGGCTGTTGGTGTGTTTGTGGAGAGCAATGAATCAGATTAAATAGTCTTTGTAGAGTGCCTTCCTTTTAATGAAGCCTGTTTGGTCTGGGTGGATGATAAGTGGAGTTACTGTTTCAATTCGTAGTGCTAGCGCTTTACTGATGATTTTAGTGTCTGAATTAATGAGGGATAACGGGCGATGGCTTGCTGGAAGAGTGGGATCTTTTCCAGGTTTTAATATTAAAGAAATCATTGCTGTATTCATCTCTATAGAGAGCTTAGATTTGTCCTTAATTTCTGCTATTAATCTTGTAAATATGGGTCCTAGAATATTCCAAAAGTGTTTATAAAATTCTGCCGGGAAGCCGTCTGGACCCGGTGATTTGTTATTAGGCATAAGTTGAAGAGGTTTATGGATCTCTGTTGGAGTTAGAGGTCCATCAAGTTCTCCAGCCTGATCTTCTGTAAGGTTTGGTAGGTTGGGATTGTTGAGAAATTTCTCAATCTCTGCTATGTTTGATTTATTTGTAGATGAATACAGCTTTCTATAGAAATTCATAAATTCATCGTTGATTTCTTTGGGGTGTTGAACGATGTCTCCTGTTGATTTAACAACTGTGGAGATTGTGGATTTTTCCACTCCCAAAGGAGTGATGGGGATATTTATGGTGAATCATTTATTTCAAGGAAGGATGTCCAGTTTCTCTTCATGTAATCGTTGAAGTCAGGATCTTCAAGCAGCGATGTGTTAAATCGCCATCTGTTTTTACAGCTGGTTTTAACAGATGTGCTTTTATTCCAGGTCAGAGTGATCGGAGCATGATCACTAATAATGATGGGATGTATCACAATATTACTCACTTTGGAAATAAAAGAATTTCTAATGAGATAATTGATTTGTGAGTAAGATTGATGGAATTGTGAGAAATAAGAATTCTTTATCGTTGGGGAGTTTTAGCCTCCAACCATCTCCAAGACCACAATCTGTCATGAACTGTCTGATTGTTTCTGAGGATTGGTAGTTATGTTTTACTACAGTTGTTAGATTTATCTAGTGCCGGATTAAGAACTGTATTAAAATCTCCACCTATGATTATTGGTGAGTCGGAGAAATTGGAAATGGCTGTAAAGAGTGGGGGGAAAAAATGATGAATCATCTTTGTTTGGTCCATAAATACTGGCTATTGTTGTTGGATAGTTGTCAATTGTAATATTAATAATTATGAATTGCCCCTCAGGATCTGCAACTGTGTCATTGTGGGTAAATTTTTTTTTTTTTATGAATTAAAATTGCTACTCCTCTTTGCCTTGAATTAAAATCAGCAGTATATATTTGATTAAACTGTGACGTCATTAATTTCCGTAAGTCTGATTTGGAAGTATGCGTTTCTTGTAACAGACATATGTCAGCCTGCAATTTATTTATATAGTCGAATATTTTTCTTCTTTGTTTGATTTAATTCCGCGGATGTTCCACAATGTTGTTATAAATTTACTGAGTTCATATTGTTGGTGTTTTAATGTCTACTTCCTGTTTAAATGTTCACACAAGCGGATTCTTAGGCTTTTCCATACAGCTCCAATGTTCAGTCAGGTATTCATAACAGATTGTGTGCGTGTGATGAATGTTTTTCTTCCCCTTTTCTTAACTTAAAAAAAAACTAAGTGAAAAGAGTAGAAAGACTATATAAAGTAAAGAAGATGGAAAGACATAGAGAAGACAGAAGATACAACAAAACAATCAAACATACCAGAGTGAGAGTATATACATTTCCATCCTGGAGACCGAGGTGCATATTTATAAGTACAGATAGTTTGTGTAGCCTATGATGAGTTATTGGTTGTTTTGAAAAGCCAGGGAGTGATGTTCTGGTCACGAAACATCTGACCGTTAATGTACAGTTTGTCCACCGCGACTACTACCTTTTTCCCTTCTTTTATGAATTGCTTCCTGATCTGGAACAGAACCTTCCTTCTGTTTAGGATCTCCCGTGGGAACTGATTGTTCATGCCGTAGTTGGTTCCTCTCAGGTTCCTCCCCTGGCGTTGGACATACTGTTTTTGTTTGAAGTGCTCAAATTTAGCTATGATCGGATGTGGTCGTTTGTTTTCTGGGTTTTTTTCGACCGATATGATGGACTCCGTGGAACGAGATGTCTTTCACCGTGTCTGCTGAGATTTTTAGTTTTATCATAAACTCCTTGATCAGCTGCTCTGGGATGTCGTCTCATATTTGTTCTGGGATTCCTGAGAACACCAGATTGTCCCTCATGATGCGCGATTGTAAGTCCATCCATCCATCCATCCATCCATCTATCTTCTTCCGCTTATCCAGGGCGGGGTCGCGGGGGCAGAAGTCTAAGCAGGGATGCCCAGACCTCCCTCACCCCAGACACTTCCTCCAGCTCTTCCGGGGGAATCCGGAGGCGTTCCCAAGCCAGCCGAGAGACATGGTCCCTCCAGCGTGTCCTGGGTCTTCCCCGGGGCCTCCTCCCGGTGGGACATGCCTGGAACACGTCTCTAGGGAGGCGTCCAGGAAGCATCCTATACAGATGCCCAAGCCACCTCAGTTGACTCCTCTCAATGTGAAGGAACAGCGGCTCGACCCCGAGCTCCTCCCGAATGACTGAGCTTCTCACCCTATCTCTAAGGGAGCGCTCAGCCTCCCTGCGGAAGAAACTCATTTCGGCCGCTTGTATCCGTGATCTTGTCCTTTCGGTCAATACCCAAAGTTCATGGCCATAGGTGAGGGTGGGAGCGTAGATTGACCGGTAAATTGAGAGCTTTGCCTTACGACTCAGCTCCTTCTTCACCACGACAGTTCGGTACGACGACTGCATAACTGCAGACGCTGCACCAATCCGCCTGTCAATCTCACGCTCCATCTTTCCCTCACTCGTGAACAAGATCCCGAGATACTTAAACTCCTCCACTTGAGGCAGGACATCTCCACCTACCCGGAGAGGGCAAGCCACCTTTTTCCGGTCGAGAACCATGGCCTCGGATTTAGAGGTGCTGATTCTCATCCCAGCCGCTTCGCACTCTGTTGCAAACCGTCCCAGCGCATGCTGTAGGTCCTGGCTCGATGAAGCCAACAAGACAACATCATCTGCAAAAAGCAGAGATGAAATCTTGTGGTTCCCAAACTGGATCCCCTCCGGTCCCTGGCTACGCCTAGAAATCCTGTCCATAAAAATTATGAACAGGATCGGTGACAGAGGGCAGCCCTGCCGGAGTCCAACAAGCACCGGAAACAGGTCTGACTTATTGCCGGCAATGCGAACCAAACTCCTGCTCCAGTCGTACAGAGACCGAACAGCCCATAGCAAAGGGCCCCGGACCCCATACTCACGGAGCACCTCCCACAGGATACCACGAGGAGCACGGTCAAATGCTTTCTCCAGACCCACAAAACACATGTACACTGGTTGGGCATACTCCCATGAACCCTCCAGCACCCTGCGGAGAGTATAGAGCTGGTCCAGTGTTCCACAACCAGGACGAAAACCGCATTGTTCCTCCTGAATCCGAGGTTCGACTATCGGCCGAATTCTCCTCTCCAGTATCCTGGAGTAGACTTTCCATAGGGAGGCTGAGAAGTGTGATCCCCCTATAGTTGGAACACAGTCTCCGGTCCCCCTTTTTAAACAGAGGGACCACCACCCCAGTTTGCCACCCCAGTGGTACTGTCCTCGTCCTCCATGCAACGTTGTAGATGCGTGTGAACCAAGACAGCCCCACAACATCCAGACACTTGAGGTACTCACGGCGAATCTCATCCACCCCCGGTGCCTTGCCACCAAGGAGTTTATGGACTACCTCAGTGAATTCAGCTTGGGTGATGGAAGAGTCCACCGTACAGTCCCCAGCCTCTGCTTCCTCAGCGGAAGGCATGTCGGTGGGATTAGTTCTTCCACCGTCCGACAATATCCCCAGTTGCGGTCAGCAGCCCTCCACCTGCACCATAAATGGTGTTCCCCCTTCTGAGGCGCCGGACGGTTTGCCAGAATCTCTTCAGTGCCGACCGATAGTCCTCCTCCATGGCCTCACCAAACTTCTCCCAGACTCGAGTTTTTGCTTCCCGGACCGCCCGAGCTGCGGCTTGCTTGGCCTGTCGGTACCTGTCGGCTGTGTCACGAGTCCAATAGGCCAACAAGGCCCGATAGGACTCCTTCTTCATCCTGACGGCATCCTTTACTTCCGGTGTCCACCACCGGGTTTGGGGATAACCGCCACGACAAGCGCCTGAGACCCTCCGACCACAACTTTGAGCTGCCGCGGTAACAATGGAGGCAGAGAACATGGTCCACTCTGACTCAATGTCCCCAGCCTCCCTCGGAATCCGGGAAAAGCTCTCCCGGACGTTCCCAACAGACCCTCACAAAACATTTGGGCCTGCCTGGTCTGTCCCGCTTCCTCCTCTGCCAGCGCATCCAACTCACCACCAGGTGGTGATCAGTTGACAGCTCAGCCCCTCTCTTCACCAGAGTGTCCAAGACATGCGGCCGGAGGTCAGATGAAACGACAACAAAGTCGATCATTGACCTCAATTCAATTCAATTCAAGTTTATTTATAAAGCACTATTTAAAAAAAAAACCTCAGTTTAGCCAAAGTGCTGTACAGCATAAGAACAGGAAAATTCCAGACTGACCAATAAACAAAAATATCCATACTAGTGCAGATTTAAAATAAAACATAAAACAGTACAATAAAAGTAATACATATAATTAAAAACAATTAAAACAAAGGTAATAAACTAGAATCATACAAGTACTCATACACAAGAAGCCAAGATGTCATGCTCAGGATGGTGGGAACGCCAGCGCATAGAGGTGTGTTTTTAACAGGGTTTTAAAACGTTCAGTGGTCTCAGCAGATCTGATATTAAAAGGTAGTCTGTTCCATAATTTGGGGGCAGTGAAGGAAAAGGATCGATCCCCTCTGCTTTTAAGTTTAGATCGAGGAATAGTTAAAAGTAACTGATTGGTGGACCTCAGAGCTCTGACCGGAACATGGAGGTTTAAAAGCTCAGATAAATAAGACAGTGCCGTACCGTTTAAACTCTTAAAAACCAGTAATAAAATCTTAAAATGGATCCTGTACTGGACTGGAAGCCAGTGCAGGGTGGCCAGGACAGGAGTGATATGATCACGACGTTTCTTGTTAGTCAGCAGACGAGCTGCTGCATTCTGAACCGTCTGCAGGCGGCGGAGCAACAGCTGGTCAATCCCAGAGTAGAGGGAATTACAGTAATCTAGCCGGCAGGTGATAAAAGAATGAATAGCTCTCTCCAGGTCTTTCAAAGGAAGGTATGGTTTTACCTTACTTAAAAGCCGTAGATGGAAAAAGCTAGCTTTGACCACTGAACCGATCTGTTTGTCAAACTTAAAACCAGAATCAAAAATCACACCAAGATTCCTTACAGATTGTTTACAGTACACAGATAAGGGACCAATCACACTGTCATGCCCATCTAAAATGTTTGGCTGACCGAAGACTATTATTTCTGTTTTATTTTTGTTTAGATTGAGAAAGTTACTCTGCAACCAAGACTGGACTTCCTCGAGACAGATGAGGAGAGGTTCAATTGACTTTTTGCACTTAGACTCTATGGGCAGGTAAATTTGTAGGTCATCGGCAAAACAGTGGAAAGCAATTTTGTGTTTCCGAAAAATGGAGCCCAAGGGAAGCATATACAAAGAAAAAAGAATTGGACCCAATATGGAACCTTGAGGCACCCCACAATTAAGAGGGGATGCAGACGAGAAAAACTGGCCCAAACAAACAGAGAGCCTTTAATGCCTACGTAGTTCTCAAGCCGCGATAGCAAGATTTGGTGATCTACTGTATCAAAGGCAGCAGTGAGATCCAGTAGAACCAGAACAGTCGGGTTGCCGTGGTCCGCGGACAGGAGCAGGTCATTAAAAACTCTAAGGAGAGCAGTTTCGGTGCTATGAAATCGTTTAAAACCAGACTGGAATTTCTCTAAAGTATCATTAAGATCAAGATGAGATTGTAATTGGTTAAAAACAGTTTTCTCTAAAATTTTAGATAAAAACGGGAGCTTTGAAATTGGCCTGTAATTCGCAAGAACTGAAGTATCTAGATTAGGCTTTTTAAGGAGCGGCTGCACCACAGCATGTTTGAAAGCAGCTGGAACACAACCGGAGTTCAAAGATGAATTAATCAAACCAACAACACACAGCCCTATGCTGTTAAAAACATTCTTAAAGAGCCGAGCCGGGACACTGTCCTTAGGACAGTTGGAAGGCTTGAGGTGTTTGACAATTTCAGTCAAAGAAGATAGGGACACAGGCTCAAAAGTCTCAAAAACAACATTGCAAACGGTTGCAGATACAGGATCTGCCAAGGACAAGGATAAAGGCAAAGGCGGTCGAGTAGAGGAGATCTTGTTTATAAAATACTCCAGAAATCTATTGCACAGTATCTGTGATGGCACAATACCATCTGGGTCCCCAGGATGTAAAAGAGAATTAAGAACTTTAAAAAGAAACTGAGGCTTATCAGAATTGCTTGATATAAGGTTAGATAAAAAGTGTGTTTTAGCAGATTTAACAGCTCTCTGGTATTCTAATAAACTCGTTTTAAAAATTTCAAAGGAAATGTGAAGATGATCTTTTTTATATTTCCGCTCAGCGGACCTCCTGCCTAAGGTGTCCTAGTGCCACATGCACTGATGAACACCCTTATGCTCAAACATGGTGTTCGTTATGGACAGACTGTGACTAGCACAGAAGTCCAATAACAGAACACCACTCGGGTTCAGATCGGGGAGGCCGTTCCTCCCAATCACCCCTCTCCAGGTTTTACTGTCATTGCCCACGTGGGCATTGAAGTCCCCCAGTAGAACAATGGAGTCCCCAGTTGGAGCACTATCAAGTACCCCTTCCACAGACTCCAAAAAGGCCAGGTACTCTATACTGCTGTTCGGCCCGTAGACAAAAACAACAGTAAGGAACCTTTCCCCGACCCGAAGGCACAAGGAAGCAACCCTCTCGTTCACTGGGGTAAACTCCAACACATTGCGGCTGAGCTGGGGGCCCACACCAGCCCGTCGCCGCTCACCGTGGGCAACTCCAGAATAGTGGAGTGTCCAGCCCCTCTGAAGGAGCCGGGTTCCAGAGCCCAGGCTGTGCGTAGAGGTGAGCCCAACTATCTCTAGTCGGTATCTCTCAACCTCCTGCACAAGCTCCGGCTCCTTCCCCCCCAGCGAGGTGACATTCCATGTCCCCATTGCTAGGGCTTTGGTCCAGGGATTGAGCCGTCGAGGCACCCCGCAGCGACCGCTCCCCAAACCACATTGCACCGACCCCTCATGCTTCTTCCTGCGGGTGGTGAGCCTACGGGAAGGCGGGCCCACGTCGCCATTTCGGGCTGAGCCCGGCAGAGTCCCATGGGCAAAGACCTGGCCACCAGGTGCTTGCCTTCGAGCTCCAACCCCAGGCCTGGCTCCAGGGTGGGGCCCCGGTGACGCCAATCCGGGCGACGTAACGATCCTTGTTGGTATGTTCTGCATGAGGGATCTGTGAACCGCTCTTAGTCTGGCCCGTCACCGAGGACCTGTTTGCCATGGGAGACCCTTCCAGAGGCATAATGCCCCCGACAACATAGCTCCTAGGATCCTTCGGGCACACAAACTCCTCCACAACATTAAGGTGGCGGTTCAAGGAGGGGTTGTAAGTTTGTAAGTCAAGCATCGCTTCTTTTATTTCTTTATTCTCTTTTGTAACGAGCGCCAGCTGAGTTGACATCAATGTCATGGACATCAATGTCTCGGAGGGAAATGTTTTCTGTCGTCAGCGTCGCGATCTGATTTTTGGCTGAATTCCAGACTTTTGTGCAGCTGCTGGAATTCTTTGAGTATTTCGACAAGCGCCATTCTAGTGTCCAATCCGGACAGTTTTTCATTGATAGAGATCAGAATGTCACTAATCTCAGAGCTGGAAGATTGTCTCGAGGAACTTTGTGCCGAGTCAGACTGTCTAATTCTCTTACTTGGCGTTGGTTTTGCTTTCTCCATATCGCTCTCTGTATGGGCGTCCTCCACGGCACAAAACTGATTGTAGAATGTGTCGATGAAACTTTCGAGTTCTTGTGTCCGCTCAGATATTTTTATGAAAATTGTATTCTCAATGAAAAAAGAAACTTGTTTACGTGTTTAATCTTGCAGCAAACCGGCTACCATGTTGAATGTCGCACCGGTCTTGTTGAGTCTCATGATCACAGGCTCATCACTCCTCATTGAAGGGGATTCTTCCGAAGCAGCTCCAGTGGATCATGTGTGATGGTCTGCGTTGTCTCTGTTCCTCCTTACTCCTGGAGACATGGAACACAAAGGAAGACCAGAGGTCTCCACATCGTTGCCACGTGGAGGGTAGACTACCTCACACGGGAGCTGCTCTCAGGGATTATTCTTCCCTGTGGGTGAGTGACCAGCTGGTTGTTTTCAGGTGGTGTCCCTAGGAACCTTTTGCAGTGGGTGGCATGGATCCTTGGCCACCTTAACAGCTGTGCGAGTGGTCAGGAGCACCTGGAACGGTCCCAGCCAACGCTTGGACTTCCAATGCTTCTTCCAGAGATCCTTGACCAGGACCCAGTCCCCTGGCTTCAGACGATGAAGAGGTCCTTCAACAGGTCTGGGCAGGGCAGCTTTCACAGTTTCCTGAACATGCGAGAGAGCTTTGGAGAGGTTGGAACAGTGTGTCACCATGTCACTTTTGCACATGTCTGTGGAGAAAACCCTCCACTTTGGACGACCACCACAGACTGGACTTGAACCTCCTAACAGTACCTCATATGGACTGAGGTTAGTCTTAGTCCGTCGCATGGCCATTAGAACTAAAGGAAGCGGTTTAGGCCAGGACAGACCTGTTTCCTCACAGCATTTAGTGAGTTTGGCCTATAACGAGTCATTTTCTTTCTACTGCTCCTCCAGACTGTGGATGGTAGGAGCAGTGTGTTTTCAGCTGAAATCCAAGTCTTTCATTCACCTCAGTCAGAGCTTTATTTACAAAGTCAGTGCTGTGGTCACTAGTGAGTTTACCTGGAATTCCCCATCTGGGAATGATCTGTCAGCAGGGCCTTTGCAACTGCCCTGCTGCTTCTTCTTGCTGCTCCATAATCAGGGATACCAAGTCAAAATAGATGCGGACTTGTGGAGGGGAAGATTATTAAGAGGGCGGTGTTCACGTGCACAGAGCATGCTCTGGCTATGCGCTCGTATAGTAGTTAAATAGCAATTACAGCGCCTTCTCTGTTATCCGAATTATTTATTTTATAACAAGTAGTCCTTAGTCTAGTATCCACATTCCACACATCATTTTAGTATACATTTTTATAAACATATATTTATTAAAGAAAAGTCAGCGAGATGGAAGCCCGACCCGAACGTGATGAATGACATTTTATCCCTGACCTGGCCTGAAATTCGGGCCAGGTCGGGCCTAAAATGTCATTCATCACATTCGGGTCGGGCCGGGCTCGGGCTTGGGCTTAAGATCTTACCTCTGCTTTAGACATGTGTTCTAACCCATGTGTTAATTTTGCAAAATATGGAAAAAAAAATGGCGAGGGAGACGTGGTCTACTGTCCGAGGACGTCCAGATCCCCTCTGGGAGCAGCTGCACCCATTCTGTTTCCACAAGAGCAGTTCCTAAGTGGTGGCAAAGGTCTGAACTGCAGGCAGAGATGAGTGATCAAGCTGAGGCAGAGAGGAGCACAAAAAGAAGGGGGAGATTTTCCCCCAAAGCAGTCTTAGCAGTCTGCAGCTGCAATATAAATCGTGGGTGATTCTGTGTAGCCCTGACACAGGCGAGTGAACGTGTAAGGGCAATCTTTGAACTCAAAAGCAAACCAGTACTGGGAGTCAGGGTTTACTGGAACAGAGGAAAAAGCATTAGCCATATCAACTACTGAGAAGTGGGTGGCGTCAGATGGTATCTGAGAGAGAATAGTGTGTGGATTAGGCACAGTGGGAGAACGAGCTGTCACAGCTTTTATTTACAGCTTGGAGGTCCTGCACAAATCTCCACTCAACAGGTTCACCTGACCCACGAATCTTCTTCACAGGGAAGAGAGGTGTGAGGTAGGACGGGAAACAAACACTAAACCCACAGCTGTGGAGGGAGTGTATCCAAAACAGATGGGGGCATCCTTGCATCCCTGAGGGGGAAAAGGGTAAAGGAACAGCAAATCGCTCTCTGCTGATGACCAGATGCTGACACTGATATGATGGAGTCCACACCCAACCTCGAAGATGGGATGAGGGTTCCATATTGCAAAACATACTTTGTTGCACCGGTATCTACTAAAAGTGGACTGGCTGGTCAACCAAGTGACATGTCACTTCCCTGTTGCTGTGTTGAAGGAACATCCGAGGTGATGTGTTGAACATTTTCTGAAGTCATCTCCTCCCCTGCGCACCCTCAGTCTGCCTGTTGGTCCTGCCTGTCCCTCGGGCACTCGTTCTTCCAGTGTCCAGTTTGGCCACAGAGGAAACACTGGTTCTGCTCAAATCGAGGGCAACCAGGATTTGTGCGTGGATGGCGGTCATTGCGTTCTCTCCTGCCAAGCCGTGAATATCTTCGCCCACGGCGTGGAACAAAGTCAGTGTAACCTTGTACAGCTCAGTCTTTCTTCGCAGTTTTCTGCTCCCTGTCGATCAGCACATCTTGAGCCTGTTTGGCCTGTCTGCAGAGTTCAGCCAAATGCACTTCATGATACATGCCCATGTACAAGTGGCATACTTGGGCTGCCAAGTCAGGTCTAAGTCCATCCAAAATGGCAGAACAGAGGAGCTTCTCCCATGGCCCAGGAGCACCGCCCAAGCCAGCGGGACGTTTAAGGCCAGAGTTGCGGTTAAAAACATCTTCTGCTCAGTGCTGCTGGTGGTGCTGGAGCAGGCAGTTGCTGTTGCTGAGGAGGATATGAGTGGTGAAATACCACTGTTGTATGGTGGAGGTGCAGACGGTGAAGTCTGTATTTACATTTAAGGTTTTATTTTTTTTTTCTTTCTTTTTCTTTTTTTTTTTTTAATATAAGACTCTCAACTCTTCCCTTTCTTTCTCAATACTTTCTTTGACCTTCTGTATTTGTTAAACTCAAACTTCTCCCTTCAGGAAACCCAAATTTCTGGCACCATGCATTCACACATTCCACACACTCGGGGGCCCATATTTATTGGTCATGACTTTACATATTTGACTGTCTGGAGGAATTAGGTTTACTGGATCTAGTTCCCATTTTCAGTCAGGATTGTCTCTTGCTGGTCTTTCTGCCTTAAGTGAGTCCCTCTTCACAGGTGCAAAAGTGCTAAAATACCTTTTAATTTCTGTCTCTTGAGACCCCAGGGAGCGCTTTATTTTGACACTGGGTGTTCTTAAAACTTAATGTCACCCACAGGAGGAATCAGACTCTAGTCTATTCCACCCCCCAACCTTGTCCCAGACAACCAAAATGAAAGGAGCTCACCGTATTGTTGTTCAGATCACTTCCAAGGGAAGGATCCTTAGGATTCCAGCAGTGATTCGGGTGGAGTGGTCCGACGCAGTGCCCGATTTTGTCCGTCAAAGGCGGTGGGGCTGCGGCCTCAGGATGATCAGTCCCCAGGTCGTTGTCCTCCGATGGGAATCACATATGGATCTTGTTTGTGACGCCAAAATGTTGTGGAAATTATCTCTGTTAAATAAATGCGGTACAGGAGAGCTCCGTTTTGTATAGTTTAAGCCGTACACTTGAGTCACACAGTTGAACACAGCGTAGTGAGTCTGCCTTGTATTCCTTACCCACAGTACTTTTGCATGTCCCTGCCCCCAAACAAGGAATTGTTCTTTTACCAGACAAAGTGGCTCCTTCCTTTACTGCTTATCTCCAGCAACTGCCATAGGTGTATGGTTATGTCTGTGAGGGAACTTCTCCCATCAGGTCTCCACCAGTATGCAGGGTGTGAAAAGAGATGAAGTGAAATAGTGCTGAATACACAATGAATCCCTAACTGAGAATTTATGACTAGAACAAAAGACTTCCTTTTCTTTGAAGCCTGGTAAGGTGTGAGGAAGTCTTGCAAAGAACTCTATTCAGAATATTGCAATGCCATGGCCCAAACTCCCACTCTTGTCCGTTCTTTTTTGTGTAAAAACTGTCCTTAATGCACTGCAGTCTCTTTATTGTTCAACTACGTAGGTGACATTATGCATGCCCTTTTTTGAAAGGTGTTGTGCAGTATGAGCTTCAGCTTCTCTCTTTAATACATGGTTTAATACATAGATTTCAACACCCTTTCAGAAAGGATACAGAGCTTTAACTGTGGTTACCTTGAGAGAAATGGACCTAGTAGCAATGACCTTGGCCTCAACGCTGTTCAGTCATGGTGCCTCTGATGCAATACGCTTTTGAGTTTTGGAGATTTCATGGGAACAGTAGTTGATGATTTGAACCAAAAGAAAAAGTTCTCAACATTGTTCTCACCAAAAATCACAGATTGTGATAGTGTTTTTTCCTTACTCTACCATAAACGGTTGTATTAGTTCTCCTCCTTTGCAGAGGCTTACTGTCTCTTGTGTGGCTTATTTCTGTTTTACATAGAAGTATATTCATGCAACTCCTTCCCGTTGTAGCGGCCTGTTTTTATTCACTTGAAGCGGGGTGGTAACATGACAAGTTGGAATCAATGATTAGATCATTAGATTACAATAGACATTCAGTTCTTTGCTTTATTGCAATGATTACCTTAACACACCCAATCATAGGATGAGGCAATCATGTGATAAAATGTCAGTATCCTAACATTTCCCTCCTGTTTATCACATTAATGTTTTTTTTTTTTTTTTTTTTTTTTTTTTTTTTTTTTTTTTTTTTTAATAAGGCTAGTACATCCTGTGACATTGTGATAACGTTACTCTATACAAACACACTTCTTGCTTTTCACATTTTTGAAATTTTTTGTAGGAATCATTAGTTACTTATACAACATCATCATAGTTCAGGGTAACAACATATTCAATTCTAGGGTCTAGAGGGGTATGGTTTCCAGATCTGGGTCTTGTTTTCAGCAGCTGAACTTGAAACTGGACTAAAGTAGAAGTGGTAGCTTTGACTATCATAGACTGAATACATGGTATTATACATGTGGTGAATAGACAGAAAAGAATCAACATAACAATCAGTGGAGTTTGAATTTTCAACAGCTGCCACCAGGGGCCAGTAGTTAGCCATGAAAATAGATCGAAATTGGGTGGTGTGGCACTTCGTAAATATTTTGTCATCTCAGTTAGGTCATTCAGTGCATCATGGATTTCACCTCCAGTGCCTGTTGAATCAAGGATGCAAGTACAGCAGGTCAGAAGATCAAGCACTATGCGGATTTGTAGTACCATATCCCTTTACGTTTTTTTTTTTTTTAGTTCTTTTTTCGTTCCATTTGCCAGCATGGTTGTGCTATTATAGTCTCAACAGGCTTTGCGATTTATGTCAACATGTTGGCGAACTTCAGCTACTCCGGCCCAAGGAAAAAGGGCCTGGGCAAATTTTGCCCAACCTCGCCTATATTCTGAATTCTGAATATTTCTGGAACACCAGTGTCTGTGGTCATACCTATGGCATTCATGGAATATGAGGGAATGCTGCTGTGGGACCTATGGGGGGGTTAATGTTTTAACTTTTTTTTTTTTTTCATGAAGATTTTGTCCATTAGAGGCACCAGAGCACAGAGACCTCCCCAATTATTTGGGAGGGAGGCATAAGCTTTGTGTCCCCCCCAAAAAAAACAACAATCTGCAAGAGTATGTGAGCCTTTAGGTCCAAAACAATAATTGTGCAGTTGGTAAGTTCATGTTGCCGCCCCCCCCTGTTTGTTGGGAGATGTTGAAGTGTCTCTGTTGGAGGTACTGTGTACAATTTCCTTTTTAATTTCGTACACAGTTAGAGATTTTTAAATAGTGTCCAGTTGTAGTCACAAAAAGTATTGATGTTATTACACAGGTTCCAGGGTAGCGTACCAATGTCATTTGAGCCATTATTGTAAACGCAGTGTCCCAAGTAGCCCGGGGTAACTCTATTAGAGAGATGATCTTTGGGAGTACCAGAGTGGTTTGGGCAATGGGTAACAAGTCTGACATGGGGGTTCAGTTTGCTCCTTTACCTTCCAATGCTCCTTTGTTTTCTGGGGGGACCCACATTGGCTCAGAGTAGTTTCTTCTCTTCCAGTAATTGGCTTGGGCCAATCCACTAGTGGTGTTCAATGTTCTATTGTACCCTGGATGTGTGCTTAGACAAAGGCACAGTTGTCTTTCAAGTGAGATGTTGACTGGTTGGAGGCCTGAATTATGGGAGGCGTATGGCATATGTGCACAGACAGCAGTTGGTAGCATTCTGGTTGTGAGCGGTGTCATTCATCAATTCCCACTATAAGTTGGTGCTGTAATCATGTGAATGAATGAATGAATGCCTTTATTGTCACTTTACACATGTACAATCTGCATTATACGTATATACAGTGAGATGAGAGCTAATCGCTGTTCAGTGCAAGCATGCATGTGAAAAGAAATATCAAAATGTGCAAGGAAAATCAACAAAAAAAAACAATAGAATATATAGACCAAAAAATATAGATAAATATGTTAGACTTTTCCTCAGTTTTAACAGAGGGGTATTGCACTCCTACTATTATCCATGATTGCAGAGATATATTGCACACAATGAGATGTTCTCCTCTTCTGCAGAGAGAGAGCCTCAGAGAAAGAGAGATGAAGGAGAAAAGAGAGAGGGAGAGAGAGAGGCATGGGTGTGTGAAATGTGTATGAGTGCGTGCGTGTAGAGGTGTCAGTGCATGTTTGAGTTCAGGGTGGTTATGGCTTTGGGGAAAAAACTGTTAAGGCGGTTTGTCCTTGATCTGATGCACCTGTAGCGCCTTCCTGAGGGCAACAGGTCAAAGAGTCCAAAGCTGGGGTGGGAGCTGTCTTTTGCGATTTTTCCAGCTCTGCTAAGACAGCGGGAGGAGTAGATGTCCGACAGGGAGGGGAGCCGATGATCCTCTGAGCTGCTTTGACTACCCTCTGGAGTCTCTCCCTGCCCGCCATGGTGCAGCTGCCATACCACACTGTAATGCAGTACGTCAGAAGGCTTTCAATGGACGCACGGTAGAAGGTTATCAGCAGGCAAGGGTTTAGATTGTAATTCCTGAGGACCCGTAGAAAGTGAAGTCTCTGCTGGGCCTTCTTGATGACCTCTGGAGAGGGTCCACACCTTCCAGTTTCTAGGAGTCGTAATGTCTAACATTATCTCCTGGACAGAACACATTACACACGCTCTCCATTGATGTAAAGGGGAGCTGGGTCGGTGTTGTGCCTCCTGAAGTCCACGATGATTTCCTTGGATTTCTTGGTGTTCAGAGCGAGGTTGTTATCTGAGCACCAAGCTGCCAGCTTTAGGACCTCCTCCCTCTAGGCTGCCTCGTCTCCCTTTGAAATTAGTCCGAATGTGGTATCATCAGCAAACTTCACTATGAGGTTGCTGTGGTGCTGCAGACTGCAGTCGTGGGTGTAGAGGCAGTACAGAAGTGGGCTCAGCACACAGCCCTGTGGGGAACCCGTGCTTAGTGAGCGTGTGGAGGAGAGGTGAGGGCCCAACCTCACAGCCTGGGGCCGGTCAGTGAGGAAGTCCTTTATCCAGGCACATGTGAGAGGGGGCAGGCCTAAAGTGTCCAGTTTTTTGATCAGTATGTCCGGGATAATTGTATTAAAGGCAGAGCTGTAGTCCACAAAGAGCATCCGGACAAAGCTCTGCTGCTGCTCCAGGTGGCTCAGCGCAGCATGCAGGGCTAAGGCGATGGCATCCTCTGTAGAGCGGTTTGTGCGGTATGCGAACTGGTGGGAATCGAGGTCTGGGGGGAGGTGATCGTTGATGTGTCGGAGGACCAGCCTCTCAAAACACTTCATGATTACTGGAGTGAGCGCCACCAGACGGTAGTCATTGAGGCCGGAGATGGGAGATTTCTTTGGCACTGGGATGATAGTGGCAGATTTCAGACAGGATGGTATCACTGCCTGGGCCAGGGAGAGATTGAAGATCTCTTTGAAGACTGGTGCGAGCTGAGGGGCACATGCTCTGAGCACTTTGCCAGGAACTCCATCTGGACCAGCTGCCTTCCTGGGGATAACTGCTAGGAGCACCTTTCTGACGTCGCCCTCAGTCACAGTGAGTGGAGTGGTTGGAGAAGTGCAGCTGGTGGAGCTGGATGGAATTGGGGGTAGAGGTGCAGCTGGTGCAGCAGAGTTCCGTTGTTTTGGAACTTCAAAGCGTGCAAAGAAGTTGTTCAGCTCCCCTGCTAGCGCTGCACTCAGATGGTCTGTGGTTACTTGACAGCCCCCGTGGTTTGGTGATGTCATGTATGCCCTTCCACACCTCCCGTGTGTTGTGACTGGACAGATGGGACTCTATGTTCCTCCTGTGGTCCATCTTAGCTTTTTTGACCCCCTTCTTCAGGTTAGCGTGGGCAGCTCTGTACAGAGCTCTGTCACCTGACCAGAAGGCCGCGTTGCGGGCTTTGAGGAGTTTGTGGACTTGGGTGGTCATCCAGGGTTTCTGGTTAGGGAAGATCCGGATGTGTTTGTCTACAGTCACATTTCCGATACAAAACTTGATGTAGTCTAGCACCGTGCTCGTGTGTATTTCCAGCTCCTGGTGTTGAAACATATTCCAGTCAGTCTGCTCAAAGCAGTCTTGTAATCTGCTAAGTGCATCGTCAGGCCAGGTCGTTACAGTCTTTGTGATGGGCCTGCCACTGCGTCTGAGGGTGGTGTAGGCCTGGGGTAACAGGAGGGAGAGATGGTCTGACTGCCTGAGGTGGTGGAGGGGTATGGCTCTGTATGCATGTCTGATGTTGGTATAAACATGATCTAGAGTGTTTTCACACCTCGTGGCACACTTGACATGCTGGTGAAATTTCGGCAGTACAGTTTTTCAGGTTAGCCCTGTTGAAATCTCCTGCAATAACATGAACACCGTCCGCGTGGGCTCGTTGCTGTTCATTTACGGTGTTCAGCAGGAGAGAGAGTGCCTCATTTGTGTTTGCGTCGGGTGGAATGTATACCGCCGTAACAATTACAACGGTAAACTCTCTCGGTAGAAAGAAAGGCCGGCATCTTATGGACATGTACTCGAGGTCGGGAGAACAGTGATTGTCTATGATTGTCCCATTGTTGCACCAGTTCTCGTGTACGTAGATACAGAGACCCCCTCCTCTGCTCTTACCAGAGTCTTTTGTTCTGTCCCAGGGTAGAAGAGTGCGGCCTGCTAGTTGCATGCTGACGTCTGGTATCTCCGGGTGTAGCCACGTCTCGGTGATGATCAGTACGCAGCAGTCACGCACATGACTGTTATTAGCGAGTTGTAGTTGTAAGTAATCCATTTTGTGCACCAAGGATCTGGCGTTGGCGACATACAGGCTCGGAAGAGGTGGCTTGTGTGGTTGATTCTTCAGCCGTACCATAACACCAGACCGGCTTCCTCGCTTCTGTTTCCTCTCCTTCTGCCTCCAAGTCCCGACAACAAACCACGGAGAGCCCGCTGGTCTGGCTATCTCGTCTGGGATGTGTTGCGTGCGGTGAAAGTCGCTCGAGACAGATGTCTGATGTTACTTTCCTATATCTATGAGGTCCGAACGCGTGTAAAGTAGGTTCACAGAACCAATAATCCTCAGACAAGCGGAGAAGACGTACAAAAACAGAAAAAAAAAACCAGAAAAAAAGAGCACTGAACAGGAGAGCCGTGAGCCGCTGCGTCCTTGCGCGCCGCCATTTTGAGAAGAATTTTGAGAATGTGGATAGAAGGTGTGAGAGATGTTCACAGGTGGCACCTCGATTCCATCAGACATGCTACAGTCACTATGCAACCCAGCACCCCCACACTTGTGGGTGTCTCATGAGTGCTTCAGCTGCAGAGATGTCGGGACACCCTGCTGACTGACAGGACAGGGATCAGATGGGTTTTTTTTTTTTTTTTTTTTTTTTTTTTTTTCACTGACATTGAGATAAGTCACTCTAACAAGAGGCTCTCTTTTGTAGTCCGACTTCCCCACTGTCCTGGATTAGGGGTCTAACACTCTCTGTAACTTAGTGACTGAGATGTATCCAGCTGGGTCTTTCAGCGATCCTTACAGCTGTTGGAGTAGTCTGGAGTACTCGGAATGGTCCCTTCCAACACGGACTGGCTCAATTCTTTTGCTTGATGTCTTAATGTACACCCTGTCTCCTGGTTTCACATGGGGGGTCTCCTGTGGGAAGAGACTCGGTAGCAGACTTCACGATCAAACTAAAACAGAAAGAGATCGCATATGTAAATTTACTGCCGTCTATCTGTTCATTCTCTATCTGAGGCCTTTGTTTGTTTCTTTGTGGGTTGTATTTATGTAAAATGGTTCTATAAAATATTTTGCATTCATCCTCTCCTCCTGTTGGCACAGGGTTTCACCCATGTGTCAAAACTGTTGTTGCTTATAATGCAGTGATTTAAAGAAATCTGGGCTTTTTTTTTTATTTATTTTTTTTTAAATTTCTTTTAAAATTTCTTGTTTTTACTCTTCTCTTCTTTCTACCTGTCTTAGTAGCAACACTTATTTCCAGCTTACTGACCGTATCCTGCCACTCTTCTGATATGATACTAACAATGATTACTCTCTCAAGGCCTAAGCCATCTAATACCATCCAAAACGCCCCATTATAGAACTTAAAAAGTGATACTTAGGATTCCCCTTACAATAAGTTCAACAGCATTACATATAGTCAAAAACAAAACATTACAAATAACACAATTCAATGTGACTTTCTTGTTGTACTCCTACCTTTTTTTGAAACATATACTTAACATTACCTTGTAGCGCCGAACTTGGTGGGGTCTTGCGCTGAGGTTTTTCCCATTTATGATGGTGTCAAATTGCTTCTGTTATGGTTGTTTTGCGTTAGTTAAAAACTATGACCTTAATCCAGAGTGGAAAAACCTACATCAAGAGACCACTAGTTTACTGCTTCATGTATTCACTGCTGGTATTCGTCACTCATTCATACAACATGTAATACCCATCCACACCAAAAGAGCTCTTTTCCTATCATTCAAAAGAACACCTTTTTCTCAAAGAAAGTGTATTCCAAACCAAAGGGGGACTCTAACCTCCCTTTCTCGGGACTCAGAATTTCTCAAAGGAAAATTCTTGACCCTGACTGGGACTCAGAGTTTAAAAAAAGCTCTTGACCCTTTAAAAAAAACAAGCACTCACTTCCCTGGTGGTTTGTATTTCCTCCGTCTGGATCTCGTCAATCTGCCGTTGCCAGAAGTTAACCTAAGACGCTGGCCTGATGAAGAATTTAACCTCTCAGGTCTTTGTTTCAAGTCCTGTACACTATGGCCATGCACGGGCTTCGGGACGTCGTCATCCTCCTGGCAGCGAATGGGTATGTTGAGCTCCGGGGTCACAGCACCAAAAATGATAGAGCAAGGAAAAACTAACATAAATGGAAATAAACCACACGAGAGAGTAAGCCTTTTTCAGCCTTTGCAAACGGGGAAAGCTAATACAGCTGTTTTACACAGAAGTATATTCAAGCAACTCCGCCTTCCCATTGTAGCGGGCTTTTTTTATTCACACTTGAAGTGGGGTGGTTACATGACAAGTTGGAATCAATGATTGGATCATTAGATTACAATAGACATTCAGTTCTTTGGGTGTGTTAAGGTAATCATGTAATAAAGTGATCATGTGATAAAATGTCAGTATCCTAACAGATGGTATGACTTGTTTCTGAAAGCATTTGATTTCTGACCATCCAACTCTAAGTTTAATTACAGACAAGCTGTTTCCAAAACATCATCTGATTCATTATCCCAGATGCATCAGAAAATAGGACCAATTATCAAAGTCAAGTTTATTGTCAATTCCACCTTTTATGTTAGGTACATGCAGAGAATCGAAATTGCATTACTCTCAAACCCTCGGTGCTACACAATAAATTACCCTAAACCTATCCATGTGTGGTGTATAAGATTTGAAGATAAACACAATTTCTTCAAGAAATCTGTAAAGAACTTTAAGAACATAACCAAAACACTGCTAAAGATGGCAGCTGACAGCTGACTTTTTATTGAATTTTTACTGTCTAAAGTTTCAGTTTGGCCCTCTTAAAGAAGTGAACTAGATTGCAGTGAGGTCTTAAGGTCTTTTCCCAGATTGAATTTTCCTTGTATATCCACAGCTTCATGGGTGGAAAACGTTGGAACACAACAGCACTTTGGAATGATTCTCTGTAAAAGTACTAAAAATGTTATGCCCATTTTTCAAAAAATGTTAACATGGTCAAAGATGATGAAGCATTGCTTGTGACTGCAAGTCTTTGGAGTATTTTGATGATCAACTGAATGCTTTCAGAATAGATTTTAGATGTTTGCTGTTATGTGTCTCTGATCTGATAATTATCAGTCGGTGATGGAATAACGTATATTGTCCTGCAGCTGTTTTATGAGCTGTGCATTAAATCTGTAATACTGAAATGGGTTTAAGTTACTTTCCATTTCTGTGTAATGTTCTGAAAATTCTTTCCACTGAATTTGGTTGATATTGACACCACAAATATTTTGGTTTAAGGTTTTTCTCCCACTAGGAGTTTTTACCTGCCGTTTATGTAATAATTGCTCGGTGGTCATGTTCTGGGTCTCTGGAAAGTGTCTAGAGACAACTTGTGTTGTAATAGATGCTGTATAAATAAAATTGAATTAATATTCAACAATGTCTGGTGTTGATTTAAAATAACCAAATAAAAGTATTGGTGTCAATCTTAACATTTGTGAAAGTGTTCCAACACTAGCTAGTGTGGACACACAGATACTTTGTTGGCGTTGAAATGAACACTGGGTGTTAATTTAACACTGGCATTTTTACTGTGTACTTAACATTTGAGGATTTTCTAAGCATGTGGCCAAGGAAAGAGTGGACACCGTTCTCCTCAAAAGGCATGAGCTGCTTGAGTAGTGGTGGCTGCCACTGAGACTTTAGACTATGCGTGGATGAAAGTGCTGTCTTTTTATTTATGTATATGAAATAAGAGAATTATCAAACAAGGTTTGTTATGATGGTGAAGACAATAAGACCTCCCAGGAGTTGGATGCACACCTGCAAGTCCTGTATAACAAGTAAATGGTTAAAACGGAAAAAGGAGTGGATATCTGGGGCTTTTCTCCCCAGAGGGACACTAGGTTAAAAATTAAATCCATCTGCGTCATATAAGACATGGTGGAGGCTTTACTTGCTGCCTGACACTAACAAAGTTATTCCAACTTGAGACCAGGTTGAGTCCATTCATTATTGGGGATTAGACAATTGGTGGAAATGGGCTTGGGTTTACAACTCAAAAAGGGTTCCTTAGTCGGTCAGATTTAAACAGATTCACCTCAGAATGGTACATTTGTGGTCATGTACTTTTTCTCCAGTGTTTAGATTGTCTGTCTGCATTTGTAATTTAAGGTGTTGGCAACCCTGACTACTGAAGAGGATACCACTTATCTTTTCATTGAGGGAAGGTCTTGTTAGTTAAATGTTTTCATTGCCTGACAAGTTCAGTGGTAATTAACTTCATGGATAGGAATGCTTACTGGCAGCAGGAGAGGAGGATACATTTTATGAACAAATCCTATCATGCTTTGACATCCTTGTCCTGAAGAATTTGATAGTGAAGAAGGAATGTGATCCTGTTTAACCGGGGGATTTGATAGCCTGGTCTACTTTACGCTGTAAGTTATAATTCGCAGAAAGTTAATTTCCTGAGGTTGAATAAAGAAATACAAGAGGAAGGACAGGGTAAGCACAATTTTATTTATTTATTTTTTTTAATTAAATTAATTTTTTTTAATAAAGCTAGCTGATTCTGTACCTTGCACACACCATTTGGATCAATTCAACACCTTCAGCTGGAAACTCAGTTTTACTGGAAAGTACACACAGCTCACACTATGGCGCTCCACTCAACATTATGCCAGTTAAAGATGTCTGTGTTCATCCTGAGTCAGGTCTTGGTCAAGGTTTCTTTCCTCTTAAGGCCCATTTATGCGCCCTTTCAAACAAATGGGCACATCTGTTACAACCGTTTTCACAAGTTGCTGCCCTCATACTTGGTTAAGTCAGTTTATCTACTGATTCAGAATTAACTTCTGTGTTTTGATGTCAGTTTCAGATATCTGTTGGTGGTGAAAATGTACCTCTACAAAGTTGTTTGCAACCACCCAAAAATGCCAAAAGAAACAGTAGTTTCAGCAAACGGGGTGAAAGAGATCATAATAAACACTGTTAGACCAAAAAAAAAAAAACGGGCAGCGCAGTAAACGGTGGTGGTCTGTTTGGCCATTAAATGTATCGGGGCATGTGGACGGCGGTTTCCGGTGGTATCGCTCCATTTGCTGCGTCACGCAACAGATACACAAGGGCCCTAAAAATCAAGTTATGCACGTAAACGACACAGAAGGACGAAAGGATCCATTGGCGTATCAGTATTCAGTGGTGCGCGTAAATGGAGATTTAAAGGGTCATGTGGTCCAGGGTCCATTCTATGTTCTAAAGGGGAACCTAAGTATGTAATGCAGGGGTGTCCGATGCCATGTTTAGATGCGTTCCAGCTTTAACACACCTGATTCAAATGAATGTATGATAATGATAGAATTTTTTAATTTTTTTTAAATTTATTTTTTATAAATGTCTTAATGCATTTTTGCACATATGACACATTGCATATGTTTTATTAGTCACTGACGATTAACTTCCGTTTGAGAACACCACTGGACTATTATACGACTTTGTACTCTCTGGAGCAGTCAGTGTCACGACTTGAAGACTGCACCACGGCAGGAGTTCCAAACAAAAGTAATGTATTTAAACTAAAAGTGCTGTATAGGCAGGAACCTAAAGTAAAAACAAAAGCCCAAACTAGACAAAACCAGAAACAAACTAGAATCGTGCTGCAAACAGCAGAAACCAAACAGAAGAAAATGATATGGACCTGCAGGGTGGAAGGGAAACACCCAAGATGGTAAAAAGGTATCATCCTTTCCAACGCACTGTTCACACAGGTTGCAGCCTCTTGACTGTTCAGTGTATTGACCTCCAAAACAAAAGCAAACTTAGCCTGTCATTCCTGGATGCTTAATGACACGGGCAAAGCAATGCCAGTTTATGTCCCTGAAAGCATGCCACAGCATATCCCTGGGCAGCAAATCCCCAACGCCTTCTAGCATCCAGTCTGGATTTTGCTCAACTGGAATGTTTCCCCCTTAATAGCTGTGTTTGAGGATAAAGATGTTGCTCCATCAACAGTCACCGACTGTCTTGGTCCGGCCTCTGCCTCTCCTCAACACCTTGTGCTGCCACAGAAGATTTAGTCCCAGTTCCAAGTGGTCTTTCTGCCATTTATTTCAGCCCTGAGATCTGTGGCCATTTCACAAGGCTCTGCCTAGGAAAGTGGGGTGGTGCTGTCAGGAGAAAGAGAGACTGCCATATTGACAGACATGCCCATAAAAAGACAGCTGGGGAAAGAAAACGGCAACAAAAACGTTTTTTTTGGAAGGACACACAGAGCGACAACTGCAGATTTCACCAAAAGGGGGTGCTTTGTGTTTTGCTGATTTGTTTAAAATGTCAGCAAAATGGGGCATCATCCAGAAATCGCTTACCCTACCTTTAACAGTCACAAGGGCAAACCTGAGGGAAAAAAAAAGTGGGTGGTGGAAACATGAGTTTCCACACAAACTCAGCAAAACTAAATAAAGATGAAACTAAATGCTTTTAGTCTATTGCGTACAGCTGGTTAACAGGAAATTAAGGGGCTTTTATTTTTCTGTCTGATCCCTAAGAACACTGGACTTAAAACCAACAGAGAAACATTTTGATTCAGTGTTCACTCTAAAAGGCTCTTACAGTTTAACACCGCCACATAGATAAACGTGTGTTTGTGCTCTCTTTTCTTTCTGAACAGAAATATTACTGAGAATTACAGGTGTGTTGTTTGCCCAGTCATTTGGTAACATTAAATGTAATGTATTAAGGTTCCTATAGAGCACTTTTCCTGACTTTAAAGCAGCAACATGGAGTTGTTTAATTTTTTTTTCTGACATGAAACAATTTACTATTGGCCAAATCCATCAAAAGTGAATTTGGACTCCAATCCCAGTCATCTATTGCAACACCTGCATGTCTCTTGACAGCACTGTCACACATCAACAATGGCAGAACTTGCTCACAGAACTAAAGCGAATATCATGACGGAGATGACTGAAGGAGTCACAGTAGTGATGGTGAGAGAGAAGTTAACTTTGCACCACACCTGGGCCCACCTATGAGCTAGGAGTTACAAACGTTCCTTTGTGCCGTTTAAATATATATGCAATTATGCATTTCAGGGTGAAATAAAACCCCTCTTACACCTAATATTTACCTCATTACTTCTGCATAATGTCTTAAATTGACAGAGAGGAACTTGTTTAAATAAAGAGGCTGCATGATATACATTTATTGAGCAGGGGAAGGAGATAAAGTCTACACCAAACTATATAGCTTAAAAAGGTATAGGAACCCCAAATCTTTGTTTTCAACAAATTACCATCTGTACATCAGTAAAAGTCTTCTAATGCGTGATTTAAGTATTTTATTTATTCTTTTATCGCAATGACTCAGTTGCAGCAATTTGTAGGACAAATACGCTTCAAAAGAGCGTAATATCTTACCAGTGAATCACAGAATATCTGTTTGAACACTGCAGTACTGCCTGCAGCCTCTGGGTGTCACTGAATGATCGTCTTTGCTCTGATTTTTGGAGTCCAGCAGGAGATCCGTGTGCAGGTCAGCTGTGGGGAAAGAGTTTCTCACTAATAAAGTCTTTTTTTTTTTTTTTTTTGCTTGAATTGTACATAAATACTCCCCCCCCCCCCCCCCCCCCCCCCCCCCCCCCCCCCCCCCCCCCTTTTTTTTTTTCTTTTTTTTAACTTAATGTTTTAAAATCACCTCGTTTGGAACGTTTTCTCATTTTGAACAAACATTGCCATTTTTAGGGTCCTTTTCTTTTCACTCTGCATGCAGTAAATATAAAGTTAAAAACAGCCCATGCTGTCAGTTTTACTTTAGCTTTTTCTCTCCTCTGAGGCTTTCATATTATAGATTATATTATGATGGTAAATAAAGAAGTAAGCACGCACAACAAAAACCATGAGCTGATAAATCTTTAAATCTACACTAAAGTCTGTTCAAGACTTTTTAGACCAAAAATCAGTTGGATATAGTAAAAGCAGGAGTAGATGGACACAAACAGCAAGGTATAGTTTACACTTAGTCTAATATTATCCAACTGGAAAACTCTGAATCTTCAGATATTTATTACAGTACGAACCTTTTGTCCTTTTATTTTTTTGTCCCAATCATCTCTCATATAGCCATTTATAACATCTTCCATTATTTGTAATTCATTGCTTTGAACAGATACGTTCAAAAGTTAGTCCTCGCTCTTTTAATCCTATCACTCGCTGTGTGTGTAGAATAATTATAAACATAGTTTGATCATTGTGTCTTAGTATTATGCAAATAACACTTGAGATGAACAATACCATATGACTTTATTCATCATCAACATTTATTCACCAAAACTGAGGCCAAATAGAAAACCATCCAGAAGATTTAAGAAAGCAAGTTGTAGTCCAGATTCAACCATACTGAACTGTTGTAGTGGGTCATTAGGAAACTTGTGACTAATCAAAACCCAAAAAGCCTTGAACTGAAGCAATGTTGTAATAACAAATGAGCCAAAATTCCTCCACAGAGAAGCTGGAAAGGTCATAAAGGAAACAACTACTTCAAGCTGTTGCTGAGAGATTGATAAACTATTGCACCTCTTAATACTGCCCACATTATTATTATTATTATTGGCCTAATGTGTTTAAATAATAAAATGGTAAAATGAAAGACGTTATATATTTGAATAATGTTAGAACTGGATTAGTTTTTTGTTTGCACTCATTGTTTAATAAATGTTAAATGAAAGTTTACATGTATGAAAAACGTCATTTAGAAACTCAAATGTTTTGAAGTTGAGATATATTGTTTGATTTTGTAACGCACAACATCTATGCTTATTTTTTATGTAACAGTAATGTTCAACCTCAATTTGAAAACTAATATAATCCAAAAATCACGAGAGAAAAGCATGCATACACAATGAAGATGAATTATTTCATTTGTCCTTCATATTTTTGCTGCTTCGTAATTTTGAATGTCAATAATTTTAAATGTTTTGTAGTTCCATAGTAAAAAAACAAACATGGAACTTTAAAGGCATTTTCTTCACCTTTACTTCTGTTCAATTTTGTTTAGAAATTATAGGGAATGAAAGGACGCCGTTTAAAAGTCAGAGTGGACATGAAATACAGATAAGTGAAGGCTGAATATAAACACATAAGTAGCATCTTAAGTGAGCTTCCAGCTGGATATGGCAATTCTTTTTTTTAAGTTGAAGTAAACCACCAAAGAAAACCAGTTCATCATATAGTCATCAAATAGTTCTTGGTCCTTGAGCAGATCTGTCATGAGTTTTATTAAACTTAACTACAAATTAAATGTCAAAATGGATTCAATTCATCACTGTATCCACACAAATTACTGTTATACCACCGTTAACATGATGTTTAACCATTTCTTTTCTTTTTTTTTAGCTGGTATCTGTCAGTCTCTCTGTCAAATCTGCATCAGTTCCACATCTGAGGCCTCCAGGCAGGCTTAGATAATGCTTTCCATATTTACAGTGGCAGGAGGATTGGGAGGGTTTTGACTAGATCCCATTTGTGTGAACCTATTAGTGCTGAGCTCTCTGAGCTCCCTCTGATACGCCTCTGAGATTAGGCAATGGTATTACTGTAAGAGGATCGACTCGCCGCGAGGTGAGGGCCCAATATACGGAGAGAGAGAACGAGAAAACACACAAAGACAAGAATATGCTCACACAGATAGGACCACACACTACCCAGAAAACATCAGGACCTGGCAGTGAGACTAAGAGAGAGACTGAGGAAAGAACGCGCATGTGCACGCACACATGCACGCACACACACACGCTTCTGAATCATAAACTGACATCAAGTACCTGCTTTAATTATGATGGTAAACAATCAAAATGAAATTAAAAACTTTCTAAATACTACATTTTGAGTTATTTCTTTCTTTTGAACCTCTTAAGTCTTGTTTGAAGGTAAAGTCTTTGGGACACCTAATTGATATGATTTAATCTCGTACAATTAGCAATCATTTTTATGTAATCTGGATGGAATTACAAAAATATCAGTTGCAGTAAAAGTTGCACAAAGAAAAGTTTGGTTTAAGTTTAAATAACTTTTTAAAAAGTATTTATTACTTAGACTATGCACCCAAGATGTTAAATTGTTCAGATTCACTTAGATGTAAATTGGTTGTATTTTATGTCAAATATTCAGAGCACAAAATAGCATGTTGAACAAAATGTTTAATTATTCTTGTGGACAAATAATTTGTGAAGAGTTCAAGGGTCAAGAATGCAAAACAAAACACACACACAAAAAAGAAAAACCTACTTACGAATAATTCTCAGAGGCAAGTTTGTTACTTGTGATTTGGAGAATTAAACATCAGAGCAAAAATCCATCGTCCATCGTGTACCAGGGAACTTGTTACGTGCGTTTAGGTTTTTCCAGGTGTACCAGAGGTTCTGCCTCACCACTGCTGGAGGCCATGAGCTCCACTCCCAAACTGGGGTCTTTACCTGTTGGGGTCTGAGATGACGGGAAGGTGAGACAATAATGATGACATATACATTCAGGAAGAGTACTGAACACGCCTTCAATGAAGTTATCCTTAACCTTGATAAAATAAAGAAAAGAATTAATTCTAATCTTAAAGGTAAACATAACATCTGCTTCCCAAACACTTGTAAACTCTAGGAACAATAAGTAAGCCTGCAATTAGAAAGCGAAATGCTGTATTGGTACGATATCGCACAATATGTTATTTAAGATGAGAGGGAGCTAGGCTCTTAGACTTTTTATGTGAGGAGAAAAAGTTAAAATTATATCTTGAATATACAGGAAGCCATGTTGAAGACATGTCTCTCAATGTCTTAATGATAAGTGATATCAAACCAAACTTCTCAATGCAACCTCTTCTTGTGGGTCCAGTCTTTCCTAAAGCCTTGTAAATTGTTTACCCACAGCCTCCACAGGTTCGTACAATGGAGATGTACATGTTGGAGCCATAAACTGAAAATAAAATAAATAAAAATGGATGAAGCATTAAGTCCCATTGGTTTCTGATGAGTGGCTTTGAAGCAGGGGCGGTACGATCCCAGTTAGTGCCCGGATAGGAGATAACCCTTTATGTGTCAGGGTCCATATTACAGCTCCTGGGAGCTGGAGAAAACAAACCATCTCATTATTTGCACCAAGAAGAGCCAGAAATATGAGTACAGTCTGTTTATCAACACTTATCATTCAGATTTATACAGGAGTTATATCAGGGGCCCCAATCGGATTTAGTCATGGTTGCTAAAATCTTTACAAGACTGAATGCCTTTAGTGATGTAGTAGGTGTAAAATGATGAAAAAAATGTTGTGCTGCCTGACTGGCTTTAATTTCACTCTCACATTTAACTTTATGACCCACTAATCTACAAGTGGATCACTGATATGGTCTCCAAGTGTATTTGAGGTAGAACTCACCACCAACCGTCTACCAACGGCATTGTGAACACGTGTGCATGGCTGTGCCAGTTTCACTAAACTTTATATCTACTGATCTCAGCTCTGAGTTGAAATAGTTAAAGTGGGTGTCAGAATGATGTGTCGCTGTCAGTGGTGCTGAACTGCTTTGAATATGTGTTGTTTTATTATTAGTGACCCTGTAGCCTAATGTTTTTGTTGTTCTCTTGGTTTGTTTTGCTTCATGTCTGCTTGATGACACGGTCGCTCTCCGTGGTGCTGAAGCGTGTAACCCCCGCTGTTGTGGGCATGTGTATGTTGTAAAATGATGTTATCATGAGCTTTATTATTTGGGTTTAAGGGGCCCGCTCATTCGGTCCCGCACCCGGCCCGGCAATGATTTGTTCCTAGTGCTTTAAAGCCTGACCAGAACATGCCTACCGTATGTCAATCAAAGTTAGCTGTGGTTACCACCTCCTTTGGCTAATCTGTGTGAAAAGAGCTGAAGATGTTCACAGCAGAAAATCTTGTTTCACTTGTTGACTCAATGATGAAATAAAAAATGACAGTTGCATTTAGGCAACACCGGGTTAGTACACACTGTTCTTTGTTTTGTTAAACAAGGTATCATGATGATGGCAGATGAAGAAATGATAGTGGCTAGTCTTTGCTTGAGCTGACTGTCAATCAATCACATTAAAAATAAATGTAATGTTTTGTTTATATATATATATATATATATATATATATATATATATATAAAATGGTTAATAACAAGTTAGGTAGAACCCAAGAGCCATATATATGCATTTTCTTCCGCTTTTTTACGTGCACATAGATGTTAGTGTTTCCCTTCACCAGCCCTCATGACATTCTAACCATATTTTATTGATCCCTAGAGAAAAAAAGAAAAATGGGGGAATAAAATACTGCCAAAGAGGGCTAAGATCAGCCTGTGTGGAATGTGAAAGACTAGAAAAAAGTGGGACATGAAAGACAAGACAGTGATGGGTGCAGTTTGGTGTCTGTGTGATGTGTTGTAGTGTGTGTAAATGAGTGCATAACGTGTTGTTTTTAAAATAAAGCTGGACACAGGACTTAATGTTCACTGCACCTGGTCCATTGTCAAGCATCCCCTTATCTATTAATTTGGCATTTGGTAGTCTGAGCTAAGCTTGCTGTATGTGCATGTTAGTTTAGGTACAGTTTCCTCTCTCACATGAAGTGACAAGCTTTGATGGCTATCATATCTAATTTGTGTCCATATTTACACTTGCATGATAGCAAACCCTTACCGGTGATCTCAAAAGTAGCATGATGTACAGAAATCTGCTTCTCTAAAAAGGGCATGAACATGGATCTATGATACTTTTACATATGTGGTATTTTTGCCAAAGCATGCCACATATATTTTATTAAAATCATCACGCCTCCTTTAGTGGTTTAGGATTGTTGAATTCACCTTTCTGTGTGTGTGTGTGAGAGAGAGAAAAAGAGAGGGAGAGAAAAAGAATGAGAGATGAAGAAAGAGTAATTGGGAAGCTCAGACAGGAAGAGAATGCTTGACGAGGACGTCCCTGCCAACACCCCCCCACGTCCCTCCAGCAAAAGAGGAGAGGCATGTCATAATTTATGACTTAAAATGCATGAATCTTTCAGTGCACGGTGGCAGAGATGGCACTTCATGTTTACGACAATCATTTCTTTTGTAAATGATTCATGTTGATGCAGTAATTATGAATTTTTCAGGAAACAAACAGACACACTGGTGCTCCGAGTTTTTACCTTCTTAGCTGACCATTCCCTCAGCCAAACTGATCTGTGGTCTGGAAATCAAAGAAAAAATCATGTGAGTGTAAGAATAAAAACGTTATTATCTTATTGTTTTTGTTATTAATGCTTTCTTCTCCCAACCTGACTGAGGTATAAAATCATTAGGATTTCTTCAATTGCTGTGTAGGATTTAGCTGAGTGGTGGAAGGAAGAGCGTTGACTTAAATCTTCACCCAGCTCATGACTTTATTTTGTTCACCGGTAAGCAGCATGTGCAGTTGTGCATCAAAAACGCGATGTCTAAAAAAGATCAAATAAATGACAAAACAAAGTAACGTAAGGAAAGCTTGGTAGCTCTGGTACTTCCTCTGGTACTTGCTGCCGTTCCAGGCCCAACTGCGCCCTCATGAGTCAGCGTCTACTCCAGGCTTTGTACTGGAAGCCCAACCTATGAGGTAAACCAGCATTCATGTGTTCATATTAACAGAGCACACAGTATTTTCACAAAATGTTTGCGTACCTACCAAATCCCTCATTAGATCAAAATATTCAAATGTCCTAGAGCAATCTAAAATGCTTCTTTTGTGCCTCTGCTACGTGATGATCTTTAATGCAAAGTTTACTCATAGCTCTGGACAACTCTATCAAAGCATAACTCTCAACAATGCTTAAAGTGTGAAAGGGGTCTGGCTTTTCAAAATCATGACCTGTATCAGCGTTAAAAGCAGATATGCAGTATGTGGTCCATCACACTAATATTATGCAGTTAATTTATAGGTAAAAACATATTTCTATGTCCATTATTCCATGCAAATATGACCCCACTAAATACGTAATTGTTTTGTGCATTTATTAATATCCATCCATCCATCCATCCATCCATCCATCCATCCATCCATCCATCCATCCATCCATCCATCCATCCATCCATCCATCCATCCATCCATTTTCTATACCCGTTTCTAATCGTTTGCAGGGTCACGGGGCTCTGCTGGAGCCGATCCCGGGTCATTATAGGTGAGAGGCCGGGGTCCACCCTGGACAGCTCGCCAGTCTATCACATGATGTCCTAACATATTGTCACATAACGCAGCCTCTATTACACTGTTTTAGACCCACTTGGCCAGAAGTTGTGAGCTAGCACAAACCAAACCCTAACCAAACATAACCAAAGCCTGCTGAGGTTGAGACCCTGTTTTTCCAAACACTTGTAGCCTGGTAAAATATGTGACGAAGTGAGAGAGCAAGTCACTGAATAAAAGTAAATCTTGGACAGTGTTGTACAAGTGACTTCTCTACAGGGGGCCTCTTTTTCTCCTTCTCCGTCATCATCATCTCCTCCTCCTCTTTCATCCTCAACATCCTTCTACTGACATACAGATTGTGCCTCTTCTGCACATGTCCAAAGTATCTCAATCTGGCCTCTTTAGTCTCCAAAACAGCCAAGCAGAGCTGTCCCTCTAATGAGCTCATTCTTAATCCTGTCCATCATTATCTCACCTAACGAGAACCTCAGCATCTTCAGCTCTGCCTCCTGTCTTTACATCAGTCCCACATCTCAAATCAATAAATAATATCTTACATATAGTTAATATTTTCCTTACATTAGAATATTCTTATTTGAATACAGACGATGCCTGGAGACATAAAACACAACATTTGCTGGTTTTAGCCTATATGTTACCAGGTATTCAGTTGTATAGATTTGGTTTGACTGAATGTTAGATGTGTCAGTTAAACATGGCTGGTATGGAATAAGGCTTGTTTGTAGAAAAACGTTGGTTTCATCATTTTTATGTTCACTGACCTTTACTTGCTCAGTGGAGTATTGTCCACACTTATCTGTTCCCTAGAAGCTGCAGTTGCCTGCTGGAAATCTTTCATCTTGCCACCGTAATGCCCTTCAGAGGGCCCTACTGGCTGTTTGGATTTTAGCCAAGGTTACTATAGAAACGCACAGAGGGACGAGTGCAGGGGAACAGGAAAGGCTGGCTGAGGCTAATGGAGAACATGCTTAGATTGTCAACAAAAGAAGAAAAAAATATTTAAAAAAAGGAAAAAATTAACAGATATCTCTTTATTAGTTTTTGAAAGTATTGAAAAAGCAGATATGTTCACTTATGGAAATTCAACTGGTTTGTCTTTTATTGAACTCATTTACTCACCAACGGCTTTAAAATATAAGCTTATTATTCACAGATTATAGTGTTCACAGCAATGCTAAGACCTTTAAGCGGGGTAACGGTAAGACAGTCTTTGTTAGAAATGTACATTACTTTTGTATTTGCATGCAAAACTACATGCAAAACTAATAATAATAATAATAATAATAGTGAAAACAAAATAAGAATAACTTCTTTAAATGCTTTCTTATTTTATTTTTGTTCTGACCGAGTTAAATCAAGTGAAATCAGCGGGATGACAGATGTAGTGAGTTCATTCAGTCCCTACAGTTGAGTGTGTGTGCAGCCTCGGAGGAGTATTATTCTCTTTGAGGTAAATTTGATTTTCATGACAGATACCTGCACAGATCATAGCTAAAACATTTAAATCCTGCTGACGGGGAGAATATGAAATCAAGCAAAAAAATCAACAAACAGATGAATGAATTAAAATACTGATCAAACGTGTTAAATTAAAATGCATGTTTGACTGAAGTTGATCCCACTGAATGCATTCAGCATCCATATTAAAAAGAAAAATACATTAACATGAATGAATGCATGCATGATTGAGAGAGCAAGAAAGATCATGAATAAATGGATGAACAAATGAGAATGAATGAATGAATAAGTAAATGTCAAATTAAAAAGTGAAGAATGAAGAAAGTGGAGTATTAGACGTGTCTAATTGATGAGGAACAAGATACATATACTGCTAGACATATCTGCAAACTGATGGCTAAATCATAACTGGGAATGTAGGTGGTCTGTTTAAAGACAAAACACGGAAATGTAGCGTGATTCATATGCATTATTACTGTGTTATTGCTGAAAGAAATCATGCTGTTTATTGTATGTGGATCATGTGTGGAAACTGTTCATGTACATGTTAGCAGTGTTTTTTCATCAAGTTTTTATAGAAACGTTTAGAAAAAGTCACAAAGTTAAACAAATTCAGTTCTCTTGTTCACACTAAACAGGAAAGAACAGTGTGCAAGTCAGTGTCCACGAAGCTGGGTTAAACCCTGGGCAGGGACAAGTCCATCATAAAAAACAAAGCCCCATTTTATGAAACTTGCTTGTAATAATATGGCAATATAGTCAACTTTTCCCCTTGGCAGTAGCTTTATTCGTTTCATATCATTTTCAGTACTCTGCCAGCTTGAGCCTGCTCTCCTGTAGTGGACAAGTGCCAACAGTCCTACTTCCAGGTTGAAGCCAGCCTGGAAGTAACACAAAATGCAGTTCATCAACTGCCCACTGGGGGTCCGTGCCAAAAGCAATTCAATCTCTATGTTAAAAAGTCCAACTTTGTAGCAGAAATTAACATATTTACAGTCTGGTTTAAAGAACAATTGTGGTCCACATAGCTAGATTTGACTAATTTGACTAGGGGGTGATTTTTTATTATGTGCTTCTTTGGGTGTAGACGTTTGTTGACAGTCAACTTAATGATTGATTGGTTAGTTATTACACATCCCTCATTATCTGGCTACGAAGCTTAGCGCTAACCCAGTGTCAGCTGAATGAAAGAGTCATTTCTGATTTTGCCACTGAAATTACATCTGAAATGGGACTCTGCTGCAAACAATTTAACTGTATCTTGCATACAGTGACAGTAAAGGCATTTTAACACTGGTTCACTGGCAGCTCCACAGCTCCTCTGGCGTAGATCGGCTAAGGGAAGTGGTAGCCATGGCTAACTTTGATTGGACGCGTTCCAGTTGGCTTCCCGGGCCTGTTTGTTCTGGTGTGTGAAACACAGAAAAAGAAGGTTCAAAACCTCTCTTCAGAAAACGTATGGGTGATGTCACAGATAATTGGTCCAGACATGTTAGAGGCGACGTTACTGGAGGATGATTGACTGCACTAGCTATCATAGGCATTGCAGCCTGGACGGCTAAATGGGTCCCTCTAGCTTCAGGGTTGTTTTCATAGGTGCCAAGCTTTCAATTTGAAGAGCCTTGCCTTCAAAAACTGTAGAAAAAAAGAGACTTCATTTATTCTATGTACCATTATCAAAAGAGGCAGAGGGAAAGTTAAACATTTGACACAATGATCAAATGAATACAAGAGAGGGAGAGAAAGGCCTGGCAGCCATGTGAATGAGAGGGACTTAGAGATACTGTGGAAAAGAAATGCCAAACACCCAAACAAGAGAGAACAAATGTGTTACAGAATGTCACTTAAAGAAGAACGATACTCAGAGAGCCAACGGGAGCAAGCAACTCAACCAAACACCAGCCAGGCAATGATAGCGTCAAATATAAAAATATCAAATGATGATGGTGCATAAAAGAAACATACAGGTACAAATTAAATATATCAGACATAGCAGAAACACAGATGAAAGCATCACCTCTGACTTGGTGTTTTCACCTATAATATTGAATAAAAACAGAGCAGATCAATATGCAATAATACATTTTTGTTGCAGTATAAAAGGTTAAATTAATCAGACATTAGCACTATTTATCACAGTATAAATCATCAAAAAGCAATCATGTGTTCATTTCAGGACTTATGTTCCTTATGTTCATAATGTTTCTTTTTCTTTTTCATGAGAATGTAAGCTCCCTTGGCACAATTCATCCCCCAAGGGTTTTCATTTATTTTGACTGTAAGTATTCCTGTCACTTTCAAATACAACAGCTACATTATTTTTTAACATTTCTAACATTAATGTTCCATTTAGTTGGACACTGGTGATATTAATTTTTAACAAGTGTGGCCCCATTGGAAATTGAATTTTCACCCAGGCTGTTTTAGTGCCTTGCACATCCAATTAAGGACAGTAGACCAGTAAACGTCTTCTCCCGGGGGAACTTAAAGAAATAGGAGGCTCGGATTTGAGCTGATAAATCAAACTGATACATTGTGCAAATTTTAACCTCAGAGGGCAGAGTTGCACAGAACCTTGGGCATGTGTGTGTGAGTCTCTACCAAGGCAGGACGTCCTACTAACATCTCAAACAAAAATACATGCACACTCACACTTGCACAATGTGTTTTTTTTTTTTCCAGCTGAGGCCAAAACAGTGTAAGAAACAACAAACAATAAAACACCTTCATTATGCCTTGAGGACATTTTTTACTTTGTGTGTTTCTTCCTGTTTTCCTATAAAAGAATTACATAATCATTCTGTCCTTCTTCCTGGCTGGAGATGGTCCAGTTAGCAGCTAGGCAATGTGAAAAGTTTTACTGAGGACACTTCCAATACGGTGAGGTTGTTCAAGAAGAAAAGAAAATACAAGGCAAAGCAAGATTATTTATATGGCACAATACAACAACAAGGTGATTCAAAGTGTGAAACTTAAGCTTTAAAGTGTGGGTGTGGAGCTTTATTTAAATGCAGCTGAGAACAGGTGAGTCTTCAACCTGGATTTAAATAAACTGAATGTTTCAGCTGATCTGAGGATTTCTGGGAGTTTGTTCCAGACATGTGGAGCATAGAAGCTGAAGGAAGCTTCTCCATGTCTGGTTCTGACTCTGGGAACTGATGGAAAACCGGATCCAGATGAGCTGAGGGGTCTGGAAGGTTCATACTGGGTTGGAAGGTCACTGATGTATTTGGTTCCTAAACCATTCAGAGCTTTATAGACCAGTACCAGAACTTTAAAGTCTGTCCTCTGATGGACAGGCAGCCAGTGTAAAGACCTCAGAACTGGACTGATGTGGTCCACCTTTCTGGTCTTAGTGAGGACTGGAGCAGCAGAGTTCTGAATGAGCTGCAGTTGTCTAACTGATGTTTTAGGTGGACCTGTAAACATGCTGTTACAATAATCAAGTCTACTGAAGATGAATGCATGGACTAGTTTCTCAAGGTTCTGCTGAGTCATCAGATCTTTTAACCTTGATATATTCTTGAGGTGATAGTAGACTGACTTTGTTATTCCCTTTATGTGTTTTTCCAAATTTCAATCACTACACCCAGGTTTCTGGCCTGGTTGGTGGTTTTTTGGTGTATACATTGAAGCTCTGTGGTGACCTGTGATTTTTTTCTCTTTGGCTCCAAAGACAATGACCTCAGTTTTGTTTTTGTTTAGCTGGAGAAAATTGTGGCACATTTAGTCATTAATCTTCTCAATGTATTTACGGAGAGCCTGTACAGGGCCTCGGTCTCCTGGTGACATTGTAATATATATTTGTGTGTCATCTGAATAGTTGTGGTAGTTTATTTTATTGTTCTTTATAGTCTGTGCCAGTTGGACCATGTATATGTTAAACAGAAAAGTTACCTATAGGCACAAAGTATTTCCTGTTCTCAAGTACGTTTTGAACCAGTTAAGTCCACTTCTGTAAAGACCTGCCCATTTCTCCGGTCATTTAATAATATATTATGATCAGCTGTATAAAATGCAGCAGTGAGATCCAGCACAACTAAGACTGACATTTTTCAACTGTGTGTATTCAGGCACATGTCATTAAACACTTTGGTTGGAGCAGTCTCAGAGCTGTGGTGCTGTCTAAAAAAACTAACTGGAAGGCATCATAGCAGTTATTTTATGTTAAAAAGTAAAAAACGATCTTACTTCAAAATGGGAGATTTGAGATTGGTCTGTAGGTGTCCATTTGTGTCTTGTCAATCTTGTCCAGAGGTTTAATTACAGATGTTTAAGTGGTTCTGGAAACACACCTGATATCAAAGACAAGTTCACCATCTGTAACAGGTCTGATTCCAACATCTTTGAGACCTTTTTTGAAAAAAATCTGTTGGCAGGACGTTTAAACAGCAAGAGGAGCAGTTCAGTTGATAAGTAAGATGTCCTCCAGGCCTTTTCTGTTAATGGGGGGAAACTGTGTCATGGTGTTTAAACCAGTTCTCAGCTGTATTTGAATAAAGCTTCAAATCCACATCGTTTTACTTTTAAGCTTCAGTTTCAAAACGTTATTACATTCTTCTTCTGCTTTTTATTTATGTGATGTTTTAATGTCTCTGTAAAGCACTTTGAATCACCTTAATGCTGAATTGTGCTGTACAAAAAAAATTACTTTGCCTAAACCGGTTTTCGGTTGACACTGTACACATCCTGAACCTGCTGTTGACGTACCAAATGCTTGTCTAATATTTTGGATTCTGTCTGTGAAGAATTTGCCAAAGTCAGTGCAGGTCATGGTGGACTGAAGTTCAGTTTGTCAGGCTGTCACCTGTGGCAAATAGGGCCTGAGCGTCAGGACTGTTTTTGGTGATGATGTCAGAGAAGTAGGACTTCCTTGCATTGCATTCTTCAGTTGTAAATTATAAGAGTGAAGTTGTTTTTTTTAGATATAATGAACCTGGAGATTTGTTTTTCTCCATCTGCGCTCAGCTTTCCGACACTGTCTTTTTGCACTTTTCACAAGTGTTAAACGAAAAGTAAGCAGGTTGAAAATGAATAAAATTGTCCTAAATATAGAACAGTAATGGCAATATTGTTTTAGAGGTGTTTAAATGGTATTGCTCCATTATCAATTATAACAAAACGGAATAATAAAACATCTAAAAAGAAAGTAAGTATATTAACATGGAAACCAGACTACTGCGTGTAGCCCGACACTAGACACTAGAGCAGAAATAAACATGTTTACAGCCTGGTTCAAAAACCGTTTTAGTCACTATCGTTTGGTTTAACATCCATGAATTCAATATTTTTGTATTATACTGCCTTTAATAAAATATAAATGTAAAATTCCAAGCTAGATTTTCATTTTAAATCTTCCATCCATCCATTTTCTATACCCACTTTATCCTTTGCAGGGTCACGGGGGTCTGCTGGACCCCATCCTGACTCATTACAGGCGAGAGGCAGGGGTCCACCTGGACAGGTCGCCAGTCTATCACAGGGCCACAAAGACAAACAACCACGCACTCTCACACCTACGGGCAGTTTAGGATAACCCATCAACTTAGTATGCATGTTTTTGGATTGTGAGAGGGAACCCACGCAAGCACGGGGAGAACATGCAAACTCCACACAGAAAGACCCGCTGGGCCGGGAATCGAACCAGGAACCTTCTCGCTGTGAGGCAACAGTGCTAACCAAGCCACTGTGCTGCCCCTAATTTGCAATCTTTATATACTATTTAAAATTTTTTGTAATTTTTAGCTGCAAAGATTTTGACATTTTTTTGCCATATCAATGCAGTGGTATTGTGTGTGAAATGATTGACAAGACTCACTGTGAGGCGACAGCGCTACCCACTTAGCCACAGTGCTGCCCAGCAGGAGTGTTTCTGGTCAGGAGTTTGCATGTTCTCCCCGTGCTTGCGTGGGTTCCCTCCGGGTACTCCGGCTTCCTCCCACAGTCCAAAAACATGCAGGGTAGGTTGATTGATCATTCTAAATTGCCTGTAGGTGTGAATGTGAGCGTGCTTGTTTGTCTGTCTTTGTATGTGGCCTTGTGATGGACTGGCGACCTGTCCAGGGTGGACCCCCGCCTTATCGCCTGTTATGCGTCGGGATAGTCTACGATAGACCCCCGTGACCCAGAGACGCAGTAAGCGGGAATAGATAATGGATGGATAGATGGATGATTGACAAGACTCACTGTGAGGCGACAGCGGTACCCACAGTGCTGCCCAGCAGGATGTTCTCCTCGTGCTTGCGTGGGTTCTCTTTGGGTACTTTGGCTTCCTCCCACAGTCCATGTTAGGTTGATTAATGATCCTAAATTGCCCGTTGGTGAGTGTGAGTAAGCGTGCATGGTTGCTTGTCTATATGTAGCCACGTGGTGGATGAGCGTCCTGTCCAGGGTGTCCTCCCTGTCTTTCACCTGTAATAGGCTACAGCTGACCCCTGTGACCCTATATATGATTAAATGGGCCTAGAAAATGAATGAGTGAATGATTGACAGGACTACAGAATCAGATGATGCATGTTAAGTAAATAAAATCGTGGCTTCCAGTAAGAAGCGTGAGAGAACTTTCTGATAATAATAAATAGAATTAATATTTAACACAAATACAAAAACACACCCAATACATAATTCTAGTACTCGCTTGTGTGCGTACATATGTGTATCTGATTCACATTTTTTTCTGTCTCTTGTAGTATTGCATACACATACACACAAACACTTACAGACATGTTCAACGGAGGATGCAGAAACATGAAGCTCCTCTCGTTCCCATTTTTGGCATGTCAGAAACATTTTTGCCGGGTGATTAATCGCCGCGGCAAGCGTTCAAGCCCTGTAGTCGGCCCGGGGGCATCGCCACAATCCCTGCACCTGCCACTCGAATCCACTGACCCCCACCCCCCTACCCTCTCCTCACATACACACATATACACACACATGCACACACATTCTCACACATAAACATTGAGATATGTGAAACCAATGAGAAACGTGAAAATGCAAGAATACACAAACTTCAATATATGTATAAACACAACTACATATTTAATAAAATATTTAATAAAATGAATATTGGTATCAAATGTATATTTAATTACAAGCAAATATCTAACAGTTAGATTGGATCATGTTAAAACTTTAGTTGACACATTTAAACCCTTTGTGCCTCCTGAAAGGAAAGGATAAATAGATAAATCACCAGTCAATAGCCCAGTCCGCGGAAAAAATGTCAAACCTTTTTATGTTTTAAGTGCAACCCTCTCAGACAAAGAAGTCCAATGTGTCATGCGCCTTTTGACATGATGATGTTCTTTGAAAAGAAGTTTCAGGGTATGTACGGGGTCTCTTTAAGAAAAACGAGTATAAATGGAGGAAAAGACAGACTGAAAAGACACCAGTGACGAGACGTATCACAGAGTGAAGAAGAGCTATACGATTTAAAACACGAGCAAAGTTGGCTGGAGGTCATGTTTTACAGGCTTCTATTATCCCACTTGCGGCCTAATCATTTGTCATTTGATAATTAATATAATTGACTATGCAATTAGAAAGTGTTTAAGAACAAATTAAACTGTGCATTTGTAGACTGTAGGAAGGTTATGCTTATAAAAGAAGTCACACGGTCAAACGTTTTTCACGAGATAAACAATGTTCAATGGAAAACATTCCCCCGCAGCCGTACCTTGTTGCAATTTCAGGATTGTCACTTTTGTTTTAAAAAAAAAATAGTGCATTGGAAATCCACCTACACACACAAAAGAATACAAAAGACCACTATTTAATATCTATAGGCACCATAACGAAGTACCTTATGGACAAAGTCCAGTTGGAGCCTATCCTGATTTAATCTTGCCATTCTTTCTCAGAAATAACAAAGACATGAAGAAAACAATTCATGTTTTTATTCACACTTATGACCAATCTGGCCCCAGTTGCTTAGCAGATTCACACAAATACCCTTCTAGATGTGAGGTAACAGTCCCACCATCACAAAACAAGCAAGCAAATGAGAGAAACTGGGAGAACCAAAGGGACCAGAGTAATCAGTGGGAGTGAGACGCTGGTCATAAAAGGTCCATAATAAAGTACAAATTAATCTATTTTCAACAGGAATGTTTGTCATCAGTAAATGATGACACACACAAAAATGTTCTATGTTTCAGTTTTGTTTAAGCTTCTTTCTTTGACTTTATTCAACAACTTAAACTGCAACATTAAAGCTGCAGTTTTGATTTAAGAGGTCCAGGTGCGTGAGTAACTTTAATTTTAATTATGTAACTCTTCTGAGATGCCACAAGTAAGATACTTTGCCATGTTCTTCCTACAGCAAACACAGTGGTATTTAATGTACTGATTGGATTTCAGCCTTTTTTGTGAAATTCTTAAATGCATGTTATAAACCATCCATGAAAGATGCCAAATTTCCCACTGTTGCACATTAATTTCTCCAGTGAAAATTATGAGGAAACTCATTTGTCATTTGATCAGGGACTTAACTGAGAGTTGCAAGACCTTTTATATATTCCCAAAATGCATGTGCTTATTTTTTTCTCAAGTTAAATTAAATTAAATTCCCTAAGCTTTTATTTATGATCATGGCTGTCTTTTGGCTGATGGCTGTCTTTTGACAAGTTCACACTGTTTTTCTGTGACATCCATCATAATCTTACCACCTGAATTAGAGGAAGGCAAAAATGCATCTCAGACCCACAGTGCAGCTGTTAGATCCCAACATGTTTGCATTCTAGTAAAATCTAACATACACTTGTGTGTTTGTATACATTTTTAATGGTAGTGCTGAAATGATGCATGAAATGAATTTTTGTATATGCATGTGTGTGAGTGCATGCGTGTCTGTATGGGTGTGTAAAAGCAGATGCAATTTTTTTCTGAATAAAGCATCTGGATCCTAAATTCCAGGTGAGACTTCTGCTACATCTTCATCTTACACAATCATGCACACACACAAGCTCATACACATTTACAAACAACCATCCAGACCTGTGGATTACATACTCTCAGAAACAGCCACGTCACGCAGACCGGTTTGTGCTTGGGTGTGAGCATGTGTGCATCAGACCAACAGGTTACGCGTCTCAGTGGTTGTAAATGCTAATCTAGGGTGTGTGTCTGACTCTGAAGAGGTTAGAGTCAGAGATCCACGTGATCTGTCGACACATCTTCCACAATGAAGCAGAATCTGAGGAGTCTGGGGTGGGTTCTCACACCAGATTAGCAGCTGGGTTCTAGGGATGGATAAAGTCTGCCTTGATTTCCTTAAGACTCTAAGACTGGATGTTGTTGGGATGCCTTGGTTTACAAGTCTCTGCAATATCACATAGACGTCGGGGGCAGTGCCTTTGGCCTGGCAGACTAGGGTGGTGGTTCCGCTTTTTAAGAAGGGGGACTGGAGGGTATGCTACAGGGGAATCACTCCTCTATCCAGTAATGTCTATGCAGGGGTGCTGAGGGGGTGCTCTCTATCTGTATCTCTATCTATCATCTCTATACCCTAGTTAAATCCTGGAGAGAGCATCGGAATTTGCCCAGCTGGTCCATCTGTGCTTTGGAGACTTGGAGAAGGCATTTGATTGTGTCCCTTGAGATATCCTGGGGTGTGGGTGGGGGTAGGGTTGCTTAAAGAGTATGGGGAACTGGGTCTGTTACTACAGGCCATTCAGTTCTTTGGTCTACATTACCAGTTGTACGTTGGGTTTCTTCCAGCTGAAAGCTGGACCCCATCAGCACAGCTCTCTGTCACTCATTTCTGTTCATAAATTTTATGATCTGTCACTGGAACTGGCGTCTTGTTCATGGGTGAGAAAAGACTGAAGCCAGAAATGGAAAGCCAGATTGTTACAATGGTGTAGACTCTATCAGTATGTTGTGGTGACTAGAGAGCTGAGACAAAAGGAAAGCCTACATACCTACCCATACCTATGCTCACAAATTGTGGTTAATTACAAAAAGAACAACACTGTGAATACAAGCGGTTGAAATGAGTTCAGTCGAGGGACTTGGAGTAGAGTACTTGGCTGGTCATCTGAACTGTGAAGAGCCCACTGAGGTGGTTTGGGCATCTGGTTAGGATGCCTCCTTGATGCCTCCCTAGGGAATTGCTTTAGGCATGTCCAACTGAGAGAAGACACTAAGGCTGGCCCAGCCCACGGCAAAGAGATTATGCTGTATTTCACAGGTGGAAAGGGAATGCCTTGGTGTTCACTCAGAGGAGCTGGAGTAGGTGGCTGGAAAAAAGGAGGTTTCAATTTAATTCAGTTTAATAATACTTTATTTATCCCCAAAGGAAAATTAATTGTTGCAGGAGTAATGATTTCAGTCTCTTCAAAGATTAATTGTAGAGGTTGATAGCTATGGGCAGAAAAGATCTCCTATAACGGTTTGTGTTGCAGCAGATCTGAAGAACCTCTGACTGTAGACACTGTTGTTGAATCACTGTGTTGTGAAGAAGATGCTAAGGGTTGTCCTGGATCTTCGTTATGATTATCCCCCTTTGCACAATCAACTCTAGAACAGTCACCAGAACGGAGCCAGTCTTTTTATCAGTTTGTTCAGTTTCTTTAAGTCACTGGCTCTGATGCTGCTCCCCAACAGGTGACTGTAGATGTGATCGCACTCTCAACATTTTAGAACTCTCCACTTTTAGAAGAAATATAAAACCTCTTGCTGCCAACGCTGAAGGACCAAAGCTTCCTCAACAAGTAAAGTCTGCATGGTCCTTTGTTATAAACAGCATCAGTGTTGTATCTCCAGTCTGCTGTCCAGGTAAACGTCAAGGTATATATACTTCTCCATCACCTCCACTTCTTTACATTGATGGAAAAACTATTTGATTTAATTCTGGTTCTCCTAAAATTTACAGTCATCTTCTTTGTCTTGTTCACATTAAAAATGAGAAGATTGTTCCCACACAATGCCACAAAACGGTCCACCAGTTCTACGTACTCAGTCTCTTGTTCCTCACTGATAAACCCCACAACCGCAGAGTCAATCTGCAGGGTATTTCTGCAGGTAACAGGACTCCTACTTGTTCTGGATGTCTGAGTTATACAGCTTAAAGAGAAATGGTGAGAGTACAGTTCCCTGTGGTGCTGACCACCTGGTCAGACACACAACCATTCAGTCTCACAAACTGTGGTCTGTTTGTCAGGTGGTCAGTAATTGTGACTTGTGTCTTCTGGAGTTTCTTACATAGTAACAGGCTGGATGGTGTTAAATGTATGGAGAAATCAAAGAACATGATCCTCACATTACTGCTGCTTTGTCCAGATGACTGGAGGTTTGTTAAAGCAGGGTTATGATGGTGTCTTCAACTCCAACCCCATGATGGTAAGAAAACTGCAGTGGATCATGGAAAGTGCTTGTTTTGCGTGTTCAGGTGGGCCAATAAAAGTATCTCTAGGACTTTCGTGTTTGTGCCTGTCACAGAAAGTAATGGATTGGCGGATGGACGGACGGATGGATAGATGGAACTTTGTGATTAGGAGCTAACTGGAAGACGCTTAGAGATGTTGTCTGTTGGAAGAGGGGATCATAAATTTATATTTTATTAATATGTCACCACATTTACTGTTGTGATTCTGTTTTTTTTGGGATGCAGTTAAACAAAGTTGGACAGAATCACAGAGTTTGAGAGAAGAAGGAATCCATCCATCCATCCATCCATCCATCCATCCATCCATCCATCCATCCATCCATCCATCCATCCATCCATCCATCCATCCATCCATCCATCCATCCATCCATCCATCCATCCAGCTTCCTCCACAACCTCACCAGATGCCCAAACGTCCTCGTCAACATTAAACAACTTTTAAAATGCGGCTCCTTCCAGGTGGTTTTATAATTTTTTATTATATTATTTTATTATGTAACTTTAACAGTTTACAAGCTCGGAACTTTCCCCAAGTCATTTCAAACTGATGCTGCCTTCTTGAAAGAGAGGTGAAACATCTTTAAGAACAAAATAAAAAGGAAGTCCTGTTGCCAGGTTTATGAAAGATCATGAACATTGTCCAAAACATTTTCTCAAGGGACTTTCCTTATTTGTTCTTTTGAAAGATTTTAAACAGATAGAAAGTTGTCCTCCAAAAACGTTAAAAATACTTCTTCTTATTATTATTCCTTGTGTAGATGATAATATATATATATATATATATATATATATATATATATATATATATATATATATATATATATATATATATATATATATATATATATATATATATATATATATATATTAAAAAAAAAAACAGATGCAGATGTAGCGAACCTGCTGAATAATTATCAAAACAACAAGCTTAAAAGCGTAATAGCCAGGCTGGATTAAATATAAAATGCAATGTCATTTTACATTTTTTTTTAATTATATTGCTTCCACCAATTTGTCTTCTGGGATGCAATAAAAATATATATATAGTACACTGAAAATACCTGGGGGCTTTGGCCCTGAAGCCGGGCACCATATGGTCGTCTCATCCAGAATCCACCCATGTTCTGACAATTAGGATCACAGGCTAAAGCACGGCTGGATCTGGAACAGAGCCAGCTGAAGGAAGGTGTAACGGGAAAGAAGAGAGAGAAATGAAATTAGAACATAAAGGCCACAAGAAAGAGATGAATTAATAATAATGATAAAAGAGTCAGCAATAAGGAAAATGTAAAAAAATGTTGATAAGAAGGGTAAAAAGAGCTTGAATTAGTGAGGGAAAGAAAATCCTACATGGAGTGAGATGGATGGGAGAAGGCTGCATGTAGTAATATTAATGTTAATAATGATAAAACAAAAAATACAGGAAGCAAATGTTTAAACAATGTTGAACCAATTAAGCATTGCGTAGGAATCCATGTGCACAATGAGACACCCATGAGTGAGCGACGAGACTGGGGCTAAGCTGCTTAATTACAGCCTGAAGAGACAGGAGTCTTCATCAGAGCATAAAGCAAGGGAACAAGGATGGAAAGAAGAAAGGGAGGAAGTGATTTATAGCTGAAGGAAGGAAAGAAAAAGAGAAATAAGGACTTCCGAGCAATTTAGTCTGTTTACAACAAGAGCTTTCCTCAGTTTACCTTTTTTATTTTTAACATGATATTCCTGATTGGGTATCTTTGCAATATTCCAATAATAAAGCTGTGCCAATGAGTATCTTTTTTTTTCTTTTTAAATATCAATTTCATTTCAGAGAATATTTGATTAATTTTAGGATGCACCGCCTACTTCTTGTGGTCTCCTCTCCCTACTATCGTTACAAAAACACTCATAAAAACCTTGGGCTCCCGTCCCATTTGCGACCCTTGACACCTGTGTATCTCTTCATGACACTAGTCACATCAACAACGGTGGTCAAATATGGATGTAAGATGAAGCTGGATAACAGAGCCACAGTCCACAACATGCAGAGGTGACTGACACCGAGATGGAGGAAGCGAGGACAGAAAAAACACGAGAATGACTGAGCAAGACACCGGCCAACTGAACATCCCAGACAGTGTCGTAAAGTCAACTGAACCACCGCAACACCTGAAGGGGGACTGGCTGGTCCCTTGGTACATGCTTATATGTTCAGTGAAGTTGGCTTATTAGCAGGCAAGGCAAGGCAAGGCAAGGCAAGGCAAGGCAAGGCAAGGCAAGGCAAGGCAAGGCAAGGCAAGGCAAGGCAAGGCAAGGCAAGGCAAGGCAAGGCAAGGCAAGGCAAGTGCTTATTTGAACATTTATGTCACACTTTTGCAGGATTTGTTTGAAATATATAGGTTTTTATAAGGTCTTATCCTGAAGGAGCATTTGCAAAAATCCCTCTATTAATTGCACTTTGGCAGGATTTAGATTGTGCTAATATCTAATAAAGTTGTTTCTCTATGAAGAATAGATAAATGTGTATATATTTAAGTTCATAATGTTTACCCGATGCATTCACTTAAAGGTTTGTCATAAAAAATGTAAAAAGGAAATAAAAATGGGAGGTGTAAAATAGAGAATATTTAACAAACGAGCACCAGATAAACTGCAAAGAGAAACAGAACACCATGTCAAGACAGTTTACACTCCTGCTAACGGAAGCTTGAGGGAAATTTGTCAAGTTCAGGCAACTAGGAATGATTAATAGTTTGGATTAGTGATTGGATGAATATTCAATATATTCACTGTGCACACATAAAGTGGCAAAGTTAATAATACTGTAAATTCCTGGTTTGTCTCTGTATCCATCTGACGCATGGGACACATATCACGGTCCATGGAGGGGAGTGGGAAGAGAGAAACTTCTTTCCTTATTTTTCTACAGCGCTGCCTGACACACATGTTTAGCCCGGGGTGACGACAAGCAGGAAATATTTTTAAAAACAGGCCAATTCTGGAAAAATCCCTGGCAGTGAAAAATCCCCCCCACCACCACCATAACCCTCCCTTGATGTCTTTCGCTGGGTCATTGCATAATTTAGTAATCAACAAAATTAAGGTACGGAGAAATGAGTTTGCAGCTTGTGAGCATTTGTGTTGAGTTCATCAGCCTTTGCTGGAAAACAGCGTCCACAATTTAATGAATCTCATACAGCCTCCGATTATCATCTGCAGCGATGAGGGAGGGAATTAGCTGGGGCCCCTGCACACTCACACACATGCACACTCACACACATGCACACTCACACACATGCACACTCACACACATGCACACTCACACACATGCACACTCAGGAAACAGGCACCATTTGGTGTTTATGCAAATGTGCAAAAACAAAATGGCTGACTGCCAAATCCTGTCAGTAAACAAAGCTTGTTTGAATACCAGGCACAGCGTTGTTAAGGTGGACCGATCAGGATGGAGTCTGATCGGTAGATGGCCTACGAACGCTGAAACACCTTAAATGGGGGCACTGGTGACCATTTAAAGCAGCCATTAACTTGTGATCGGAGTGCTGGTCTGCATCTCTAAAAAAGGAACATTATTCCACGGCCTCTTGTTTTTTATCCTTCAGGGTGAGGTGAGGTGAGGTGAGGTGGGGGCTGGTTACCATGGCAGCTTAACATCCAATAATTACTCAGACAATAACAGAGGATCTGATGTAGATGAGCCTGGAGGTTCTGACTTAAGGTCCAATCACATGCTGTCGGGAGATGTAGGTTCCCCTATCTATCTATCTATCTATCTATCTATCTATCTATCTATCTATCTATCTATCTATCTATCTATCTATCTATCTATCTATCTATCTATCTATCTATCTATCTATCTATCTATCTATCTATCTATCTATCTATCTATCTATCTATCTATCTATCTATCTATCTATCTATCTATCTATCTATCTATCTATCTATCTATCTATCTATCTATCTATCTATCTATCTATCTCTCCGTCCGTCCGTCCGTCCTCGGGGGTGTGTACCCAACAATGCCTCAGTAGTATTTGTACATTGTCACATAACGTATTCTGCTTATCATGCAATCATGAATCATCATGAATCATGAAATCCTGATCCAATGCTGGCCCACAAACTACTGAGGGAAAACTACAGAATCATGCATTATGAGTGAACTGCTGCTTATTCTTTACTCCAGCCACACACAAGTTGGTCAACTATTCTCTCACCTGTTTGCTCACCAAGACGTCCATAAAGGCGAGTGATTCCTTTTGGAAACTGTATCTTGGAACAGTTGGATTGCAGCAGATAGTGGGCCAGAGTGTGTCACTATTTAATTGCTTGCCCTGGAGCAGTTTGCAGAGTCGACTGGTCAAGCCCACCCCAGATATGTCATCAACATGATTTACAAGGTCCTGCAGTAAAAAAGGGGCCCACTCTCCGTAGACGACATCTTCATCTGACGCTGTAGCAGCGTCTTTGGCTGTGGACGAAGAGACAACACCACCATCACCGCCGGCGACCCCTGTGACGCGAGTGGGGGACCGCCAGCATGCGGGTGCTGGACTAACGTTACCGGAGCTGCTGCAGCTGCTGGAGCTGCCGGCTGATGTAGATTTGCAAAGATGTTTGCAGTTGTGAAGGTCATTTTTTTGGTTTGAATAACTCACTTCATCTTTCATGTTCATTAAATATTCTAAAATCAGATCATTTAAAGGAAACTAACAAAATTAAAGATGCAAGCCTTACTTTAAAAGGTTTAGTTCTTTATTGATCCTGCACTGTAGAGTTTTACAATCAAATGTCCTTTTACATGTTGAAATGACAGTAAAGTGATTCTGATTGGACAGTTTTCCTCATTGTCTCGGACTTCCGGTTTGGAGTTACTGGGGTCTTTCAGTGTGCTGAAGAGGCAAGTAGGTTGGGGAATGAAAAAACACTGAATGCACTTTTGACAACCTGTACAAGGTTAAAAACACCATTTAACTGTATTAACAGGCCGTTTAATGCTCAGCAGCAAACTGCTAAAGCTTCTTTTTTTAAAAGGTGGTCCCACGTGCTGATGGTCCGTTCATCTGGTGGGTTTGATTTGCATCATGTGGCTGCTACTCACCCTCTCTGATTCCTAAAGAAGCTGTGTACTGCAGCTAATTTTCCACAAACAGATTCTGCATTTTGGCTCCTTTTTTGTTACATATTTAATGACATGATGTAATATGCCATGTGTTGCTGTTAATCTGGGGTTGTATTTCACTCATTTCATGACCTGGTAAAAACCAGATGATCTTGATTATGTCCTGAATTGACAGTAATGTGTATTGTGGAAATGTGCGACACAATATCGACTCCTCCAAAATATTCCCAGAGATGTCAACAAACACCGATAAAGACAACTTCCCAGTTCCCTGGTTTGTAGCTGTGTGTCTAATGTATGTTTTGAATCATCTCCCAAACTATTTTAACCTCATTAAATTTTTTTTTTTTTTTTTTTTTCTTCCCTTTCTTGTCAGTGTGGACATCGTGCACACGCTGTATGTACGATGCACACCGAAATTAGTCTCTGCTTTTAACCCATCAACTAGTTTCACTAGTGAGCAGTGGGGCTGCTAGCAGGGCAGCGCCCCGGGGAGCAATTGGGAGTTAAGGGCCTTGCTCAGGGGCCCCCAGTGATTTACCATTGTGGGCAGCCCTGGGCTTGAACCTGGGTCCTCCACGCCCACCACTGTAACCACTAGGCCACCACTCCCCACAAATTCCGACATTAAAAAAAAAAAAGTTACTTTCCTGTTTCCTGTCATTATTACAGCATATTGTTTAAGGTTGGTTTTCTGTTGTAATATCCTGATTTTATATTTTTTAAAATGTTCTTGTCTAATGTTTTCCTGTGTATTTATTATGTTTTCACTACTGTGTTGTTTTGTTGCTTACTCTGGTGCAACTGTGGAAATTGTACTCTGTCTCTATTAAATAAATAAAGATATCCAATTAAATCATTATTGTTATAACTATTTAACCTCTATTATGTTAGAAAAAGATGACTTAAAGGAACCCTGATCTTCAAGGTGTGTAATTTGGAGACAAAGGCTGTTTACAGCAGGACTTTAACATTTCCATTCCCAGAGTAGATATCGGTGGTATTGTAGTGATTTTCATTTTCCCAGCTGTAGGTATTAAAAAAAGTTTTAAAACAATATTTAGTTTCTATAATGACAGTGAAAAGCCATAGCCTTATCACTCCACTTCCTAAACCCTGTATCTTCCTGGTGCCCAGTGGGGAAAATGCTTATCTGATTTTTAATGACAGAGACAGGACTGTCCTAATAGTTTTTAAACTGGTACTATACTGTAGTTATTATATATTACAGTCAACAGTATAAATATATACAGTATTCTGTTGTTCAGAAAGTTAAACTTTTGGTGAGTGTTTAACTTTTATTTAAATCTGTTTTTGACACAGTAGGAAGGAGAGGAAGGGCCTTAAACTCGAATGCGCAGAACTGATAATAATTAGCAGTGCGCCCCCTGCAGTGCTGAGCTGTTTACTCAGCTCATGGTCTGACAAGGGGGAAAGAAAAATACACGGACTAATTATTTCATATAATGCAATTAAGATATGCATATTTAGCATAAATTCCACAATGGAAATGTTGATGTCAGCAGATACAAAATTTGTATATCCTGCACAGAGAGAATATGCAGATGTCGCTGGTGGCAGGTAACAACATTAATCTCTGGGTCTCCTAACAGCACAGGGCTTACGCTGTGTATCTGGACATGCATTTGTGTGTCTCTGGTCGCTACTATAAATAGATATGTCTGAAATTATTCTTAAAAATCCGTATTTATCTCTGTCATCCTTAGCTGTGCTCTCTCATCCTCACACATGTGCACTTTGTGTATTTTGAAACTAACACAGACTCACATGCATACACATAGAGGTTCACATAGCAGGTGCATGAGTAAACAATGCATCTTTGCATGTACATAGTGGCTAGTGGCTATGGTGTTTTTACCTGCTACACTAATGATCTGCAGCTGTCACTGCACACACACGCCTAAATACACACCTACACACACACACACGTCTATGTATGCACGGACACCTGCAGCAGACATATGCACACACACTCACACGCACACACACACACCTGCTGCAAACACATGTGCATAAGCACACTAACTGGAGAACAAAACTGGAGGAGCTGAGGTGTAGAAATCTTTGAAGGAAACAAAGAAGAGAACGGAAATAAAACAAGGAAATAAGATAGTGGGTAAGAAGAGAAAGATAGACTCAAACAAAAATACAACATGTAGGAAAGAGGAGTGCAGGTAGAGGTGAAAAATGAAATTCAAAGGAAAGTTAAGGAAAACGAGAGGAAAAACAGGAGAGAGAATTGTTGGCATCCATCCAAATAACTGCCTCCTCTTTCAGTATTCTGGTTGGAATATTCTTGCATATCATTAAAGCCACCACTCAGCAGCTCCGACGCCTCTGCTGCAGGACAACAGCTGGATCCGGCTCACGAACCCAGAACGCTGCACTTCAGGTTGTCTGCTGCGTTTCTTTTGCAGAAGCCGAGGTAGTGAAGGTAAACTGCCAGTAGTGACCAGAGTCAGGTTCTTTGTACACTGATGTGTTTTTCTTATTTTATTGCACATTCAGGTGCAGAGTATGTAAGAGTCACAGCGTAGACAGGGTTATTTTATTATAGCATACTGCTGTTATAATATTAGACAATATTAAGATTTTCAATAATTTACACCGAATCATCAGTCCTACAGTTTGATATAAATGGTGATAAGGTTTTATTGTGAAGGTTATAAAGAACTCATTCTTGCGTGAAGATTCATGTCCTGCCTGGACCTTTGAAAAAAAAACCTTGGAATACGGTTTATTTGCAGTTTTTACCTGAGATAAATATGAAAAATAAATATTTATATGCAAAGTAAAATGTTTTAGCGTTATTAGTCTGACCATGAATCACACATGAAGATATTCTAGAGTGAAACGTGAAGCAATCTGTCAGATTGGATCCACATTGGATCAAAACTGAACCATTGAGTGGACTTATGTAGTCACACTCTGCTTCTTGGTTTTGTTTGATAAAAATGATGGTGCGATTTGTTGAAGGTTGCTTCAATGTCAGTTTAACCCTTGAAAGGAACTAAAGGTATGAGCCGTCTATGGGAGCTGAGGGCTTTTGCTCCAGCTTGGGTCATTTTGCCCTGAGCTTTAGTGCCTTGCAAAAGTTAAATACTAGGCCTTTCCAGTTTACAGCAAGTCAGTAGATGGCAGGGCTCATTCAAACCCCGTTACGGACTGGCGGGGGGAAAAAAGACAAAAATATAGCATGTGTGTGGTCAGATTTGAAACGAATATCCTCTTTCACCAAAGTAATGTCTTCCACAGTAGCCCAATGTTGAACATTCTGGGACAAGAATGTCTGTTGTCATGACACCTTGGTAAATATTTATGGATGTTTGTTCAACTGGTGAACCGATGGCAAATCGCTCTGTCTCAACCACCATGCCCCCGCCTGTCCTTTTACCTGCCAGCTTTAAGCACTTTCAGCAGTTTTTCTAAACCTCAGTGGTTCTTTTTTTTTTTTTTTTTTTTTAAATTCTGGTTATTTAGACAAAGAAAAGTGTGATCATGTTTGAAAACAATCATTTACAAAAAACGTATTCCTGTTCCATCCTATTCCATGGCTTTTACTGTTGCAGTTGTTGTAATTAGTCCTAAATCACTTGTTTTCATAGCATGCATGCTCAAGCGACCTTGAAGGTTTATTCACTATTCTTTTTTTATTTCAAGAATGTCTCAATCTGCCAGTTGCATTAGAACTGAATGACAACAAAAAGCTGATGAAATACTGTGCAAGTTCTGTATAACCCCTCAGGCAGAAAAAGTAGTTGCACAAATATTGTCAACACATGCTTATGACGTTCAAATTCAATTCAAAATATTTTATTGATCCTCAAAGTGGACTATTCATACACCAGCCACAGACGATCAGACCTGCTATTTTAGGACATTTTTCTTTTTTTTCTCTTGATTGCATGTATGAAATTAATTGTCCAATAGAGTATGGAGCTGTAATAATAATGATCTTTATTTATCAGCATATATCTTATGAAAAGGTGTCCTCATGTAACTATTAAACTAAAACCCAAATGCACAAGCACTATCTGAAAAATAAAGAACAACTTAACTTCTTCCACAGCAATTGTAGAGGAAATAACAGCCAGTAGGTGCTCTTGTTTCTACCAGTCGCAGATTTATGATGTGAAAAAAAGAAAAAGGAAAGCTGGGTGTCTTTGTACCTTGAGAAAATTTTAGAAAAACTGAAAAAAAAACAACTGGGAAATGTGATTTTGAAAACAATTTCAAAAGATGTTCCTGGTGGGTGTGCGTCTCTGGCGTCACGGTTTGTGCGCTGACCCTGGTTTTCCAGTGCAGCTCTGGACAACGTTTATTACTCATATGGACGACAAACTTGATTTTCAACCTGAGCTGAATGAAGTCATGGTAGAAAGAAAAAGCTTTACTTGGAAAGAAATTCTTCCCACAATGAAAGATGACTCAGACAACAACAGCTGTTCTCACTCTCACTCTCACTCTGTCTGTGTGTGTGTGTGTGTGTGTGTGTTTGTGTGTGTGTGTGTGTGTGTGTGTGTGTGTGTGTGTGTGTGTGTGTGTGTGTGTGTGTGTGTGAGAGAGACGGTGAGGGAGAGAAAGAGGGAGCGATGGGTATTGGATAGCTGATCTTATTTTCTCACCAGCTGACTGTATGGGAAAAGGATTATTGTAAAACCTGCTTGTTTGCGTTTCATTCTTTTATTTTGCTTCTGAATACATTATAGGTATTAAGAAACACACAACTGGTGCTTTGGACGATAGTAGCCTTGTACTTGGATACAGTAAATACTGAATGCTAAAATGGGTTGTGGTGATTGACCAAAACTTTGTTTGTGAACTGTCCATCCCTCAGTGAATTGAAGATTCCCCTCTTCAGCCGCAGTTTCGTCTCCACAGGCTCCTGAAAGAACACACGATCTGGCAGCTGCGTTTCTGTTTTTCCTTCCTGTTGACTTTTTTAATCTAACGTTGGATGCAGGTCTGGAAACATAACAAGAGAAATATATTAGGAAAGAAAATCTTTGAAATATTCCGAGCATGGCTGAAAGGATTTTTCTTCTTGTTTTTGATTAGATACTAATGTGAAAATATGAATTCATGGAATTTGAATTTCTTTAAACATTTGCCAAAGAAAATGTGCTATTAGCTGCTAATGCCCAAAACTGCTCTTCAGATTCTTTTGCAGAATGAATCACTCTCACACATTTTGATTAGAAAATAAACTATATTTATTAAACATAGTAAAATAAAAGCCTGGTCTGCTTTTCTACAGACTTTTATTTTATTTGATATGTTTGCCAGGACACGGCATCAAGCAGGACTTCCACCATCAGCTCTGTTGTTTGTCCGACTACTCCCCAAATTCCAAGACTTTCTACATCTGACAGTGACGCTTTTCTGAATTTCTTTGTTGACAAGATCAGTGACATCAGGGCGACATTTCTCCTTCAACCAGTACAGCTCCGCCCGCGACTCTCCTGCTCCACGTACATGGTCTCACACCTGTGACACTTCCTAAAGTGACTGCTCTGCCCGGACAAAAGAGTTTCATCTTGTCCTAACGATGTTCTTCTGGCAGTACTGCTCATTAGTGTTTGATATTACTGGACTGTTACAGATGTGTTATAGATATTGTTAATGCATCATTGATGACAGGTGTGGTTCTCCCATTTTTTAAAGCAGCAGTTGCTGAACCAATCCTTAAAAAGCCTAGTTGTGCTTTTATTAGCTCTGTCTGCAGCTTTTGACACTCATACGAACTTACAACTGAACTCTGAAGAAGCAGAAACCCTGGTTCTTAGTGTCATACTGTTAATAAAACAGCTCATAGGTCTTTTTACTGTATCCGCTCAGCCTTATGTGCAAAACCTGGGTAATTCCAAGCAGTTAGTGAAAAACAGTTTCTTTCATCTGTGTAACATCTTTCGATCGAAACGCCTTGTGTACAAATCTGAATTGGAGATGATTAATCTTGCTTTTAAATCCTTGTGTCTCTTTTGTCTAAGAGTTTGTGGCTTTTAACCGGTACACACAAATGAGCTCATATTATGCCTGTTGTACAGTTTCTTCACTAGTCAGCAGTAACTTTAGAATACATTTTAACATCTTAAACCCTGAATGGTCAAGTTACTTCTTATATTTCTGACCTACTGCAGCATTACATTAATGACAAATGGTTTTATTGGTTCAGTGTCCACTGTTTAACCTGTGGTTTTAATGTTTTCCATTCATTCTTTTTTATTGTATGTATCTGCCTTGTGACGTACTTTGTGACTGTGTCTGTGAAAAGTCCTACATGAATAAAATGTACATAATTACATTTTCTACATTCATTTTAAGTGACCTTTCCAACACTTTTAGCGTTTGTCTTAAGTTAAGGGTATCACAATCTGCAGTTGACGAATCTGACGTTAACAAAACAAATTTTACATTTCTACCTTTACAATTAAGAGTCAAAAAGAAGCAAGAAGAAAAGGTGAGTCGATGTCTCACTAGATTTGCAAGATGAACAACTAACGATCCTCACCGACATTTCAATGATATTCTTCAAACATGATAAAGTAACATCATTAAACTACACAAATCATTTGTATGGACGATTTAAATCTGCATGGTATTTTTAAAATAAGGAAGGAATCTGTTGGTTCCAGAAAAGGCTCACAAAGATGCAGGAAGAACCAGGAAACCCCACAGAGAAAGGTCCCAGGTGAGATTCACACCAGGAACCTTCTTGTTGCAAAGCATAAACGTTCCTTGTTACTTTGCAATTTACTTTTTAATGCATCTTATAGAACAGAATAGTAGAAAAGATTTGTAATAGACACATAGCTGGAATAAAATAAAATAAAATAAAATAAATAATGGATTGGACACACACCGCTCCATCACAAAGGAATAGCATCTTGCATGCTGACATGATAATTTGTCTGCTAAGATGGACCTGACAAATAATTCATATTAGTTTTCATGAATTCACAACAAATGATATCTCAGGAAACTTAAAAAAAACAAAAAAACAAGTTTGATATAAGTCCAGTTCAATAAAGTCCATTTCAGTCCAGTTGTAATCCGGTTAAACCCGTGTGATTTCCCCTTTAGACGGGTGACTTGTCCAGTGTGTACCATGGATCTTGGAATTACACTTGGAATAGATACTACATATGCAAATCCAAATGATGGAAATTAATTAATGGACAGGTGAGTATCTTTTGGATGTAAATATTTGCAAAATTAGAAAGTCATCTATTTAGTTTTTCTCATGTGAGGTTATATATTTGGACGTTGCCACTTTGATGGGTGAAATAATCCTTTAGTATACCTGTAAAATAGCGTCGTGAAATTTTACCCTGAAAAAAAAAAAAAAACTGTACTTGGTGCATTTTTTCAGGCTGATGTTTAATGTTGTGTTGCTTTGCCATAATTATCACAATAGTTTACCTTTCTTGAGAGAATCACAATTACTTTTAATAAACAAGATAAACTGGCAACAATCTGTTTTTTAAAGTACTGAAGACGCCCGTAATAACACCCTCCCAAATATATTAAAAAAAGAAACAGCAGAGAGTTAAAAACAAGTTTAGAACTCTATTTAAACCCCCAAAGCCCAAACACCACAGACAACTCACACACTCCCATACACACGCACACACAAGCACACGCACACATGCACTCCTACACATGCACACACACCCCACACACACTCCCATACACACGCACACACAAGCACACGCACACATGCACTCCTACACATGCACACACACACACACACCCCACACACACTCCCATACACACGCACACACAAGCACACGCACACATGCACTCCTACACATGCACACACACACACACACCCCACACACACTCCCATACACACGCACACATGCACTCCCACACATGCACACACACACACACACACCCCACACAGACACACACTCCCATACACACACACATGCACTTCCACACATGCACGCACACATACACACACACACACACATACTGCCACACACACACACACACACACACACACACACACACACACACACACACACACACACACACACACACACACACACACACACACTCCTCACAGCAGCAGGCTGAGAATGAGCTGCACCTGCAGTCTGACAAATGTTAAGGTGTTTGTATGTGTACATCTATATTTGGTGCGTTTGTAGTATCAGGTTGCATTTCTCATGTCTGCGTATGTTGTTTTTAATACTGAGAATATGAAATCAAGTGAATGGAAAATGAAAAAAAAGAGGAAGACTGGAGGAAAATATGGATGATTGAGGTAAAGGAGGAGCAGGGAGCAAAAGAGAGGAAATGGGGGAAGGAGGGAAGGAGGGAGGGAGGTGTTCAGTATGAACATCTGGCTCTGCGGCTATGAAAGAATTCCCAGCTACACACACAGGCACACACACTTCCCTCCTGTGTAAATCTGTCTGGCCAGGTGAGGTAAGTCGGAATAAAGTGATTTCAGTTCTGACAGACTAAACAAAAACTGCAATGTATTTTATTCTTTTAAAGTTTAAAGTTAAATTGCAGACTCTTTTTAAATACTTTTATTTTAATTAATATTTTTTTTATTTTGAATGCAAAGCTCTACCATAAGCTGGAAGTTCAGGCTGTTCCGCGGAGGTAATTAGGGCAGTGGTAATTAGAGTGCTGCTCCGTAACTTTCTCCAGCCTGCATGGTTTTGGGAGTCGGAAGGGTGGAAAACTGTATTCATAAAATCTATTTATAAATTCTTTTGAACATTTCTGATACATCAATCCAGAGTATAAAAATGAAAGTGTCATTTAAGTGACTGTACAATTTGTGCATTATAATTTTAAGGAAGCAAAAGTTTGCAAAAGTTATGCTTAAGCATTAACCATGTGTTGAGCCAGCAGCGCAGCGTTTACTTTCTACAGCAGGTGGAATGAAGATCAAAAACAACCAACCAAATTTTAAGACAAACAAGCAAACAAAGACATTTGGTGAGGAATTGTCGCTATTTTGGGATGCTAAATAACTTCCTTGGTTGAGCAGGTGCTCCATTCATGGAGGTCAACATAAACCAGAGGTGGACAAACCACAGGTGCTGTGAAGATGAACACTTCTGATGACCATTTTCCTATTCCTCACCTACTATATGTTGATGCATTTTAAGCAGAAATATATTGAGAACATGAATCAAGGAATTCATGTTCTTACTCTGCTTGTCCAAACTGTGTTGGTGGTGCAGCATCAAGGCCTACTAAGATCACACAGCATCAGAAGAAAAGTATGGATGAAGCTCTTCTCCATGTTATGGTTCCCATTTCCCCAGACGTGGAACGCCTAGAAGGATGTTCATGAAGACAAGCTGGCTGGTAAAATTGCTAGCACCACCTATCATGACAACCTAAAGACTTGGCTCATGTCCCCACTGCTGATGAACACGTCACACCTAAGATGAATGTTGACATTGCTAACATCTGTTCAAGCAGAGAGCTCAGCACACCAACGAGACCATACCTCCATACCTCCATACCTCCATACCTCCATACATCCATACCTCCATACCTCCATACATCCATACATCCATACCTCCATACATCCATACCTCCATACCTCCATATCTCCATACCTCCATACCTCCATACCTCCATACCTCCATACCTCCATACCTCCATACCTCCATACATCCATACATCCATACCTCCATACATCCATACCTCCATACATCCATACCTCCATACCTCCATACCTCCATACATCCATACCTCCATACCTCCATACATCCATACCTCCATACATCCATACCTCCATACCTCCATATCTCCATACCTCCATACCTCCATACATCCATACCTCCATACCTCCATACATCCATACCTCCATACATCCATACCTCCATACCTCCATACCTCCATATCTCCATACCTCCATACATCCATACCTCCATACCTCCATACATCCATACCTCCATACATCCATACCTCCATACCTCCATACATCCATACCTCCATACCTCCATACCTCCATACCTCCATACATCCATACCTCCATACATCCATACCTCCATACCTCCATACATCCATACCTCCATACCTCCATACATCCATACCTCCATACATCCATACCTCCATACCTCCATACATCCATACCTCCATACCTCCATACATCCATACCTCCATACTTCCATACATCCATACCATACATCCATACCTCCATACCTTCATACCTTCATACCTCCATACCTCCATACATCCATACCTCCATACATCCATACCTCCATACATCCATACCTCCATACACACATACCTCCATACCTCCATACATCCATACCTCCATACCTCCATACATCCATACCTCCATACATCCATACCTCCATACCTCCATACACCCATACCTCCATACCTCCATACATCCATACCTCCATACACACATACCTCCATACCTCCATACATCCATACCTCCATACCTCCATACATCCATACCTCCATACATCCATACCTCCATACCTCCATACACCCATACCTCCATACCTCCATACATCCATACCTCCATACATCCATACCTCCATACCTCCATACATCCATACCTCCATACCTCCATACATCCATACCTCCATACTTCCATACATCCATACCATACATCCATACCTCCATACCTTCATACCTTCATACCTCCATACCTTCATACCTCCATACCTCCATACCTCCATACATCCATACATCCATACATCCATACATCCATACCTCCATACCTCCATACCTCCATACCTCCATACATCTATACCTCCATATCTCCATACCTCCATACCTCCATATCTCCATACCTCCATACAACCATACATCCATACCTCCATACCTCCATACATCCATACCTCCATACCTCCATACAACCATACATCCATACCTCCATACATCCATACCTCCATACATCCATACCTCCATACCTCCATACATCCATACCTCCATACATCCATACCTCCATACCTCCATACCTCCATACAACCATACATCCATACCTCCATACCTCCATACATCCATACCTCCATACATCCATACCTCCATACCTCCATACCTCGTTGCCTTATGTGAGTTAGCTGATAGGTGTGCTTTTGCGACTACTGAACATGATATGCTCAAAGACCAACTTGCTGGAAAAGCTTACGCACAAGAAGCCAGAGAGGCTTCTGATGGGATCTTCACTGTCATTGGACTCTGCCATTGGTCTCGCTTGTCAAGTGGAGCAAGCATAACAGTTGTGTAACGGGGATGCAACGGTGCACGCTGTGGTATTGCAACGGCCACAGCAGCCGAGGAATACCTTCAGCACTCACTCCTCTAAAAATCCAAAGAAAAACCTCATGCTGCTCAGCTATTCAAGTCAGAGAGGTGATGCCTGAGGTAATTGTGCTTATGATGATGACTGATGAACTGATGCTACAGAATACACGGCAAAGTGCACACTGAATCTGCCTCTGGCGACACTACAGACTATGATCTGCTGATAGACAGGCTCCACCCTTCTGTCATACTTGAGGTTCAACACACACTTCTCTGGATGCCCACTTTGTCTCCACTTTTCCCCCAGTTAAACTGGTCACTTAATTAAAAGAGCACATTCCCAGGCTGGGGGGGTCAACTCCCTTTTAAACAAACAAGCTCAAGCTTCTCTCAATATGTTTCAAGGAGGTGGTGCATTACTGGGAATGGACTTAATAAGGGCATTGCAGCAGACACCTGACCAGAGTCCAGCAGCACATTTAATGCTAACTACGACTGATTCCAGTGCAGTTGGTAGGGTTTGTACTCAAAGTTAATCTGCATGCGTCTGCAGTACCAGTAAAGCATAACTGAACACACGGATGCATCATCATGGCGTTCTCCAATCATAGTTACAACCAGAAAAGTAGGCAGACCTAAACTGCGTGTGGACTTGTGGGAGCTCAGTGAGGCCATCATTGCATACAGTCACCCCTCCCCCACATGGCTGAGATGCTGAGTGAGCTCAGGGGTACTGTTGTGTTTTCCACCATAGAACTGGCCTCTGCTCACCACCACCCTCCACTGCATAAACAGTCATGCCTTTCATGAAGGGCTTTTTTCCCGATACTGTCAGGTCTCCTTTGGCTTGGCCTCTTCCCCATCTACATGGCAAAAAACTGATGGAGCTATCCATAAGAACATACCTGGTGTACACTATTATTTGGATGACAAAAGCCCGTGTGGGGTTTTTCAGTGCCTGATTGATTCTGGCCTAAAACTAAATATTCAAAAATGCTTGTTCAGACATTCCAGCCTCAGAGTTTTGGGCCACTTAATCTCCAGTGAGGGAATTCAGCCAGACATGGATCATATTATCGTTATCTGTGATGCCCCAGCCCCACATGATCTTGCCTCGCTGCGTTCCTTCTTGGGATTGATTTCCATTACACTAAATTCCTGCCAACCTGTGCTGCTGTTAGGGAACCCCTTCGCGCATTGTTGCAACATGCTCCAGACTTAAGTTCTGAACGGACTGTGGATGCTGATCGCAGCCTTAATTAACTAAAACAGCTGCTCCTGCATAGGCCAGTGCTTGCATTATTTGGCCCTTCTAGTATTTGTGACTACGGATGTATCAGATTACAGCTTGGGTGGCGTGCTAACTTAGCTGCACTCTGGTAACACTGAACGTGTTGCTTTTGCCTTGTGAACCCTGAAGAGAAATAGTCTCCAGTAAGAAAACAGAGGTTCTTCAGTGTGTTTTGGACTGTTGAAAAGTGAAGATCATATCTGTGGGGATGGCGCTTCATACAAGACCGGACACAAGACCAGAGAAGCAAGCTCTGACCACACATGAGAGCTGCAAGATGGTCCGTGTGCTTGTTGCGCTTCACCTACGATGTGCGCCATAGACCTGGACCACTGAACCAGGCTGCTGACTGTCTGGCATGTTTGCCACTGCCTGTTGTAACTGCTGAGAAGAAGCCTCAGCTTTGTCCATGAAGGATTTCATACTTAAATTGATCATTTTTCTGAACTCAGATGCACAGATCTAAATGTGACGGCTAAACTGTAAATCAGATATGGATCCTATTTTGAGGCCATGCTTCTGAATTTGACCTAAGCTCAGCTCCTCGATCTAGGCGGCCAGTCAGTATGAGATTTCCTTAAGTGTCTTCCCCTTACTTACAGTGACCTTTTCAGAAAAATCTTTGTCCTCGCTAGAAACACAAGCAACATTTTGCGTACCTTTCACTTTTTCTATCTCCGTTATCTCCTTCTTAATCTTAGAGATTAGAGAAATGTTGCTCCACTCTGTCAGTTGACGTATTTTTTTTCATCTTCAGTAGTCTCCTTACTTGATGTTCTGCAGTTATATACCAGACTTCAGCTGGTAAGGACAAACCTGATGTACAGCTACACTGGATCAGGGCTTAATTCGCCACTTGTGTTTCCGTGGCAGAGTGGGACCGCCACATAACTGTAGACGATCCTGAGAGAAAGAAAACAAACAAAAAAACAGAACAAACCAAACAATAGTTACACAGAATTGGTTAAGGGGTTCACTATGCGAAAAATAAGTCTTTTGTTAATCGTGTCAGGACATGACGTCTATGTCGCTGTGCTCAAAGTCATTTAGGATGATTCAGTATTCTAGTCTTTTGTGGAAGAAACGGGGAGAATGTGTTTAGCACCGAAGACAGAATAGACCATGCAGATTGCAATCAATAAAATCTAAACACTTCTGTGGTGTCATGGGGTTGTAACAGTTCCTGTGACAAAGGTCCTTTACACGTCTGTGATGATAGCATTGATTCAGAAAAGTGCACTGACATTTTAGAGCATTATATGTTGCCTTCAAGATGACATCTTTCCATTTCCATTTTTTTAACATGACATAGAAACACACTGCAGAAAGTAGTTGTGAGTACTGGACTGACTGTAGCCATCAACTCTCCCCAATAGGAGAATATGCGCAGAATTTTGAAATAAAAGATGTGACAATGACGACTCCCATCCCATAGCACAGTTTAGAGGATAACATGGGGTTACAGTTCAAAATCTCCCTTTTCAACCATATATTTTCAGCTCTGTTCACAACAACCTGTTATAATGTGTGGCAAGTTGACTTCACCTGAGGTATGCTTTTTGTCTTTCTTTTTTAATAATTTATTTATCTATTTATTTAAATATTCATTCTTTTTTTTTTAGCTACTTACTTCAGAGATACAGCAAATATTGTAAGATGTGAAATTAGGTGGAGATATAGAAGTGAAGGTTGGCATTCAACAGTCATCCCCCACAAGGTCACCCACAAACTGTTCTCCCTCGGACTACAGCCCATCCTTTGTGACTGGCTCCAGGACTTTCTGACTGGCAGGCCTCAGTCCGTCAGGATAGGGAACTGGACTTGAGCTTGCATCATCACAAACACTGGCACACCGCAGGGGTGCGTCCTCAGTCCCATCCTCTACACCCTGTTTACTCACGACTGTGTGACCGCCACAAGGACAACATCGCCCTGAAGTTTGCAGATGACACTGCCGTGATAGGACGCATCACTGGCAGGTACGCAGCAGACTGCAAGAGGGCGGTGGCCCCTCTGGTGACAGGGTGTGAGGACAACAACCTCACCCTCAACGCAGACAAGACCTAGGAGATGATAGTGGACGTGAAGAAGGAGAGGAGGCCTGATCAGCCACTGCTCATTCGGGGCAGGAAGTGGAGAGGTTGAGCGGCTTTAAATATCTGGGTTCCACATCAGCAAAGACCTCACTTGGACACTGAACACCACACAGCTGGTGAAGAAAGCTCAGCAGCGCCTAAACTTCCTGAGGAGGCTGAGGAAGTTTGGCACGTCACCAAAGATCCTCATCAACCTCTACAGCTGTGTTGTTGAGTCCATCCTGACCAGCTGCATCACCATCATGGACAGAAAACCCCTGCAGAGAGTGATGGAGTCTGTGTCTAAGATCACCAGGACTCCCACACCCTCTCTGCAGAGTCCACAGGAGATCTGCCTCCATCATCAAGGACCCACCCACCCCCAACACAGACTGTCCACTGTCCTCCCCTCAGGCCGGAGGTGCAGGAGTGTGAAGTGCAGGACCACCAGACTCAGACCATCTCAAAGTGTTTGAATTGGTAGTAATTTCAGACACCCAAACATAATATCCATCCAGCCTCTATAACTAATCCTTCAACTTCAGGGTCACCGTATCCCAGCTCTCCTCAGGCGGAAGGTAAAGGTATAGCCTCAAATACCCTCAAATACCCTCAAATACTCACAAATGTAAGTCATATTAGAAGCATGGTTTTCTGAATAATGAATATTTACAGCCTGGTTCACACCCACGACAACTCTGAGGGGCGTGACATTTTTTGTACCACGCCGGGAGACTACATTACATTTATTTCTTATATTATTGACTGACAGTTGTAGTCATGCTGCCGTGCTTAACAAAGCATCCAGCTGTTTGAATGAACCCCGGCTTTGGGTAAACGCAACTGTCATTTTTGATTTTGCCATCAAGTGAACACGTTTAACGATATGTCCCTCTGTAAATGTCTGGCGTCGGGTTCGGCTGAAGAGGCTGAGAGTCTTCAGAAACCAGTGGGTCACGTGACCTAATGCTTCATCCCTTGTTTTATTCAGTCTATGGCGTAACCTAACCCCACTTCGGAAATCTAGGTGACTTCACAGAATGATTTGACCAGCTCTTACAAAGTCTATGGTTTCTATCCACTTTGAAATAGTCCCTGAAACTTCTGCCCCATCTCTTGTCCTTCTTCATGTTCTTTCTCTCTTATGGACTAATTATTGTCATTGTTCTGCTGTTCGCGCTGCTGGCTGCCAAATGGAATTAAAAACCAATTATTGATAAATGAAGAGTGGCTTCAGCCGTTTGTGTGTGTGTGTGTTTGTGTCTGGAACCGAGCCTAGACCACAGTACTACATCTGTCATCCAAACGCTGCACTAACAACCACTCATGTGTGGCATAGCATCCTGTGCACTCAACACACACATCTGCCCTGCAATGTCTCCACTGCAGGAGTGTGTGTGTGTGTGGCTGTGTCAAAAATGTTCATGCATCTGTGCTTTCATATGTGTATGATGCATGTCTGTGACTTTGTAGCATGTGCGTATGCACATACAAGCAGGTGTGAGTACAGATGCACGTATTTGCAGAGGTGTCTTAGTTAAATCTGATTCTGTCTTTGAGTGTGTAGTTGTGTGCTTTCTGTTTGTGTGATAGACTGACGTGTGAAGATGGTGGATGATCAACATATGAATTTCACCTCACACTTTACATGTTGACAACAGTGTTAAAAGCACATATCATGAGAATTTTCACTTCCAGCAACCTCCATTGATCTGTGCAGTGTATTTTGGAGGCTAGCAGCTTTATAAGATTAAACACAGTAGATGTAAATTAGATGACTATGAGATGATATGTAATATATATATTTGTATATATGTAACACGAGTGGTACCACGTAACATCATGGCCTGCTGTCTGTCTGGTTGACCTCGCTGGAGTAGCTGAATGATGACGGAGGATTTGCGTAGCAACTTCCCCAACTCGTGTTGCACAAATATGACCAGCAGCCTCCCTCTGCCACTCCTGCTGTTCTGTTTGTTGAACGTAATTAACTTCTTTCTGAGGTTCTTCAGTTTGTTAACGACTGGAGTCTTGCAAAGTCGCGCTCTGTCATTTTAGCAGCCGGCTGCAGATTACGGTTCTGTAATATGCTGATTTATGACGTCCACGGCTCTGAGGACGAGGAGCTTACAGACATCTTCGTCTTGTCACCAACAAATCCAGCCCATGACCCGCCACCTCGCATCTCAACCAGATACATTAGGAGCCATGTAGCTCAACCAGTTGTGGTGTGAGAGGTCACACAGACAGAGGTCCTAACAAGCAAGTAAGCAAGCAAGTAAACTATGAGACAGAACACAGAGTGAAACAAAACATTAATAATGACACACATGGAAGGTAAAGAGAGTTAGGAAATGTTCCCATTGTATTCCAGGAGGTCCACTATTCGTCCAGGCCTGTAGCAGCATAACTGAAAGGATGGTTCAGGGTACCACTGCCAGTCCTGGAGATTCGCCCTGTTAATTCTCATCAGACCTTTTGCTGCAAATGTTGGATCATCTGGAACCTTTTTTGAGAATGTTTTGCGTTAACAGAAGTACATTCTTGAAGTAACAATGTTATTTTTAACATCACTGAAGAAAGAATTTTCTGTACACATTACAAAGGTATGGCTGAGGAAGAAGAGGGCACAGGTTAAAACATATATCTGGAAAAATTGGGACAGAAAATGTTTTGTGTGTGTGCTTCATCGCCTGGTATCCTCATTGCTGAGGCCACTTTTACATTTTTTGTCAAGAGATATATAATATTACAATGCTTTACTTTTCCAAATGCAATGCAATTGCAGGCCTGCAAAAATGGCTGTATATTGATTAAGAAGTAACAACATATATATATATATATATATATATATATATATATGTATATATATATATATATATATATATATATATATATATATATATATATATATATAATATATATATATATATATATATCTATATATATATATCTATATATATATATATATATATATATATAAATAACAGACACATAACTAGCTCCTCACTCCTTCTTCAGCCCTGCATACAGCCAACTTGTATTAATTATAATAACACAAATCCATCAACTGATTGATATCTGTGAGAAGTGGGACCGGGCTATTTTTTATGGCTGCTGCAGGTCAGTGTGTGTGTGTGTGTGTGTGTGTGTGTGTTTGTGTGTGTGTGTGTGTGTGTGTGTGTGTGTGTGTGTGTGTGTGTGTGTGTGTGTGTGTGCTATATTTATATACATACGTGTGTGTTTGTTTAGGTTTTGACACCAGAGTTGTTTTAGAAAATAAAAAAAGTTTGTAATTACATCTGCAAGGGGGCAACTTCTTATCTGTGGTAGCGTGTGGCCAACGGCAAACGCTTTGAAATATAGCTCCATCTTAATGTGGCAATGGCAAAATACTGGTAATAACTGCTGATAAACAAGACGAGTGTAATTGCATCTATTAGCATTTTCAAATAATGACACTGAAAAATTAATGTGTTTGTTGCCAATAACTGCTGCAAGGTCTGAGATACATAAATGCACACACACACACACACACACACACACACACACACACACACACACACACACACACACACACACACACACACACTGGGAACGGTTTTTTCCACATTTGAGCTTGTTTAAGTTTGAGAATAGCTTTTCATTTGTAATAAGTTGATATATTATTTAATTATTTTCAAAGATTTACATTCAAATTATATTAGAGATTGGCACTGTTCTAAAGCCCACCCAAAAGTTTGCAATGCATTTCTTTCTTTTGTTTTAAATTCTGCATTAAACAGAGAGAGCTATTTTATCTTCATGCTTCTATGGTCCTAAAACACAAGGTGAAATTACTGTGACATAATAACCTGCTTAACTTTCCACGCTTTAACTATATAATGTATCAGACAGCAGTTGTTTAAATGCACATAGTCATTGCTGGGATTTTAATGTATGATAATACAGAAACTTTTTTCCTTTTTTTATATCTTGATTGTTTGTAGTTTTAGGTGTAGCTCAACCACCAGTCAGGCAGTGTAGGTCACTTGAAACAGGCACAGCTTCAGTCAAGCTCTTGGATGAGGTGGTGTGATCACAACACCCAGCAGAGCTTGATATTTTGTTCTCCTACCTTTATTTAAACACTGAAAAACACTGGTGTAGAAGCTTTTTACTAAAGCAATTTACTAGATTTGTATAAGCGCATTACAAAAGTAAGAAAACACCTGATGAAAACAGAAGCAGTGCTGGGGTGACAGATTTCTGCTCCTGAACGGAGCTTGACAGTAGAAATCAAACCAACCAATACACCAAAAATGGACCACCCTGAGCTCTGCTGCAGGTATGAGCTCTGTTCAAAGAAATGACGTTCCAGCAGCGCTCAAACAGAACGGTGAAGAGCGCCTGATCAACCACTGGAGCTGAGCAGTCACGGCAGGAAGAAGCTCTGGATTGGGATGTCCTCTCAGTTTATGGTTCCCCAAACCTACGTACGCATGCGGGAACAAACACAGCACAGAGAAACGGTTTCAGGGACTTCTAGAGTAGAATCAACGGAGCGTGAGTGTTACACTGTCGTTATTGTGTGTGAGGAATGACTGTAACGACTCGAGAATCTCATTTCCACCGAATACTGGTTATAACAGAACATTTAAGAAAGCGGTGGACATGATGAGATCTGTGGGTCATGTGTACAAAAAGTAATTTAAAAAAGTCCATTTTTCAATATTGAGAAAAATGAACAATAAATAAGTGTAAGTCTTTAATATAAATTGAAATTAAAAGCACCTTCAACAGGTTGCTAAATATTTTTTTGTGTCTTTATTAATACATTAGGTAATTTTATTGATTTAATAACTGTATTTATTTGATTTTAAAATATCAAACTTGAGTTATTCAATAATTTATTATTATCATTATTTTTTTATTTAATTCTGGGAGTGGTGCAGAGGTCTCAGAAATTCAAATATCAAATATGAAACATCTGGCAGTAAAGGGTTAAATGAGGCCAAACACTGTCTCCCGAAAAGAGGAATATGGTTGAAAACACTGAGAAGACAGTAAAACTGTTACTAGAAACACTGTTTAAGTATGACAGGAGCAATAGAGACTTAAACTATTAAACACAGTGAAGAGAAAACTGAAGCAGAAGAAGTCTGAAGAGAGAAAGAAAGAGAAGCTGAAGAGTCATTTAAACGGAAAACAGCGGGAACCATCTGTTGGTGCACATCCTCAGTCTTCCAGGGCCTTGTGGAAGTATCACCTGTCACCTGAAAGGCCTCCTCAAGTCCAGCGGAGGAGAGTCTCAGGCTCATAAAACACTGTTGGGGTGTTCAAACTGGCAAAGCTGCGGCTCCAGTGGAAGAACGTTGTCAAGTGTAAATTCCTGCCCACCTTTGAGATGCTTTGATTACGTGAATCAGGGTGAAAATGGTTTGAATCCGCCTGGGGCAGTTTTCAAGAACCCTGCATTTTAAAAACAATTTAAAACAGAAATGGGTAGCGCTTGAATCCGGCTCTTAAAATTTTAAGACGATACACGCTCTCAAAACAAAGTAAAACAGAAAGGCAGTTTAGTGCCATCCATCTTGACCCTTTTGAAAAAAAAAAAACGGAGGAAAAATGATTTCTTTACATAAAGAAAACCTAAGTCAGGTGGAACTTTGAGTCTAATAATGTCATTTTTCTTTCACCATCTTTGAATTTCTTTTAGTTTCAATTCCTCTGTTGGTTACCAGAACGTTTCCTCCTCATTTTTATTCAGTTCTCTCGCTGCTGTTTAACCACATTTCATGACAGTCGAGTTGCCCTACTTTTTATTAGAAAATACACCAACATCATCATGCACAGAGATGATAAGACGGCTCGTTTTGTGCTGCATATTTTTCTGAAAACACCATCTATATACAGACGGGTTATTTTTATGTCCTGACGAAACAGGTGTATTTTCTTTTTCACACATCTGGAAATCTGACTTCTTAAGTTATCGCTATATATGTTTTTTTTCTTCATTTATGAGTTTGTATACATGAAATTATGTATACAAAATACATTCTGTTGTATTTGTGAAATTAGCTGTAGATATATTGTTTTAATATATATTTTTCTATTCAGTTGAAATAAGCTTAAGTTGACTGACATCTCTGTTGTCTGTTTCTTTAATTTCTTACGTCAAGTACTTTTACATTTGTTGTGGAGTTGTTGTTGTTTTTATTTATATTTGACACCCCCCCCCCCTTTCTTCTTTTCCATTTCTCTCAAACGCCCTCTCATGTATGTCAGGGGTGAGGATGTAAGGGTTGGTTTAATTAATACCTCAGCATATCCCCTCTCTGTTCTCCTCTCCAGCTCCGGACATTAATCAGAGGTATTTTCGGGGGAAGCGAGGCGGCACAGGTGCAAATTGTCAGGGGCATAGTGAGAGAATCAGATGATGTATGGAAATACACAGCAAAACCTGATCCAGGCGTCCAATCATCATCCATCAACATCCAGTCGCAGGGAGGAATAAACCATTCTCGCCAATGGAGAAAAGGGAGGTGAAGGTTTTACATCTAGCTTTATCATACAAATATCTAACTGCTTGTTTTGATGGTGTGCGAGTGCAAACATGAGGCCAAGCTCCTGCCCATTTGGACACACACACCAAAAAGGAAAGACTGGCAGAAACTCAGACTCGTCCCTGCTCGCATGTTTCAAACTGTGTGTTTAAGAAAATAAAAATGATCTGTCCAGATTTAATTCACATATATTAAATGTTCACTGACCAATGTGGGTTTTTTTTTCCAGGTACTCCAGCCTCCTCCCACAGTCCAAAAACATGCATGCTGGGTTAATGGGTGATTCTGAATTACTTCAGGGTGGGAGTGTGTGTGTGGTTTGTGGTCTGTGGCCCTGTGATGGACTGACAACCTGTCCGTGCGGGCCCCTGCCTTTCACCTGAGCAGAGCTGGGATTGGCTCCGGCAGAGTCCAGGGACCATAAATAAGGACAAACAGGTACACATGACAGATGTATGGATGGATGAATGAATGTTCTTAGTTTATCTTGTCATGGAGCGGCTGAGACACGGTGCTGAGAGCAGGTCGTTGCCCAGCCAGAAGGTCGGTGGATCAGTCCCCAGATGCCCTTGAGCAGGACCCTGAGCCCCCCCACTACCCTCCAATATAGTCAGTGGTGCAGGATCGTAGAGACAAGACGCTACTTTATTTAGTGTGAACAGCAGAGCGTCTGTTGGACTGTAAATGGATGATGATAAATGGGATAAAATTAGAATATTATTGGATTGTATTCAGTTCAGTTCAATTCAATTCAGTTCAAAAAATACTTTATTAATCCCTAAAGGGAAATTGATTAACAACTTGGGCTTGGAATAAGTTTGTTAGCTTGGTAAAGAGTTGTAAACTGGTTCTTTATGAATAAATTGAAATGCAAAAAGAACTGTATAGTAAACTGCATACATTAGCAGTTAGTCAGAAAAAATTATATTCTTCACCCTCAAGCTCTGATAAACTCTTTATTTCCCCATATCTCCCATTGGATCCATTTAAATTAAATAAATGCATTAAGTAGCAAAAGACAAGAAATATCATCCCCCTTAATTAGACCTGAGGAAATTACATAGTTGATGCCACATCAGACTTTAGGATACATTTATTAAATCTTATCTGATGATATTATTAATTATTATGTGAGATATGATGCTGATGGGCATGATTATAGAAATAATGAAAGGACAATAACAAGCAGCACAATTCCAATATAATTGCTACACTGATAATCTCACTGTTGATTAATTATGATAATGTTCTTAAACCAGGTAAGCAAATTCTAAAACTCTCCTGCACCATATCGAAATGCCTCTTATGTGTAAATATCAGTGAAATTAATTTACAGTTGTGGTTAATGCAGAGTGCAAACACAGTCCAATGCAAATAAGTTTCTATAATCGTGTAATGGCGGATCCGACTAATTAGGAGCCTCGATAAAACGTAAAGCCTGAGAAAAGCACATGTACACAAATGCACACGTAATGTTATTGCGTATCACCTAGATACGATTTATTCTATCATTATACTGTCATACTCTATTAAACACAACTTGAGGTGACAGAAAAGCCTGAAGTTGAAGATTGGAGCGAACACTGTAATCTGAATGATGAATGTTATATCCACCATGCTGAAGTTCATTTCTCTGACTGGCGGTTTTATGTGCATTAGAGAACTTTCGTCATGGTGATGAGACCATGTGTAAAAAGTGCTTGTAAAAGGGAAATGTTTCATGGAAAACGGTTAAAGAGGTCAGTGTAGAAAAAGATGGATGTAACTGATGACAGCTGCATTTAATTTGTCAGTTTTTCTTTCATGTCTGTTGTTTGAGAAATGAACCATCTTTGTATAGCACTCTTCGAGTCTTACTGACCACTCACAACGCTTTTGCGCTGCATGACACATTCACCCGTGGGTGTAACTATGGTTCAAAATGTGGGAGGGGGGCACAGAGCGGAGAGTTGGGGTCCTCAGGCAGAAAAAAAACATAAATGTTGAAAACAGCAGCTACGAACCACGTTGGAAACGTTCAACTTTATATTTTCATCAACCCTGTGTTCACTTCTTACTTTCACTGTCAACAAATCAAAATCACCCGTCCACTGCTGATAACCTCCCTGCACAGTTTCTGCTGCTGTCTCACCTTTGTTTTTAGTTACCCAGACAGAAGTCGTACAGAATATTGAAAACAGCCCAAGAAAATGAATGCCAGTACTTATTTTGTCCATGTTAAAATTAATATAAAATTTATAAAAGTGTTCAAATGCAGAATAAAGAGGCACATCTTATATATTTGTACTTGCGTTCGACAGTTTGCCATAAATTTAAAATGTCTAGGTCAAATGGTTATAAAGTTGTTGTTTTTTTTTAATTAACTTTTTTTTTCAATGACTCTGTTGAACCTTAACTTACAAGAAGGATTAGATTTTCATTTATCAGTGTTCAGTAAGTATTATTATTTAATTATTCAGTAATATTTCTTTTGTCAAGTTATTTCAGTTGATGTTACATGTGGATACAGGACACGTATTTTAGGTAATACTTAAATGAATAAATATTAGTTAATTTCTTTCCATAAAGGAAATTTGCATTTTGAATTTAAAGTGCAAACTAATTTTGTGTGATGAAAGATTTAGCCTGGTCAGAATAGACTTCCGACTTGTTATCCCGCTGTTATCGCCAACTGGAGTTCATCAGAAGCTTGAAAAATGTTGCTTCTTCATAGTCGTAAAAATATATAAAACCTATTGAAACACAACGATGACGTTTTCTTTTTCAAAGCACTAAATATAAGAAGTACCTCACATACAGCAGTTATATTCCCACCGAACCAAGAGTGTAATGTGGTGTATGTCTGGCTTATATGTACAAAGGCATTTTTCTTTTTAATATGCATTAGTATGTGCATAGCTGCCTTAGCAAATTTGTGTCCATGCTCATTATGAGCCTGATTGTCTGTAACAGCAGAGCGGTTGAGCTAATGCGCTGGTATTAATTTGAGGGGGAGCTTATCCTCCTAAGGTTGTTCTGACATGGCCGCTAATCTCACTGGTGGCTCTCCTTTTAATTTAATTACAGTTAAACGTGTTAATATTTCATTAAAGTATTAGTTAGAATAACGTGTGTTTTAATCAGACCAATGTGCTGCAGCAGCAGCGTTCACACAGACCAGTGTCACGCTCCGACCCTCCCTCGCTATTATCCGCTGTCTGCTCATCTGTTTGTTCTCTCGAGACTTCCTCATCCTTTCATCCCCTCGTCTGACAGAAGCTGGCACACACACACACGCACGCACACACACGCACACACACATTCTCCCTCTCTTTTTATGAAACACACATGAGTGTGTATCAGATGAATGCCCAGGAATAAATGTAAATGAGAAGTTTTCTGGATAACCCCCTCCACACATGCACCCACGTACATAAACATTTTCAGCTCCTTTTCTCCACAGGCCAGAGCAGATGTCTCTTGTCAAAATGAACAAGCGTCAAAACGACCAGCCTGTCATATTTTCATATTTAACTATTCATCTCATTCTAATTCATGGCGCTGGCAAACACGTACACACAGGCCACGTCTAACATTATCATTAAGCATCAAAGTTAACGTGGAGGACACTTCACAGGAAAATGACCTTAAGTGTAACAACTTCCAGGTTCTGACGAGTGATTGTCAAACTGAATAAAGTCTCCTGAGTGAACACTGAATTATGAAATATTACATCAGCTCATGTCAAACAGCTTTTTGAAGTATTAAATTTTACAACTCACATATTTAACATCATTCTATTGTTGAACGTGACATTACAAACTAGGACAATGGTTTGACTTAGGGAAAACTATCTTGCTGATGTAAAATATATAAAACAACTCAGATCATGAGACAATATCCTTCTTTTATCAAATGATTGACAAAGAAATGCACTGGGACTTCTCTAATAAGCTAAAAACATTTGACACAGAGACCGCAGCTTTTGTCATCTTACTTTTCACTCTTATTCTCTGAATAATAATTATTGTGTTTGCATAGCCCCTGAAACTTTGTGATGGCACGCAGACTAGGTTGAGTCGGATCACTTTTGTATCACGTCCAACATGATATGAGGGTCTGAACTGCTGCAGTCACGTGACCGGACAAAATAGTTGTTGATTCATTTCTAATAGTAGCAACTGTTGACAGGAATCCAGTGAATCTCAATGTTGCATTACCAAAAAACACAGTCCACACCTCCTACTTGAATTACACCACCCTGTCAGTTTTTTCAAAGCAACAACAAATGAATCCACAAATGCATACGTAACTACTCACCAGATTGCACATTTTCTCATTAATGCCCTCCCTGCAGATCGCTCAAAGCCACGGCTCTTTCCTTTTACCATCCTATCTCTGTAAAAAGAAGTGGAAAAAACAGGATTAATCCACATGTTACTGTTTCCGGCAGTGACAAACACCATACATGCACGGTGCCTGTCTCGCTGCCTGTCACAGGCTCGTCTGGCTGAAGCAACGAGGAATATTTACTTACATGTGATCAGTATCTAAAAAAATGGAATTCGGTTACGTTAACAGATTGACAAAGTCGTTAAGGGCTTATTTTTATTATGCAATCAAAAGTAACTCCTGTTGTTACTGTTGCGGTTGTTCCTTTTGTCTGTGAACATTGGGAATTTCATTCGGTGGATGTTCTCCAGCACACTCAGGTTGTGCGTAATCACAGAAGACAGATATGGTTTATATCTCCTCTCCTCCATCAGACTCTCCTGCTTGGGCCCAGCTTGTTTTTCTTGTGTTATTGGCTCATCCTTCTCTGGCTTCTCTGTGTGTCCTCCTCCAGATTTCTGGTGGGAAATCCTTGTTGTTACATTACAGCTGTTCACTGCAGAAATAATTTGATAAATATATAAGAATAAATAAGAATGCATGGAGAAAGGAATTTGTCAGCTTTATGTGGCTACGCCGATTTATTTATTTCCCCATAATGTTTGCATTTAACAAGGATGTAAGGAATATAAAAGAAATGACAGGGATTTTTTTTTTTTTTTTTTTTTTTTTACAGGAACAACAATAATCTAACCCTTTGGTTATAATTACTACTGTTTGTGACTCAGCAATGGTGTAATGGTGTTGATATCAGCTGAAAAATCTGAAGTGGAACTAGAATAACTGGATTGAAGCGCAGCAGGAATATGTTTCACTTATATACTGCAGACCTCGTTTGTTTTCCTGACCTTCAGAAATACTACCAGAGACTACAGAGAGAGTGATAAAAGTAAAGATTGATGGATTGCGGTGCTTTTTAACATCAGGTGTCATCATTCTTGGCATGTTACAGTGAAGGAGCGTTCATGCACCCTGGAGATCAAACGTTTAGTTGTTTCTACTGAGAGAGTTCACCTCTGCTACCTGCAAGCGCTGCACGTGACATCGTCACTCTACTTGTTTTCAAGCCACAAACAGAACTAAAAGGCATCTATCCTCATTTCTGGAGATTTCAACCACATCTCTCTCATTTTGTCATCTGATTTTTAATTTCATAACATTTTTCTGTTTATTTTTGAAAATAAATGAATACATTTGGAAAATCCTCAGTATATACAACAACCACATGATTTCCCTTTGGGAATAAATAACATATTACTCAGTTCAATTAAATGTAATTCAACTGAGCTTTAATAAAACCAATCGATTAATAGCATTAGAAAGAAGCTCACAGACTGGTTGACATTTGACGTTAATGGAAGGACGATGATGCTAAAACAAACCCCAAAAAACCAACGCGCTCTCTTACTTGACAATAATCTTTATACGATTCTTCTTGCATTCATCACACATGCACAAGCATATAAATATATTAAAATATGAGTGTGTCAGTAGTAATATGTGAAGCTGTGATACACAGATGGCAGTGCTGTCTACACCTGCTCTCCACTGGGACCTGTGTGTGTGAGTGCCGTGTCAGTTTCCAATACTTGAAAGAAACCTGTCAGCATTCCTCTCTGAGCTACCTCTGTCATCTGTTAATATTATATCTTTCACCATCTCATCCCTCTCTTTTTCTCTCCTCATCTGCCTCCCAATAACTCCTCTCTCTCCCTCGCTTTTGTTTTTACTGTTTTACTCCCTTTCAGTCAAATATATTGATCTCCCACTAATTCTTTGATTGCGGTCTTCACTCTCCCAGTTCTGCCTCTTCCTTCCCTTGTTCCACTCCCATCCACTTCCTTTGTAATCCCTCTGGTGCTCCACTTGTAATAGTCACTGATATACCGTCAAACTGATGAAAGTAATATCCACAGCTGGAAAATGTCCCATACAAAACAAAACTGATTAAGTCAAAAATGAAACAGGAGCTTTATCTGACTCAAACCTATGGCCACATCACTTCATTGATCTCATCTTTAATGTTGCATTCTATGGCAGCTTCTGCTGGCTGGAAAAAGGAACTCCCAAAAGAATGTGACTTGTCTGAAAACGTTCTGTCAACACTAGATAATTATACCAGTTAATTCCACAACACTCAGAGTGACAGACCAGCTAGTCACCTGGTTTCCATTCTGGGTTTGATCATAGGAGATGAAACCCTTGGAGATAAGGAGGAGCAGATTCCTTCTCTTCCTGCTTTTCGCTGTTGGCTTGAGCCAAAATCCTGAACTGATGCAAGCTGCGAAAGAGGAGTCAGAGTCGTAGCTGAATGAATAAATGAAGACAAAAAAGAACTGATCAAAGACTCATAAAGAGAGACAAACATGACATCAAAATGTATAAACTGGTCTAAGTGAAAGTGATTCAACAATACAGCAGACATCCTGCAGAGTTTGTGTGTTGAAATGCTCCGAAAGACAAAAAAACACCAAAAAACAACAAAACTCTGTAATAGCGTTTTTAAAAAAAACATTGAAATAGCTTTAAAATGGCCAATGAAAATCCGATATTGCTTTTGAATTAGAGTTTAACAAAACCATCTTTAAATAAATAAATATTGAAACTGGTCTTGAAATGAAATATCTTCAACTTAATATTTTGTTGCTCAAACGTTTGAGGCAGTCACTGCAATCAAGTGACCTCTGTGACGCTCGGTGAGACTTCTGCACCTGTGGACAGGTATTCTGGCCCATGTTACCTGGTCCATTTTACATTACAATTATCTCCCCTTCATTGCAATAGCATTTTCTTTTTTTGTGCAATGTTTTAAAATATGGTCTCAAAATCATTTTTTGTGAGTATTTTTTTTTTCAATGGCCACTTCCAGGCAGTGTGCTGTGACAACTGATACAGTATACTAACAATTTCATAATTAAGCAGTACATGTGCATGTACATTACAGTCACTAAAACGTATTCGTAGTTGAATGTTTTTCTCTGCCATTCATGTGTCTGCCACTCTGATTTCGTATACACTGATAATATTCCCAAACTATTACTTCTGGCTCTAAACCGCACTGCATTGCAGTGACGGCAAGTTGCCACAGTTTAGTGTCAAATATTTATGTCTTTTTCCAGTAACTTGGTGTTGCAGCGAGTAATTACGGCATGAGGTAATAGCTTATGATTACTGGAGACTGCTTACTGCTGCATTAGTAATTAACCTTTCAACTGCTAGTCCTGTTTAAACATACAGCCCAGTGCTAATGCAGCACGCTCTGCTTAAAAAGCAGACTGGGTAATGGGCTTTTTGGCGTGAAAGTGGTCACCCAGTGTGGGTTTGTGTGTGTGTGGGGGGCTCTGTGTTTGTAAGAGAGAGAAAGAAAGACAGAGTGTGTCTCTGTGCGTGAGGAAAGAGAGACTGAGCAGGTAGTTTATGTTTATGCTATGGCTCTGTGTATAATGACAGAGGAACGGCAGATCCAAATGAGAGGCTTGTGTTTGCAGTGCGAGAGAAAAGGTGTCACAAAGTTAACTAGTGTATTTGAAGGCGCTCGAGAGAGGGACGCTGACATCAGCTGGCTGGCTTTCAGCAGCCAATTTTATAGAAAAAGAAAATACTGAAAAAATTAACATTCCTACACTCAAACACTCCAACACCCCCATCACAAACGTGCACCTGTTGAATGGCTGGTACTACGTGTCTACTCATTTGCCTGTGCTGCATCCGTTCCTGACACCCACAAAGACTTTTTCTGCTCCATAATAAATTGTAACACGACATCTTCTACTCTGTTTTCATTTCCTCAACCATTGCTTACTATAGCTTGCTTACTTTTAGTAAAATATGATACTCAGAGTACTTTAGAATGATTAATTAACCTAGTATGCATGTTTTTGGACTGTGGGAGGAAGCCGGAGTGCCCGGAGGGAACCCACGCAAGCACGGGGAGAACATATATATATATATATATATATATATATATATATATATATATATATATATATATATATATATATATACATATATATATATATATATATACATATATATATATATATATACATATATATATATATATATATATATATATATCCATATCTATATATATATCTATATCTATACATATATATATATATATATATGTTTTATTATTATATGTATGTATGTATGTATGTATGTATGTATGTATGTATGTATGTATGTATGTATGTATGTATGTATGTATGTATGTATGTGAGGTTGCAGCAATAAAATTAGAGTTCACATCTGGGCGCTTCTTTGATTTCTTTGACACTATGAAGCTGCAGTTGTGCAGCAAAACAGTTCACAAAGGAATCTACATCAACGCTCATTGCTGAGAACAATTTCTCTGTGTCAACTTAACAGGATTTGATGCATTCTGTTTCATTATCCATTTTAGTCATGGCCGTGATCAGCGATTTATCAAAACATTGCGCTGTGCGGCTCTGGTGACTCATAGTCAGGACAAAAACGTCCTTGTGTCTGTCTTGTGTGTGTGTGGTTAATGCAGTTAGAGCTCATTTATTGACGCGCATAAGTATGTGTCTGCATCAACTAGCCCCAAGCAGATTGAAGGATTTTAGGCGCTGAATCAGTGAAGACAGGCTTGACTCTCCGAGCACTAACAATAAGTAGCTCTCATAGATTAGCTGATGTGAAATAATGATTTGTTCAAAGTTTACTTGAGCTGGAAAAAAGGCACCATAAAAGTATAAAGAACATATTCACTTGACAATTTTTATTATTTTAACACCTCACCACTTGTGTGTGTTTATATAACTTTTGAAAAAAAAAAAAAACAACACACAACTAATTATTGCATTAGTCTGACCAAAATAGTAGCTATAAAATGCATTTAAACATCTTAGTCCAACTGAAAGCAATCTGGACCAAACGTATAGCTGGACAAACACACCTAGTTCACATTGCAAGCGTATTTGGAAAAATTCCAGCGTATTCCCGGTTCCCGTCCCGGGCTTCAAACTGGAAGTATCGTAAGCAGCTAATTAAGACTAATATAGCAAAGAAAAAGAAAAACTTAAAGTGAACAGGATGTAAAAAAAGTACAAAGCTACAAGTCTGCCCAGTTCACCTTCTGCCTAATTTTGTGCTGCCAGCTAAACCAAAAATTATTTTAGTAAATTGCACATTAGGTCATGTAGAAAAGCCAAGTGTAACCAATCTAAAAGCAGCCTCTATCATTATCTGTTGTGATGGAACCTGGCTTACTTTTGATGCTAAATCGATTCCCTTTATGTGGATGTATATTTTGCAATATATGCACATGTAAACACAACAAAGAAAGGAGTCCAGTTTAACAGCCTAGACAAGCTATAACTCCACTAAGCTATGCATGCAAATGCACGCCCTCACTTCTGTCGTTTCCTCTTTAGAGCAACTTCAATGAACATGAACACAACCAAGAACAGGCAGCAGCTTGGACTGTATCACATGCTCCATGTTTCCAAATCTCCAACACACTCTGTTTGCAGGATGATGTTCAAGCCCCAAATCAGATTGCAAAAGATTTGAACATCTTTTGGGCGTGATCATGGCAACTGGTTATTGCCGTGATGTTGAGGATGTTTTACAGTACAGATGTTGTATATTATAGCTCTTGGAGCACCATTTTGAAACCTTGGCTTTAACTTTTTGGTTTTCACCTTTTTACTCTTTTGAAACCAGATGTTAGTAATTAGCAGTGGATTTGCTTAAGAGCAGTGTGCTTGTTGGATATGTGAATAACAAGGTAACCCTACCCCAAAGCATGCTATGCTTTATCGTCTGTTTACTCTAATTGGGACACTAATTTAAATATGACCATGATGCTCTGTCACAGAACATTTAAATAGCAACCGAGAACATTTCTTAGATACCAAAGCAAATGTGAAGTAAGGCTAGTTTACCACAAGTAACAACCGGACATCTGTTCTTGGTTTCTTAGGACATTTCACGTCTCATCCAGAAGGGTTTTTTTTTTTTTGGATCTCACTAATGGGGAGTTTTAGGTACTTGGGAGTCTCTGAAGTGACTCGTTTGGGACCCTAATGACATTTACATGTGAATAAAATGACTCAAAAGAATGACTCGCTGAACAACTCTGTAAAAGCATGAACTCTCAACAAGAAACCTTTCAGACAGAGGTGAAACATCTTCAAGAACCAAGAAGAAAAGCCCTCTTGGCATAAAGTCAAACTTTTCAGGATGCTATATAAAAAACAAATGTTTAAGAGCCACAAGAAAAAAAAAAGAAGGCAAAATATCTTGTTCTTTTTTTTCTTGTCATATCAAAGCAACCCTGAAAACTAGTAAGATGAAAATAGGACAATTTTATTTTGACTGGAAGAAGTGAGCTGATAATGGTGACCAGGACTGTAACAGCTATAAGACTCTTGGTTTGAATCCTGGATGAGGTTTATCCTCGTGCCTGCTTAGGTTTTCTCCAGGACATTTGGCTTCCTCTTTTATTCCAAAAGCATAGATGAAGGAGGATGGAGTGTTTGTAGAAGTGAGTGGGAGTATGGTTAGTTTTTAACCAGTTTAAACTGGTTTGTCTGTGATAGGCTGAACCTGCACAGGAGGTACCCCACCTCGTATCTAATGACATACTCTTGTCCCCCTGCGACCTTGCATAGTTATATATATATATATATATATATATATATATATATATATATATATATATATATATATATATATATATATATATATATATATATATATATATATATAGCATTTGTTTTTGCTCCCTGCAGTCTTATTTTTGTTTGCATCATAATTTCTCTAAATTAGAGCCAAGGAAGTTTTGAACTGTACTGCAGTGGAAAACCCGTAAGGACAAAAAGAACTGCAGATGTGTGTTTCAGCACCAGTATCTTTGTAACTTTGGGGAAATACGACCAAAACTATTCTTCTCATACAGCTTCTTCATTTAAATAGTTTTAACCTAGAGCATAATGTATACAATTTACCATCAAATAACTATCATAACAGGATCCTAAACTATCAGTAAGAAATCAGCTAAAATCATCTGGAATCAGCAATGCTGTTAAAATATTGTATATGGAATGTAAGAATAATTTTCACACTGTCCTAGTTTAAATTCTTTTATGTTCTTTGATGAGAGGAACATGTCCACGAGTCATTTGCAGAAAATGGTGTCAGGAGCATTTTGCTTGCTGGGTTTGTTGACAACAGCAGCAGAGCAGTTTGTTGTTAAAGTACTCTGATTTGTAGTTTCTATTATTGGGTCACTGTAAGTAGGACCAAGTTCACACACATGCATGCACAAAAAAAAAAAAAAACCAACAACAAACAACTAAAAAAACAAGAGCACAAGCAATTCCTCTCACAACAGTCCCTGCTGTGAACAGAAGCAACAGAACCACCGACAAATACAACTGAAAGTCACTTGTATGAATTTATCAACTGAGAGAAGGAGGGTGTTGTGGTTTGGGATGGCCATTCAGTAAAAGTAGGTCATACACGCAGCCATGTGACCACGAGCACACATATACACATATACGTACATACAACATGCTTTCCATTTTAGTACATCAAGCATTTCCATCACTTTATTATTATTTACATTATTAACAACACAACTCCTTTGGAGGAGGAACGTGTGATTAACTATCCATCCATGGCTTCCAATGACAGCTTGTGCAGGACCTGTGATCTTTGAGGGTAGTTGTGCTGCTGGTTTATGTGATGCGTGCATCCTTTGGTGCTTTGATTTACCCATTTTTCAACTTTTGATTGTTGATAAATTGTACGGTTACCAAAGATGTAAATAAATAAATGTGTGTTTTTGCATAATATTGCATGATAGTGTAAAGACACTTCCAGAAAACAAAAGTAGAGTAGAGGATCACACATCCAGAGAACTGCACTAGAACAAGAAATGTCTGGTGTTTTCAGGCTGCGCTTAATTAATGGTGTCTTTGGTGATTTTTTTCTATTTTCTTTATCAACTCCTAATAAAAGGTTCACAAACCATCTGTTTTTCTTTTGTTGCCTAAAGGTCCCATCGTGGGACTGGCACCGTGCCCACACACATCTATCCCTCCATTCATCCGTCCATCCATTTTATCCCCATATCTTCTGCACCCTCTATCTTTTTTCCTTCACAAGTCTTTTTTCACTGCCTCCCGAACTTCCTTTGTGTTTCTTCACCCGATCACCTCTTTTTCTCCTTGTACTTCTTCCCTTTCTTTTATACCAATCCTCCCCAGTCCACCTATTTATTTGCATTTTCATCTTGATATCTACTCCTTCTATTCTTCCTTCTCCTCCATTCTCTTATTTTTCATTCATTACTTGCACCCTGCTGCATTTATCTTTCTGCCCCACTCCCTTTCTCTAGCATCTATATCATCTATTTTTTCTCTTTTCTTTTATTTGTATTTTTTTCATTTGCACCAGTTAATCCTTTTTTCTCTCATTCATCATTTATTACTCAACTCTATCTTTCCCTTTCCTCGATTTCCATTCCATCTTCCCCCCTTTGTCTCACACGGGTTTTCCCTTCCCTTTCTCTTGCCATTGTTGCCTTCTCTCCTTACCCAGTATCTTGTGCTCATCCCTGATTCCTTTTTCCTCTCTATCTCCCTTTTTTCTTTTCCTCTACCTCCTTTCCTCTCCCCCTCTCTCTTACTTTTCTAGACATCTAAACCTCTCACACATTATGCATATTCATAAACCTGCAAACATTCCCATCCAACAGTGTTTAATCCCTCCCTGGATATATGTGTGTGTGTGTTTTTCTCCCCTTAACCCCTCACACACACAAATTCACACACACCTCCTCCTCCTCCCAAACATCTAGCAGCTGGCCAACAGATGGGGCCCGCAGCCAAAAAAGCAGCAGAGGCAGCGCCACAAAAGTAAAAATTTACAAGATGCCAGTGGAATTTATTTAAGGGCAGCAAAGGGAGGAGGGGAACAAGGGGTGGAGGTGGGAATATGGGCGAGGGGGGGTTGGTGCTGCTCTCTTTGCACCTCCTCTGTCTCTTCCTTATTGATCTAACTCCCTCCTTGCATCATTGCGTTTCTCTCTTATTACTGACAGGAAGAGATTTCCAGCTGATGATCGAGATTTGAACAATGCTGAGGATTCCAAACAGAGAAGGATGTATAGTACATGGTTCTCTCCCATTCTCCCTCCTCGTCCTTCCTTTTAGCGGTTCCAACATGGGGGCAAGTGATAACATCTGGATATAAGTTTGCATATTAAGCCACGTTGCTGCAGATACAGGCTCACTTGCACCTTGCAGTTGAAGTAAAAGCTTCAAATGGTCTTCCATTCTTCACAACCTGTTATTTTTGCCCAGCGTCTGGTTTTGATGATCTTTAGTGAGTGAGTAGCAACCCATCAGTAAGTTAAGATGTCCATCTGGAGCATTTCTGCTGAAAGAAAACCCTCACACACCTGTTGACCCCATGTATGCAGGTGCACTGACGTCACTTCACTTTGCTCCCAGAGTATGTGGCCTGTAGATGTGAACTGAGGAAGACAAATCATTGGGTTTCAAAAGAGATGCAGTCAACTATGAGTCTCTATGAAAGACGCTTAGAAGAGGTATAAAATGTGGTTGTTGTTTTAAACTTAGATAAAAGTTTTTCGTTTATCTTTTTTTGTTTTCTAATGTTTTTTTTAATCAAACTTAACTGTGTCATAGTGTTGGTTCCCATTAAGTTATCGACGTCTTGTTTAGTCTCTTTAGGTTTTGACCTTGGTTTGTGTGTAGTCTTTAGTTGTTTTAACTCCTGTCTTTGTCTTGTGTTTATTTTCTGAAGTCTAATTCATGCGTGATGAGTTGTGGTGTGAACGCCTGCTCTGCTCTGATTGACTGTTATCCTTGAACTGTCTGTCAGTGTATCTTTATATCGTCCTATCGTCACTTCCCTGTTAATTCGTCGTCTCCACGTCACTCGTCCCCCTCGTCTGCCTGTCTGTCAGCCCTTAGGTCAGTTTCTCTGTGAGTTGTCCTTTGGCTCATATTTTTGGGTTTTGGCTCTGGATTTCCTGCTTCAGCGACATCCTCCCTTTAAATGAAGGCCTTTATTGTCTGCTCACTCCTGCCTCTGTTGTCTTCTGCATTTGGGTCCTCCCCAACTCCTGATTAATGACCGTAATAGACAGGAGGACGGACTGACGTAGAGATGATGGGCTTGCAGGGGAGTGATGACAGGTAGGACAATCGATCCATAACCCAGGAAAAACTGTAATTCAGTTAAAAGAATCCAGCCGTAGCAGTTGGAATGATCTCTCTGTTTCCTGCACGCTGTCTTCAGCTCAGTTATCTTTGCATTTCAATATTTTGTTCATTTTTGATAAATGTAGTTCTGTATGAATTCACACGTTCTACTGATATCTAGAGGTTTTCTTTTCTTGAATAAATAAATATTGCCCCATTTCATTAATTTGTTTAATAAATAATGTACTTTTATATATATTTAACTCTTCAGACAAAAAAAAAGACAATTACTCATATTATCCCTGTTAATTCCTGTTTGTTTGTTTGTTTCTTTTTATCCTCTTTTCTCACAGCATTACGAGAGCAGAGCAAATTATGAAAAAAACTCTCTTTAATTATCCTATATTTTTTTACCCCTTCATGCTTATTTTGGTTCCTTTATTTGTTTTTTGGAATCGGTTTTCAGGGGTTTTCTTGGCTGTTTGACCTGTCTTTCTCTCTATTTGTGTGTCTACCCACAGACGGTGTGAGCAGACTTGGATAAACACCCTGTGACGTCACCTATAGGTGTTTTGAAGCTTCTCGGTCCTCATACTGATCAGTGTGATGCAAACAGGCAGAAGCAGCAGGCTGGAACATGCCAACCTTATTTCACATAGTTGGCTATATTGGTATGTCACTAACCTGTCATACTTATTGACATTGTGTTCATTCTAATGAAATCTTTCTAAACATCCTCATTTGAACTGTCACTTCCAAAACAACATGTGAAAAGGGAGCTGGCGGAGCTGAAAGGAGAGGACTGGCCACGTTCTGGGAGGCTTCGACCCACCAGTGTCCGGGGCTGACTGGGAGCAGGTCCCAGCAGACTTCGAATGCTCCTCCTCCAGCCAACCCTTTTAGGAGGAGCTGTGGAGTTACTGGCGAACATTTGCAACGAGACCACTCGTTTCAAATCTATGTTTGGAGGTGTTTAGCTGACACTAGGACCGGCTCCCTGCTGCACAGCTAAGCTTCATCAGACCGTTGCAGCCCAGCCCACAGCCAGTCACGGCGGTCTGTTAGTACTGCTCTCTTAAAAACATGGATGAATTTGTGCTTGTATCTATCGCTTAACCTCAATGTATCATGCCCTCACCTCCCATCCGACTGGCAACCATAACTGGGCAGGGGTCAAGAAAAACAAGGACAGGGGACATGAGGTGAGGGAAAGAGGATGGCACAAAGGAGAAGAAGAAAAAACACAGGAAGAGGCTCAGGGGGAGGCAAACGAAATGGAAGCTGATAAGGTCGCAGTAATATGGAGAAGGAGGGAAGAGAAAAATAGGAGGAGAGACTGCAAGGATACTTGTCCCCAGGGGGCACTATTTGTCCTTGCAGTAAAACAAAACACACACACAGACACATGCACACACACGCAAGTTCAAGATGAAAGGAAAAGCACAAGTGACAAAGGGGTCTCTCCCAATTCACTGTTTCCTGCTGTAAAGTTGTCCATGCGCTGAATTTATCAGCTTTTATGGTCTGAGACATCTCCCAGCCTCTCTGAATGTTATTACTTTAATACGGCACTGGAGAGGATGGGCCTTCCTGAAAACCTTTTGAGTAAGCAGTGACTACATTCTGGAAAATTTTACAATCATGATCTTTGATCAGTCATTTAAAAACTCTCTGAGCATGTTACATGGTGCAGACTAGATCTAATATTTTCTTTTTGGCCTCCCCCTCCTGCTGCGCCCCACTGACTCCACTGTCATTGGTTACCTTCCTAAACCAATCAGTCATGTTGCTGCAAATCACGTGCCACAGCTACAGAGACAATTGGAGGATGCTTCTTTTTGAACTGAGTCTCCTCTGAGGGGAGCGGGGTGGACCCCACTGGTGACAGATGCATGGGCCGGGTCCATGTGCGACTGGAGTTCAGAGCGCCAATTTGTAGATATCTTTAGAAAGAAAGAAAAAAACCCACAGGAATCCCAGTAACTGTTTTCAGAACTTTTATTTATTGCTTAAAATGCCTGAAAACTGGGTTTATGACAACTGAACTTTTCCTAACATTAGTCGTGACAAGTATGTGCCCTCTAAAGGACAATTAAAGTACCTTAGTCTGACCTCAACCCATGTTCTGAGTGATGGTCCATCCCAGATGCCCCACTTGCAGCTCCAGTAACATTTAATAAAAGTACCTTGACAGGAAACAGGAAAGAGAGGTGAAATTATGGTTGATGATTTGGTAGTAGGATAACTTATCATAACTAACTTATAGTTAGTCCTTCCTTGTGGAGTTTGCATGTTCTCCCCGTGCTTGCGTGGGTTCCCTCCGGATACTCCGGCTTCCTCCCACAGTCCAAAAACATGCAGGGTAGGTTAATCGATAGGTCTAAATTGTAGGCGTGAGTGTGTATGGTTGTTTTGTCTTCGTATGTGATAGACTGGCGACCTGTCCCGGTGGACCCCCGCCTCTCACCTGTAATGAGTCAGGATAGGCTCCAGCAGACCCCCGTGACCCTGCAAAGGATAAAACAGGTATAGAAAATTGATGGATGGATGACCAAGTGCATCCAGTAAAAAACAGTCATGAGAAAATTACTTTTGACATGTGTAGAAGTTTGTTGTAATGCTCCAGTTTAACATTACCATTAAGGTTGTTGCATGCAAAAACAGAGAAATGTGTTTCTTCTTTTGAGGTGTGCGGTTGTTTCGGCCCGGAGAAACTCAAGTGCAGAACTCCTGGATGACCTCACAGGACCCTCCGACCACCGAAAATATACCGCAACATGGACAAAACGCAGCGACAGCACTGTAATAAGGGCAGAGATTAGTTTTTGAGGTAATGAGGGAAGAGGAGGAGAAGAACATGTTTGAAATGGAGGAGGAGGAAGATTTTTTGTTACTATTTATGAATCCCAAGGAGATTAAAAGAAAAAAAAGAATTGTGGCACAAGCTGAAAATGACATCATCAACCCTTTTCTGCATTAACTACCTCAAATTTCTGACCAATCACACAACAGTCCTCGGACCCCACGCACAAAAGTTCTGCCCTGATGATGTGACACGAACAAGCTGCTAGGACTCCCACAAACCAGTTCTCCAGAGAAGAGCCGTGTCAGTGTTGTTCCTGCAGACCTGGGCGCGAGAACATATTTCTTTGTTGTTGCGGCGGGTCGGGAGGCCTTTGGCCGGGGAGCATAAGCAAACTGCAGATAGGCTGACTACATCGACATTTAAACATTTTATATTGATAAACAAGTCAAAAGAGCCAACAGCAACATTGTACTTGTTATATTTTAATATTTTAATGCTGAAATATATAAAAATCCCTTTAAAAACACATTGCTATTGCGGCTGTCATGAACGCTGCAGGTTCCGTGAAACCTCGTCAGCAGTTTAGACTGTTGATCTAAAGAAAAGCAGACTTTTGCACCTAAGCGTCTTCCTTAGACACATAAACAGGTAAGAGCTGCTGCAGCCTGCATCCCGACACTGTCTGTATGTGTTCAGTGAGATCAGGTGTGTTATTTTGTCGACCTTTTCATCCCTCCCCACTGCTGCCCACCTGCGCTGCACCTGACGTCAACACCGCTCAGACACACACTCACACTCAGCATTAAAAAATAGAAAAAAAAAAAAAAACACATGCAAGCTAGAAAGCATGCACATAAAATGATGATCAAATGCACATAAAAGCCACATGCTATACTGTACGGCGTCCCGCCATCATATCTGTCTCCCATTTGAATTCTTTTCAAAGCAGTTACTCCTTCAAAGAGGCACTAATAGCATCTACAACCCAACTTGTGCCTCACATACATGCGCTTAAACAAACACACACGTGCACACACACACACGTTTGTCCCCATCTGGTCACCATTCAGCAGAATGTGTGCTCTCTTTGTTGCTGTTGGTTGGACTGAACACGCTCACAACCCTCAGCTCCATTTTTTAAAGGGTTGTTCATCGATGTTTGATCTTTTAAGACTGCTTTAGGTGGACGGCATGAAAAACTAATTTCAACTCTTTGTACAATGGTAAAGCATTTAAAAAATATCAAGAATAGTTTTCAAAGATATTTAATTGCAATTTATGTTTCTGTAACCAAAGAGAAATGAAAAATGAAAGCTGACGTTGGGCCAGGGTAAGCAGTTAACTAGAATAAGGTCGATTCACGTATTTTCCCTCGTTTTGGTTTAGCTGGAAAACAGCGTTGGATTAATGAAGACATATTTGGAAGTTTGCTCACTCTGCCCCTGCAAACATGCGTGCATGCTGCACAGGTAACCACAACACACAGCACGTGAGCGTGGGTTAGGGCGCACATCTAATTTAGGGTACATAATGTTCACTTTTAGAGTTATGACCTCTTTTAGAGAATCACTGATAAAGCAGTGCGGGTGAGAGCACGGCACTTTGGGATTGGCAGGCCACTGTTAAGAGAAGCGTTCATGATTTCAAAAGAGCAGCATGCTCAAAATGCTCAATTTTAAGCCTCATAACTTCAGTGAAATCATGGTGTCTAAGACCCTTTTTGAGTCTGCGATCTGGAACTGTATTAAAACCATTATCATTTCTTCACTAGTACTAATCATCTTGCTCTCATGGGAAACTTATAAAAACATGAATTTTCTTATTTTCTTGTAAAATATTTATACTCAATGCATCTGTTGGTATTTCCATCCCACTATTGTTCATTCATAAGCAGGTTTTTGTATGTGTGTGTGTGTGTGTGTGTGTGTGTGTGTGTGTGTGTGTGTGTGTGTGTGTGTGTGTGTGTGTGTGTGTGTGTGTGTGTGCGCAATAGCGTGTGTTTTCACTTGTCTTGCTGAGTGGTTTGAGTATGTTTCATGCCCCCTCCTTACTTAAAATAAAAATGTTACTGGTCTCCAGCCCTCCAGATGTTCTTACGACCGGAGCTGTTCCACATGTTGACTCCCAAACCAAAACCAGTGGTGAAAGAGATTCCCAGAATACACCATGAGGCTGAACAAAACCAAAAACGTGTGAAAACAACCAGCGTTTTTGTAACATATTTCTTGCCACTTCACTGCTGGATGTATATAGACTTTTTGTCACACATTGTAAATGAGTAATTTTTTACATAAATATTTAAATGTGACTATACAAACTTTATTGTTGTAAGATTCCCATTTTGCTGATTTAGTTCTTTTTTATTCCTCACACCTCTAAAAGGTATGATTATCCATTTAATTCTCATGTTTCTGAGTTCTTAGCTGTGTGGTGTGTTGCATCTCGGAGGCCTGGGTAGTCCTCACCTGCTGTAACCCATATGCTGACACAAGTATTGGTGGTGAACCACACCACAGCGGCTGCAGAACCCTTTAATCCCACACTCTGCTTTATTAGAGCTCTCACATGGACCTAACATAACATCACATGACACGCACACACACACAGAGCCTATAATTTGTCTGAGGTTTATTACCGTACTCTTTGACAAACCAACTCAGTGATAAACTGAGCTGTCAGGTGGACACACACCATGGCATGAAAAAATATAATCCTGAACCATATTATTTTAATGTACAAATCCTTCATTATGTCACAGCACAGAATTATTCAACAATAAAACTACAGTATTACATCGTAAAACTACATCCTGGAAATAAATTATATTAAATTGTAGGCCCGGCAGGAGGCATTTGGGCAATACTGGAAGGGAGGGCTGTAAAGTAGTCAGCCAAAAAAGGGGCGTTCAGGCATAAATGGGGGCCGTTAGATACAGTTATTAATGAAAACTCTTAAGCGACAGTCAGTACAAACAATGTTCTTCTGAACAGGAAATAAAAGATATTCTGATGTCTTTGAGCCAATATTTTTCTGCTACTGGTGCTCTTGCTCCTGAAGTGTCTTAAAGGCCAAACACAAAAGTACTTCACTCCGCCAGTTACTCAGTGTAGCATTCAGAACCACGAAAAAGATCAAAGCCTGGTGAACCTTTTTAGGAAAATTAATGAGATAAAGCCCGAACTTCGGGGAGAAGCTGGTATAACACTGGTGCTTACTGACTCATGACTATCTGCGGTGTCAACACAGATTACCTATGGGCAGTCAAGGTAGATGTGGAGAACTGTTTCAGGGACCTCAGAAACTAAGACCGGACTGGGTAATTGAGCCATTTCTTACAAATGTTCCCAACAGTGAGATCACAATCCCAGAAAATCTCAGTGACCTCCAAAAGGATGAGACAAGTCAACTTCTCGGACCTCTCACTGACATGTGATGTGAGCCACTCATGGTTAGTGCTCATGGTTAGTCTCTTATGGCAGAAGTTTTCAACTTTTGCACCTTGCGTTCTCCACATCATACCTGGTTGAGCAGGGATTCAGCCAAGCTCCACGGACGAAGTACCATAACCGACAATTGATTTGATTAGCTTGGGTATGCTCAAGCTGACATCCCTGTCTTATACAGAAAGGCTGGACGTAACTCACCAAACCCAGAACTCACAATAAAAGCCTAAGTTGATTTATAACTGGATTTACAAGCCACCATATTTAATACACAATGTGGCATGATTTGGATCATGAGCTGTTTTTTCCTTTTTTATATTATTCTCTTCCCATCATATTTATAAAACTCTGTCTTGGGTTGCGATGTGCAAGGAACTGATTCCAGAAATGTTAAGGTTTTTTTTAGATGGTTTCTGGCAACGTTTTGTCTGTGTCTCCTGCTCTTGAGTGTTACCAGTGGTTTGCACTTCATTTTGAAACCTTTGTAGTTACATCTATTAAGACACCCCTTGATGGTAGATCTTGACATTGACATGGCTACCTTCACCAAAGTAATCTTGACTTATATCCAAGTGTGCAATTATGGAAACTCGGACTTGCATTAACCCGGGTAAGAAGGTTAATGCAAGCCCATTTCAGAAAGTGGGATACTCATACTCAGATTCTGTTACCACAGTGTTGCCTACGGCGTAGCCTGACTTACACCTCTCTTAAAATGTAAATATGTGTTGCATTGACATGAACTGCAAGATGATTATTCTTTGTCATTTTATAGTTGGGTAGAATGATAGTTTGCAGGAATGTCTGTAAAAACAACTAATGCTCAACATGCTACATACAGGAAGTAAAAACAAGGATACTTGGCACTGTGAGCTTGGTGATGTAGAAAAAGCCCCTACACCGTCACCTGGCGTTGGGTGCTCTAATTACAGAGCGATGCAAACAAGCATAAACGCCAGAGATGGAGGAGGAGCCATGTGTACGTGTACATGCATTGTTGCACAAAGAAGTATAAACCAGGCTTCAGCTAGAAAAGGAATGAAGTAGACCCCAGATGCAGCTGTGCTGGATACGAAGTCTACCTCTGCACCCAAAATATAGAAGGCTCCATCCAGCAAGGCAAAGAGGGCCTTAGCCTGGGAAACGAAACACCTTCCTGGCAAAAGGCATCAACCAGTGAATCGCAAACTTTGGTGAAAAGGGAGATAGACCAACAGGAAGTAGCAGCCAGATGTTCTAAAACTGTAGCATAACCCAGGAAAGGGTTGGTGGATAAGATGAGAGCGGGAACCCTCATGAAGCCACCAACGGATCAATAGGCAAATGTTTAAAAGTTTTCATCTTTGAAGACACTTATGACATCCTGCCCTCTTTCACAAACGTAAGTATTTATTGTGACCCATGTGGACAGTCTCAGAATAGTCTCAGATCAGTTTAAGGCGTTACCCATGTGTAGAAATGAATTGGATATGAATTGGATATGTGTATTTGCATCTGCTCTCTAAGCAGACACATAGGGTTTTTCCTGTTAAAGTGATTCCGACTTCCTCGGAAATGCAACATTGGTGGGTGACCTAAAGGCTGGTGGGCAGATTTTCCTCTTTCTTTCCTGCTTTAACATTTCCCTAATCCTTTGTTAGTCTCCAAGAGAGCTTCAGAAAGCACCAGGATAGCTTCTACTATGTCTTTGTTGTAGCTTTGATTGTAGTTATTAAATTTTGCTCAACCAGCTGAAAAACATATTGGTATAAATACACACACTATTTAACACAGAGGAGGTGTGTCAGTTTGCTAATGGATATAAGTGCATATACTACATCTTTGAATTTTTTATGTAATCTTTAAATATAGGGCCAGTTATTTTACAATGTCCTCTTACTTTTTCCAGGTTGTAGCAAAGCCTGTCTACCTTGCCCTTTGTTTCTCATGGATCGCTTTAAAAAGAAAACAAATTTTTAAAAAACATTTAAAAAAACATATAGAGGCAATAAAAACATGCAGTATGGAGTGTCTAATATTACTTTTTGTCAGTACAACCTAGACAACTTGATGATTTTTGTTTTCATTTTCATCAACTATATAAACACATCTGAGCAAAGTACTACAAATTTTCAAAATTTGATTCTTACTTTTTTAACATGTAACTTCTTTTTATATGTATCTGCCTATCTATCATCAAGAAAATACATCACAGTGACCCCACCCCCAACCACTAACCCATAACCCCCACCATAGAAGGGTTTATATCTGTATATTTTGTGGTGATGAAACTTTTAGATTTTGAAACTATTTACTTTTTTTTTTTTCCAAGTTTCAGGTTTTACTTGAAACATACACAGTGTCTCATGTGCAGTGAAATGTTTACGTACCTGGTGTCCTATATCAGAAATTCATTTAAAATTAAAGTAAAAACTAATAATAAAAGGAAAAGAAAGAAAATTCACAATACTAAGCAACAAAATATAAGTATCTATAGATACATCAAAGTATTTTCCATATCAAATTTCTGTGGGTCAGAACGATGACGGGTTTGTAAATAATATAGTAATATTAATATAGATAGTAATATAGATCAGTTCACAGTCAGACCCTTATGTAAAGAGACCTCTTTATTTGCTAATATGGTGTCACCGTCCCATTACAGTCTAATAGGCAGTTTTCCACTGTCAATAAAAACATACCAATTGAGTAGAAATCAATATTTCACCAGCAGAAATCAAATGGTCCACTCACATGGCAGCCTTTCTTTCTTCAGGTTTCTATACTCTCGTTTCACCTCTGCATTTTCTCTTTATTTGAGTTGCTCCACCCTCATTTCTCGCCCTCCTACCTCACCAAAGGGAGTCACTCTGTTTCGGTTCTTCTCAACTCTTCTCATCTTCACACCTTCCTCATCACTTCTGCCAAGTTCTCCCCAAAGGTGTGCTGCAGCTCGCACTTGCTACTAGAGATGATAACGAGCTCAAAAGTGAATTCTATCACCTGTTTATTTTAAGACATTGACGCTAACAAGGTTTGAGAAAATTTGGGCTCACATAAACGCAGAGAGATAATTTTCTGTAATACGTAAAACGTGATCTTTTGGAAGTTTGTGTGGTTAAAAATGTTAACTTGTTTTTAAGTTTTTTACATAAATTACATTATGATGAAGAATACAACTTTGAAACCAAAGATTTATGATTTCATGGTTTTTCATTTATTTTAGAAAATGCTATGAAGTTAAAAAAGTCGATTTCACAGAATTTTACAAGATAAAGAAAAGTGAGAAGAACAATCAGTCTGATGAATAACCTACAAGACAAGAGAAACTGACATCTGGCAAACATATGTCATTTTTTTACATCATTGCAATCATATGTCCGTATCTTTAGGTCAACGAATACAGGTTTGGCTGTAATCTGTGCATACTGTACAGAACTTTTGTAATAATCTAATAAACCAGGTTTGTTATTAATCAGTCCCCTAACAAGGTTTCATAGAATATGTTTTTTTCATTAAGTTTTTGGTTAATTGAACTTGGACGCTTGTTTTAAAGGGACATCTTCAATCCACTTTTTAACATCTTATCCTGTGTGGGACTCTGACTGTGTCTGTTATTAACAGCGACCAGAGGAGGCGTATTTCCTTCATGTTTGGTGGCTGAAATCCCACCGTGATAGACCTGGATTTTATTCCAGGATTCATTCATTCTTCTCTCCACTGCATTTATTTGAATAAAGATATGGGAATTCAAATGGTTCATAAAACTATTCAAAACAAATCCATGTTTGAAGACAGAACTGGAGAGGCTGCTTTGACTGTGACTAAGATGGATGATAGTGTTGCTCTTGATGTCTGTTACAAAGAGTGAAGACGTTTTTATCGTGCAAAACAATAATAACGTAACGACATTAAAAGGAAGTTTGAGAAGGAAGAAGCAAACTTTACCATTTTGTTTATGAATCATGATGAAAGTAGTTCAGATTTTTGGCATTTTAAAATAATCCCAAGGGAAGCCACGACTTTATATATCGAATATCGAAGCTCATTGCCACAGTGAGCCACTCAGTGTGGCTGAAAGGTTCAGCCAACGGTGACGTGCCAAACACTGCAGGTCCTCCAGTGACTACGTGAGGGTGGGGAGTCAGTCCACCGAAATGTGAAGCCAATCCTGAAATTACCACAACCACTGATAGGGCTGGATCCAAAAAGCAAAGGGGTAAATGGTTTGAAGATGTTTTATTATGAAATGTGTAAAAAGCGCTTAGCATTCTTTACCATCCGTTAAAGGCAGACTGACTGGTGCAGCTCCAAGTAGGAATGGCGAAGAACTGGCTGACAAGGGCAACCGAAAGGTACGCAGGTACTCAGGAGCCATGGCAGGATAAAAAAAAAAGACACCCGACTGGGCTGACATAAAAAACTAACAAGTTTTAAAAGGTGTTGTCTTGGGTTGAGTGTTACCGTGGTGAGAATGATTGGTGAGGAAAGCAGGTAGATATACTGAGTAGTGATGAGTCAGGAGGTTGCAGCTGTGCCAGAGTGATGCCGGGCAGCCAGGAACCAACCTAGACAGAAAACGGCACTGAGGACGAGGGAGAAGGAAACAAAAGGGAAACACACCTGCTGAGACCATGAAAGAAATTACGCCACTGACTAAATGGACCCCTTTAGACCTGACAGTTGTGGCCTTTTTTGAAATAATTCAGTCTTTAAGTGTTTCTTTCTAGCTTGACTCCCCCGACTCCAAAACAAAGCATGATGGTGACAACCAAAAGCAGAACGTGAAGATTCATAGTTCTGTTTAATGCAGTAGCACTAAATTGTGTTCCTTCCAGTCTTGCATCTTCTTAATAAAAAAGCTGCTATTTTATCATTGACTCATTATTAGTGAAACCAGTTACAGATTATACAACTAAAACTACAAATATGAAGTCCTGTCTTGAGTTATCTTCCAGGGAAAACTGTGTTCTGTGGCTCGTTCGTGTCCATGCACATGTGTGAGTGTATGTGCGCTTGTGTGAGTGTCCTCAGGCTGAAGCAGGTTGAAGAAATCTGCATTACATTAACTGCTTTAGCTGAGACCCAGCCCTCCTCTCGCCCTTTCTTTTTTGTAAGCTGATGCTCACAACCTGCCACAAAGCCACATCTGGTTGTTCAAAGGTCCTGATGTGTGTGTGAGCATGTTTGGAGGTATTTTCCCAGCAGCTGCCTGCAATCTCTGCCGAGTGCTTTGGCGTGTCTCTTGCACACACCAGCTAATACAAACACACATTATTAAAACCATTAGCTGGTGTGAAACAAGGATTTTCTTCTGCCCTCTAGCAGTGTGTCATTTTACAGTATGCGTGGGTTTGTGTGTGTGTCTGTTATGGCCAGAAGAAAAGGAATGCACATGTGAACCTATAAAAGTAAAAGGTTAATGAGAAGCAGGCGTTCTGTGTTCATGCTGCACACTTGGGATAAAACTACTTGTTATTCAAAGCATCTATAAAAAGTGTCTGAAGTGTATTAGGATGTATGGACAGTTGCCTCTTTAGCCATACTAGTTTAGAAATGGTCATGATCGTGATCTTTCTGTCAACACTTTGTCGCAAACTGAACATTTGGCAGATACCTCAGAACTTTTGACCACAGCGTATTTGAGTGTGTGTGTGTGTGTGTGTGTGTGTTGTCAAATTTGGGACAACACAGAAAAAGAATGAACAATTTAAATGTTATTCTGCTTTTCAAAACGTATTATTTTTAATAACAGAGTGTTATAAGCCATGAAGAATGTGTACAGTTTACAGGATCTTCAACAGTTGTGGCAAAGTTCAGAATTAACAAAACCAAAAAGAGAGCGAAACATCCCTGAAATGTTCAATGTTTTCTTGGAAAAACCAATTAATTTGTCATGGCCACGTTCATGTGTTTGCTTCTTTAAATGATGCCGATGCCTGGTTTTCATGAGTACATTTTCAGTAAATGATTATTTATCATTACTTCTGTCAGTTTCAGTGGCCATTGTGGGTTCTTCTTTTTGTAATGAAATTAATTTGTCTGTGTGTAGATAATGAATGAGTGGATGAACTTTGATCACATTAATAACTGTCCCATATGTTTTTTTCAATGCAGTCTGTTCATGTCTCCGACTCTGACTAACATGCTTAGCAGTCCAACATGTTCTGTTTACGATGTTAGTTAATATTAATGGGTTTAATTGAGAATTTACTGTGAAATGTGGTCCTAGTTGCTGTAATTAGGGCTAATGACCACAAAGTTAACGGCATTCTGTAAGCAGCAGAAATTAAACACGCACAATGGTCTCCATTCCTATGACGATGTTTAGTAGGAGTGTAGATTAATAGATTGTAAAAGAAACATTTCATGACAAATTTGAAATTTCAGAGACTTTCAGAGACCTTAATACTGTATTGATACCTTCGTAACGTGGTGAGGACAGAATCATCTGTAGGCATTCGGAGTCAGCGGACGGTCATGTCTTAAGTCATTTTTAGATCAAATCTTTTAGACTTTTGCTGGATGAAAAACGCATGTTTAACATGCACTGGAAGCCGAGTTGTGGACGAGGAGGCAGGAGGCGTTATGAAGTTGTACAACGTAACACGACGACTTCACTGTCGGTTTGCGTGGCTTTGCTGGCTTCCCCAGCTGGGAGAGCTGGCTGACGCAGCGCCGATCCGCTGCTTCCCTGAATAACTGGGATTCGCGGTGTTGCTTCCCGCAAATTGTACAAATCAAAATACGACCACTTTAATCGTCTTCTGCCACTCGTGATTTTACAATCGTTGACAAAATCGCTGATAAAAATATGACAAGGCAAACTATTTTATGAAATTAAATAAAATATAAATAAATAATGCAACAAGAGAAGAAATGATAGAATAACAAGACCAAATCACCTTGGTGGTTGGCATGTTTGTTTTCTATTAGGCTTTTAGGCTCTGTATTATATTTATTATATGTATTGTGCTTTATGTGGAAGAAACTCAACGTGTGGCTGATTGGAGCCCACATTACTGTACATTACTGTGTTACAGCAAAAAGCAATATTTTTAAAACAATATCTCTGGGCGAGGCAACCCTTTTCTGGAGGTCAGTTCAATTTCATATCAATACAGTTTTATTTATATAGCATCCATTACCATTAAAAATGTCTTTAGGTGCTTGCAGAGATTCACAGCATGACCCGTGACCAACAACAAAAGAGGCAAGAAAGAAACACTTCCCTTTAAGATAGAATAAACCTTCAGCAGGACCTGGTTCAATGGGTGGAGACCTTCCTGCCGAAGGCCAGCGGGTCCGAGGAAGAAAAGAAACATTATCCTCCATAGTGCCATAGTCTCTAGTTTTGTTTATATTACACTTCTTTATATTAAATTAGAACCATTCAATTTTATTTAGTAATGATTACACATTTTAACACTTTTTAAAATGTCTTTATTTTTCAATTGTTTCTATGATACCACTCATAGCAACAACTGGTAACAAAACGGCTGATGGTTAAAGTATCAAACCCAACCGAACCATCAGCTGCTTATCACAACCACACAAGAACGTTTATCTGGTTCAATAGAGACTGAAAGGAACGTGTTGATCTTAAGAAAAGAAATAGCTGAAATGTGTTGTTGTCATTAAACAGAAGGATCTGTTTTAAATATGCGACAGGCGACAGGCCTGTGGCTGGATTCGATCATTTGACAGTGCGTGATACAGCGCACTGTCAAATGTATTACAGTATTACAGCGTAAATGTCTTCTGCTTTCTTGTGGTTATAAAGGAAATCACAAAAGGAAAGGCCTTCAGTGAAATTGTTTGGGACTACTGAGGTGGTTAAAGTTGGTTCATAATTTTTATTCAGCTTACTGCCACGAATGATTTAATGGTAATAAAAAACGCATTAATTCCCAGCACGATCACATGTCAGCAGCCTGAAAAAATGTACAACAACTCTGGAAAATTAGCCACAACATGAGTAATGGGAATAATTTTAGCCTTTTTTATGGGTCTGTCGTCACCAAATAATGTTCTAAAAAAACGAGACAAACGTGGCCTGTTAACCTGGTCTGAACAGAGGAGCAACTGTCATATTGTGTAAAAGGTAATAACATAGATTGACTGCAACTTTACTGCACAGTTGGACAGGAGAGGATTTTTAAAAAGTGCTAGTTCTCTACAGAACTGTGTTTATGAACTTTTCAACTACCTGTGATGATTTAACTCCTCACAAGCGTGCATACGTCAAAGACATGAACGCAGAAGAATGCACACTTTTAGTATTTTGGACACATCAAACATCAAGGATCTGCCAAAGAAAAAGTCAAATAAAATAATAGTCTGAGAGCCCAGTCAGTTCACCACTTTGAAAACAACTGAAAGAAGCTGTGAGAGAACTGAAGCAAGTTTAATACAGACATCCACGGTCCCGATAACTCCAACAAAATGCTGATGATACGCAGCTGTATTTGTCTGTGAAGCCAGATGAAACAGAACCATTAGACAAACTTCAGGTGTGTCTTAAGGACATCAAGGACTGGAAGGACTCATTTTTTGCTTTTTTGCATTTTTCCACCTCCGTAATATTGCAAAGATCAGGAGCATCCTCTCCCAGAGTAATGCTGAAAAACTAATTCATGCGTTCGTATCTTCTAGACTAGATTACTGTAACGTGTTGTTGGCTGGATGTCCAAGTAATTCTCTGAACAGCCTCCAGCTGATCCAAAATGCAGCAGCGCGAGTGCTGACAGGAATCAACAAGAGAGACCACGTCTCTCCAGTTTTAACTTCCCTCCATTGGCTCCCCGTAAAATTTAGAATCCAATTCAAAATTTTATTACTGGCATATAAAGTCCAAAATGGCCTAGTGCCGCGATATTTGCAAGACCTGATAGAACCGTACGTTCCTAACAGAGTTCTCCGTTCTCAGGGTGCAGGTTTACTCGTAGTTCCTAGAGTACCGAAATGTAGATTTGGAGGACGGGCTTTCTGTTATCAGGCACCATCACTCTGGAACCAACTTCCAGTTTGGGTTAAGGAGGCTGATACCACCTCCACCTTTAAAACTAAACTTAAAACATTTCTGTTTAATAAAGCATATAGTTAGTACTTTAGTGTGTCAGGACCAGTAGTCACAGCTGCAGCTGCAGGACCAGACTGGAGGAGCTGGTCTTAAACAGCTTCATCCTGGATCTGCTGTAGACCTGCTGCAGGGGGACACCACCATGATCCACTGACTGGTGTCCTCACCTCCTCTGTTTCTCTTTACCTTCATCAGCTCAATCCTCAGTTATTAATGAAAAATATATCATAAGCATAATTCTGCTCCATTGTTCTTGTACATGTACATAAAACTCTGCATGCTGACCTGCAGTCCACCCTCTGACCACCTCAGTGTTTACCTCCACGTGTCTGTGTAGACGTCTCTGTTGGATATCTGCTGACATCCTGACCTGCAGTCCCACCCTCTGACCACCTCAGTGTCTGCTGTCTACACCTGTTTATACAGTCGTCTCTGTAGTCCACCAACTAACCAGGTATCAGTCATAAGCACATGGAACTCTTAGTTCTGCTGCTGAAAGATAGTTGTACTTGCGTATCTTTTGTAGCTTTTGTACTTTTTGACGGTGTATCTGTATTTCTCCTCTCTCTGTTCTTCCTGCTCTACTCTGCTGGTCTTCAGCAGGAGGGTCCCCCTTATGATCCAGGTCCTGATCCAGGTTTCTTCCCTGTTAAAAGGGGAGTTTTTCCTGCCACTGTTTGGTTTAAGGTTTTTCTTCCACTAGGGGAGTTTTTACCTGCCGTTGTTTATGTAATAATTGCTCGGGGGTCATGTTCTGGGTCTCTGGAAAGATCTAGGGACAACTTGTGTTGTAATAAATGCTATATAAATAAAACTGAATTGAATTGAATTGAATTGAATTGAATTGAATTGAATTGAATTGAATTGAATTGAATTGAATTTAATTTAATTAAAACATCTGGAAAGCTGATCCCAGTTCATCATCATATTAAAGTTTAATGCTAAATTAATAGAACATTTTTCATTCACTGCATCTTTGTGTCTAAATATCCGTCTTTGCTCATCAACAAAGGATAAAATATATGTGCCATTTTATGATTACATTGCTGTTTTTTTAGTCCCTGAATAATATTGTAATACACCACAACTATTCTGATGTCATGACTGGTATGACTGTCTTTGATTGTTTTCAGGTGCAGCCTCGGGTAAAATGTCAAACTGTTCTCATCTATTAGACATTTCCACTGGCAACGTGAACTTTGTTTAACTAATGTTGAGATAGCTTTTTCTGGGGTGATGTTACATAATAAAGGATGTTATGTCTCCATGCTGGTGTGTGTAGGAGGTAGTTATCGCTGGCTGTTCGTGGTTCTCTTGATTCTCCGGTCCTTGCACCAGTCCGAGCACTAAGCCATGAAAGAGTAGACATTTACCCTGTGCGTCATCTCCCTGTCATAGAATTTTGAGAAGTTTAATGGTTTGTTCAAACATATCAAAAACGTAGAGTTGCTTTGTAAAAAAGCATCTGCTTATTGTAATGCAATGTAATAGTTGAAAACAGACTTGGTCTTGTTTGTTCAGGTTTTAAGTGCCTTTAAGAGTTTTGCCTTCACGTCAGTACACTAAAGCTCAGGAGAAGATCTCTTGCCAAACCCTAGAGGCAGTACTTATTTGAACTCTTAATCAGGAACTAATCCTAAGAAAGTTCAAAGAAACTATAGGAAGATTTGAAAATGTGATGAAGTCCTGTTTAAACAGGGTCTTTATGTGGAGCTTATGAGACTCAAGCTCACGTATGAAGCCTCTTTCAGAAGTGCAGAAGTAACACAGAACTATATGGAACTAAAAATAAATGCAACCGGGATGTAAACCATATTAGAATCTGAACGTAGTAAAAGAAGAAAAAACTTCATTAAACGCTGAAATAATTTAGAATAATCCATCCATCCATTATCTGTACCCGCTTTATCCGTTTCTGGGTCACGGGGGTCTGTCGGAGCCCATCCCGACGCATATCAGGCGAAAGGCAGGGGTACACCCTGGACAGGTCGCCAGTCCATCCAGGGCCACATACAAACAACCAATCACACTCACATTCACACCTAGGGAGAATTTAGGAAGATCAATTAACCTACTCTGCATGTTTTTGGACTGTGGGAGGAAGCCGGAGTACCCGGAGGAAACCCACGCAAGCACGGGGAGAACATGCAAACTCCACACAGAAAGACCCACCGGGCCGGGAATTGAACCGGGAACCTTCTTGCTGTGAGGCAACAGTGCTAACCACTAAGCCACCGTGCTGCCTAATTTAGAATAATGTTTTTGTTTATTTGAGAAAAGATGAAAAAAGGCTGTATAATGCTTTATATACATACATAATCACAGAGTGACCGGGCGCCACAGCGGCAAAGTGACATTAACGCCGATCATACAGTAATAAAATGATTATCAAAGAAGTTATAAGTAATGATGATAACTTAAGAGTCACACTATGACCTGATGTGGGACATTTCAAACCTGGATGGACGCTCAGGTTTCATCAACAGTTTCAAGACACACAAACAATCACATCAGGACAAAGTCTGCCATTTACTATTAAAGTAGAAGCTTTAAATTTTCAAATGCGTTTTACTTCATGTTTTTTGTTTCTTTAGAGGTTAAGAAATAAACGATTGTAGAGTAGAGAAGGTTTAGAAGTTTAGAAGGTAAATGAAGCCTTAGGTCACAATTTGTTAAAACAAACTATGATCTTTTCCAAACAGCCTAAGCCAGATGTCTTGTATAAACTTGAGTCACTGTGGCTCCAGGGGACCAAAAGAAAAAAGAAAACACTCTTATGCAGTTGTTTAGGTTGAAGTCATTGTTTATGATGCCCATCATGTATACACTTTAAAAACTCAGAATGTAAACTCTGCTAATGTAGAACTGCGGATTAGGTTAAGGTAATGTTTATCTAAGACAGTTGGGGAAATGTATTTAAGTTGTAATCAAATAACTAATATAATGCATCTATATCTAGAGTTTTGGGATATTTAAAAGATCATCCTACATAATATCCTTTGCATTAAAAGCATGCTGGTGTAAACTCTCAGCCATCCTGGTCATGGTACCGCTCAAAGCTTTGAAACAAGACAAATGGACTTTATTTTTTTATGGTCTTGAAGATGTTTCACCTCCAAACTGACAAAGTCTTCAGGATAAAAGATTTGATCATGATACATGATACATGATCAAGACGCTTTCCACCACTCACTTATCTTTTTTTATGATTCTTCTATTAACAATTTTTTTTAAGTTGTATGAATCTTGACTCATGAAGGAAGATTTTTAAGGGAGAATTTCATGAAGAAAGTATATATCAATGACCTCTACATCCACAAAACGGCAACATTATGTTCTGCAGCATTTGCAAATAAGTTCACTGCCATACTGAAACTGATGCAGTTCATTCCAAGCTTCGTGACAGAAGTGGCTCGTTCCTTTTTTTAATGTATGCTCAGAGGACACCGCAGCTCAAAACAAACACACATACATGCACGGCGCTCAGCAGAACTCTGCTGGAGTGGCTGGGTTGCACATGGTGGCCAAATGAAACAGCATCAGTGAGTGTCTGTATGTGGACTTCATCTTGGTAAGCAACCACAAATCCCAAGTGAAGGCCACTCCCCATCCTATTTTTCTCTATATTTATTTTCAGGGATTCTCGCTCTATGTGTGTGTGTGTGTGTGTGTGTGTGTGTGTGTGTGTGTGTGTGTGTGTGTGTGTGTGTGTGTGTGTGTGTGTGTGTGTGTCCTTGCTGCAGTAGCTCCTTCTGGACTGGTCCTTATTTCTCCACTATTTCTCTTCTCTGCTTTAAATTTACTTACATGGCACTTCTACCACTTCTTAAACCTCTCAACACACATGTGCATAAACATACACGTACAAACATACACACACAGCATCTCAACAATGAACTTAAGCACAATACTTATATTCAAATGTCCTCCCACACGGGTACTCTGAGCTGTCCACATCCAGTCAGCAGAAGTTAGTTGCACACAGCAGCCTACATTTGAGGTTAATAAATCAAAAATGTGCAAAAATAACATCTTATTTTTGTTCAAGACCCTTATTTTTAACTCCTTTTAGAACATTAATGCTTGGGCTTTACTAAAATGGATTAAGAAAACAATAGATTTAAAATGGGGAACAGAAAGGATAGTGGTAATATGTCTGATTATTATAATTTAAAAAGCAATGGAGGAAATGTAGAAACAATGTGGAGGGTGGCATCATTTCATCTTTCTGTCATTTCCATCCATTTACTTCCTCTTGTTTTGGATTGTTTGGACAACAACCCAAGCAGAGGGGCCTAGACCACCCCCTCTCCAGCTCTTCTGGGGGGATATTAAGGCTTTCCCAGGTCAGCCTAGTGACACGATCTCTTCAGCATGTCCTTAGCAGACTCAGATCTTTGAGTAAATCTCCGGTTCCATTTTTCCCTCACTGGTGAACAAGAACCACAGATATCTAAACTCCCAAACGAGGCAACGCCTCACTCCCAACCTTGAAACGGCGTCCTACCCTGGTCCAGCTGAGAACCATGCTTTTATATTTCACTACACTCTTGGTTGCAAACTGTTCCAGAGAGAGTTGACAATCATGAGTCAATTTAATTTACACAGTCACATGTACAAAAAAAAAAAAGCGATTGTGATATTTTGAAACCATCAAAATGGGGCTCCTCCACCCTCCGTCTGCACCTAGAAAATCTAAGCTATGGACAAAATTGGTTACAAAAGGAAGCTCTGGCAGAGTCCAACTCTCCCCTGAAACGAATCTAACTTGCTACCAGCAATTCTGCCCAAACTCTTGTTCCATTGGTACAGGGAATTGAGTAACACGGATCCAGTACCCTATAATCCCGGGGCACCCCTTACAAAGTGTCCTAAGGGACGTGGTCAATTCCCTTTTAGTCCACAAAGCATATGTGAACTGGTTGGGACGGAAACATTCGACTGAACTCTCTTCTCCAGCACCCCTGCATTGACATTAGGCTGAGGAGTATAATTCCCCCTATAATTGAAAGACAGCCTCTTTTCTGCCTTCGTGACCACCTCTCCAGTCTGCCAATGCAGATGCACCGCCTCTGATGTCCACGTAATGTTGCAAGGGTGTGCCAACTAAGATAGCTGACAAAACCCAGGAACTCAGAGTGAAACCAATTCAACGTTAACACTAGTATGATTCTATGTATCAATAAATAAATAAATATACATATACACACGTGCACACACACATTTGAACATATAGAACCCCTTGTAAATAAATCTATATAAATAAATGAATTTGTTACTAATTTATGCACACAAAATAAACAAATCTATACCCAATGTGCACACACCTATCTATATATACATACCTGTACTCATGCACACACATAGACATACACATAACACATATATATATATTTGTCAACTACACACAACTACACACTGATACTCACATACACATTCACACTCTACACTACATACACTTTTACATTTACATTTACTACACTGTATACTACAGTGCACCCCAAGAGCAACCAGACCCCCACCCAATCCCACTATGCTGCACTTTGACACTAAAACCACCCGAGACCAGTCCCCCCCACCGGCCCTCACCCTGCACCCCACAATGACAGTGCGAGAGCAGAAGCAGGAGGTCCCCTGACCCGGGTGGCCTGCACAAGACACCTCCACCCCCACCCAACAACGGAAGCACCCTTGCTGGGCCAGGTTGGGGGCACTCGCCAAACCCACCCCAGTACAGGCAAACTCCCGTTGGGCAGTGTAGACATCCCAGTAGCAACAAAGAGCGACGGGAGGGACCCAAGCAAAACCAAGAGCATCGCTACCAAGGGCCCAGACACCCATGCCAGTGCGGCGCCCCACGCAAACCCCCTAAAGGTCCGCAAGGACCCTCAGTACTCTGCCCCGCCACCGAGGGGCACCAAATATGGAGCCTTGAGGAAACCCAAAACCACAGAGCGAGACCACAACACAGAAGGACCAGGAAAAGCAAAGGAGATCCAACCACATCCCAATGCACTGTGACTTATCCGCATACACACCCACACAAATATACAGTCATACTCATATGTACAATCCTATTTACAGCGTTAGAGACGCCCATTCAGGTTCACCTCAAAACATCGTCCCTGTACTTGTTGAAAATCATCAGTCTGAGCCTTTTCTTAAACAAACTCATGCTTGGAAGTTGCTTCAGTTCTTGGCTGAGTTTCTTCCAGACCTTCACACCACTGACTGAAGTGCACGTTCTCTTCATAGTTGTTCCAACACTCCTGGTTCTGAAGTTAATGTTCCCCCTGTAATCATGACCCCCCTCTATCAGTAAAGAGTTTCTGTATATTATCTGGTGGTTGTCTGTTTCTAGCTTTATACATCAGCTGAGCTGTTTTCTCAGATCTGGGATTATTCAGAAAATATTTAGCTTTACTGAGGACAGAAATATTGTGGGATGGTTTAGATGGAACATATTGTATTTGAGGTTTCTAACAGATCTTGTGGCTGATCATCACACCTAGAAACTTAATTTCATTGACTCTGTCTATATGTACACCCTCTATTCAAGGGGTATTGATAGTTTATTTATACCAAACCACTTTTTATATGTTTTTAATGTTTTCAGTTCTGAGGTGATTTCCTCCATAAGCTGCTGTAAATTCTCACCTGCGCAGAAAATATTTGTTTCATCAGCAAACAGAACAAATTGCAGTACTTTTGAGACTTTGAATATGTCATTTATCTAAAGAATAAAGAGTTTAGGTCCCAATACTGACTCCTGGGGGACACCACATACAATGTCCAAACATGATGACTGAAAGTCACCTATTTTCACAAACTTCTGCCTTTTCATCTAGTGTAAAACCATTCCCCTGATACATAACATTTCCGTTTTTTAAATAAGAACAGTGTGCAGAGAGCTTCATGGAAGGGGTTTCCATGGGCGAGCAGCTGCATCCAAGCCAATGCAAAGCATCGGATGCAGTGGTGTAAAGCATGCCACCACTGGACTGGAGGGACAAATGGGACAAATTAGGGACACTGGCAATCTGATGGACCAGTCTGGGTTTGGCGGTTGCCAGGAGAACAGTACTTGTTTGACTGCATTGTGCCAAGTGTAAAGTTTGGTGGAGGGGGGATTATGGTGTGGGGTTGTTTTTAGGAGCTGGTCTTGGCCCCTTAGTTCCAGTGAAAGGAACTCTGAATGCTTCAGCATACCAAGACATTCTGGACAATTCCATGCTCCCGACTTTGTGGGAACAGTTTGGAGCTGGACCCTTCCTCTTCCAACATGACTGTGCACCAGTGCACAAAGCAGGTCTGGAAAGACCTGGATGACAGAGTCTGGTGTGGATGAACCTGACTGGCCTGCACAGAGTCCTGACCTCAACCTGACAGAACACCTTTAAGATGAAGTAGAGGGGAGACTGAGAGCCAGACCTTCTCGTCCAACATCAGTGTGACCTTACAAATGTGCTTTTGGAAGAATGGTCAAAAACTGTAAAAGTTTCCCATAAACACACTCCTAAACCTTGTGGACAGCCTTCCCAGAAGAGTTAACGCTGTTATAGCTGCAAAGGGTGGACCGATGTCATAGTGAACTCTATGGATTAGGAATGGGAGGTCACTTAAGTTCATATGCGAGACAATGCGGGTGAGTGAATACCTTTGGCCATATAGTGTAGATATGAAGAGGATGTCAGTACTGTTTGCCATGCCAACGGTGAGGTTTTAATCAAGATGTTTATTGGGATGATTAATGTGATGATGACGATATGGTATTATGATGTTTGATAATGGCTGTAAATAAGATAAAAACTGATTTTAAGTGTGATGATGATGAAGACAATTTTATGAGAATTATTACAATGAATGTAAATTTAACTTTGATGAGGCTAATGGTAAAACTCTTGGCGTGTCGTGCCTACCATTTAGATTGCATTATTTTAGTCCACAAAACTCTAGTAAATGCCTGAATATATTATGTGTAGATGTGAAAGTGAGTATGCATGGATGCTGGTCTCAGTGATGGACTAGTAACCCAACAGTGTGTGATGTAGGAACCTGGGATGGGCTTCATCTCCCTGTGACACTGACTGGAACAAAACTGGTGTATACCATAGAGAAATGATTCCAACATTTATTTAATTTCCCTGGATCTTGACTAAACAAAAATAATAAATGACATTACTTGGGTTGTCCTCAAATAGTCTGCTAAAATTTTTAAATCACACCCAGAAGGCAAAAATATAGGAGCTTGTAATACTGAAACTGAAACTAGTTTCTTTTTTTTTATGGTTCCACTCTAAGTATTAAAATTATACTAATAACTTAATTGTACTTTATTAATCCCCAAATAAAATTTCCATTGTTGTGGTATAAACTGAGAATAAATAAATTAAGAGACAAAATAAAGTTAATAAACTTTTCAAAACTTTGAGGTCAGAGGCATGTTTAAAATAACCAGTTTATGACTGCCCCAAAATGCAATTGAATTATGATAAATATGACAAAACGTTTTATTAAAATAAACAATCTAAAATAATGAGCTAAAACATTGAATATTTAAAAACTAGAGGGAGCATAACTGAGCTTCCTGGCTGTGTTCACGACACCCCACTACACTAACAACTCAATATCTGGAGTGCAGACACTCTTTTACAGTAATATGTGAAGGATTACACCATCTGCAGCAAGTAAGTACTGCAGCCCCACCTCCTTTTAGTGTTGTTGCTCTGTTCAGACTTTCTGCCTCTTTGTATAGTCTTAAAACCAGGCGGAGAAGCACTGGTATCCAGAATATGTTCCCCCTGCAACATCTTTGTGAAAGACTTAGAGCTCACTAGTCCTGATACATCTTCAGCAGCACTCCAAGCTCTCCCATTGTATGTGCTAGTGATCTCACATTCTCCATGATAACTGAAGGAAGACATTGTTTAAACTTCCCCCTCCTTACTGTCAGTGTTCCTCCTGCCCTAGATGCTCAGCATCTCCTCCTTGATCCATGTGGATTTGGGGTCTTGTTCATGGTCTTACATGGGCTCTGGAAAGTTCAAATATGCTGCTCCCATATGTAAACAACTTTCCAGCTGCCATACTTACTCATATTAACAGATGTTGAAATAATAATGTTGTCACAATGAAAATCAGAAACCCTTTCAACAGGGCAGCATACAAACCAACATAAAGGAAAGAAAAATAGAAATCAAAATAAAAAAAGAAATACCAGGCTGCAAAGAAAGTGAAACAGACTGCCAGTACAGTGTTATTATAGAACTTCACTGGCAGAAGAAGGTTACTAAGATGAAACCAAACAGAAATTAAACCAAAGCAGATGACTGTAATGAGGAAATCTTTAACTTATAAACATAAGAAAATGACCTGAACTGCACCGGAGCAATTAAGGAAACAATTAAGCCAGCATGAGTTGGAACGTGAAAAGTTGAGCTTGGCTCATGAGAGGGAACTGAAGGAGTTGAGAGCTTTTGTTGCTCTCAGTGCTACATTTGATATAGGTAAAATATTCATTTGGTCCCCCAATTTAGTGAAAAAGATGTGGGAAAGCATTTTTCAGATACTAAATGTGTAGCATCAACTCTGAGTGACTGAAAGAGTGCTGCACTTTGTTATGCGTTAGTCCTAGAAACCAGCATTTTTGTGGTTACCCCAAAGGTGAGAAGTAAACCTATGTAGAATTTACCTGAGAAAAGGAGGTCCCTTTTGATCATTGACGCCCCTTATATGTCCTGAGAGACGTGTTGTACAGTCCTTCTTAAAATTTTCAAGCTGCATCATAGCAAAGAACACATACTATCTTTATCAACACCATCTATATTCATTCCATAATGATCAGAAAATGACAAACATACACAACATTTTTCTTCTCTTCTCTTCTTAGGCGAAACTACAAACCGTAAGTCTTTATTCTCTACACCTGAGGGGAAGGTGGACCTCATGCCACATTACACTTGTTACATTCCCATCCGCTGGTTGTGTCTGGTAGGTTCTGGTGGTTTGTGCTGGTGTGTGGGACCAGCACTGGGTAGACTGTGAGTCAGGTGTGCTGTACTTTCCCCAGCTTGCAGCAGCTGTTCTCGTGAGTGTGTCGACTCCAGAACAGCCTGTAGATGTTCTCTGTTGCAATGCAGCACTGCACTGCTGTCCATCTTCACCAGGTAGGATTATGGTTCCTCAGACATACCTATTCCCTTGCCAGATGATTTTCATCCCCATGATTCTGTCAAGTAGTAATTGAGCAGAGTGGCCATCATCACAGAAGAACAGGCTGGATGACTTGGTCGGGGTGTCCAGGATCCCCTGTCGCCTGTCGCCTGTTCAAGGGAGTAGCTAGTTTCTTTTCCAGCATAGGAAGTGTAGCGCTAAGTTTTAAGATCCTTAATTTTCCCTTAAGTCCTTAAATTCTGCCGATGTGAGCAGTAAACCATTGTCATTCACCAGCTGCAATTTTACAAACATGCTTTTGAGGCTCTTGATAGCCTGTATGGTGGAGGTTGACAACAGGTGACCTATTTCAGTGTCTCTGGAGCAGTGATCAGTTATAATTAGATAATTTTGTTTCTCCAATTCACACAGATCTGCAGCAAAGCACTACCAAGCACCTTTAGGTAAGACTGGGGCAATGAGTGGTTCACATCTCTGTGCAGTACTGGCACACTGACAGTGTCTGGGTCAAGTCGGCACTAATACGCAGCCACCACTCCACCATCATGGCTCATGTGTAGCTCAGCTTAGAGAATATGCTGGGTCTTAGTGTGACAGGAATGACAATCCTATCCAGCTACAACACTAGCCCAGTGGTTTTAGAGAGATATGCTCTGCACAGATCAGTGGCCACCCTTTTCTGACGTAGCCCATGAGCTTTTGCAAACCTTTTTGTCATGTGACAGGTGCATTATTTACTATTGATACCACATACACCTGTACCTGTACATATTGTTCTGTATCACCATCGCTCACCTCAGTCAGGAGCTTCCTGGAGAGGGTGTCAGCAACAATTGTCTGTCTACCAGGGACGTGCGCTGCCACTAAATTAAATCTCCAAGTTGTATGTTTTATAAGTGGCACCAAGGGTGTGTGGTCCATCTCCAACTGGACCCTATCTATGCCTTTCACATATTGTCCAAATCTTTCACATGTGGTTCTTCAACATTACAGTGACTCATCATTTCTGTCAGAGCCTTAACTTTGTTAGGATCTGGCCTTAGGCCCTCTGCACTGATGATATGGCTGAAGTACTGAATCACTGACTTTCCAAAACTGCACTTTGCCTTGTTTAGCTTCAAGCCACTGTCTCTGACAGTCCTTTAAACAGCATTCAGGTGCTTGCCATGCTCATCCTTTGTTGTGCCATAGATAAGTATGTTGCCCAAAACCGCAAGAATTCCCTCATGGTCCTTCAACAGAGAGGACATCTGTCTTTGAAAGATTTCTGGAGTTGATGTAATTTTAAATTGAGGTCTACAAAGAAGAGTCATCAGCTTCTGGGTATTTACATCCAAAGTAATTTGCCAAAATCCACATGAAGCATTGAGAGTGGAAAATGCTTCACCTCCAGCCTACTTACAAACGATGTTTTCTATGGTGCGCTACATTTACCTCTCACGCTTAACTTAGCTTATTCAGACATTTTTGAATCGACTCACACTTTTCCTTGGTCTTTGTTTCTTCTCCACAGGAACCATAGGAGTGCACCCATCTGTAGCCTCAGTGACTTCTATCACCCGTATAGTCAGCATGTGCTTGAGTTTAGCTTCTACTTTCGGAATAAGAGGTAAAGGGGTGCAACGCAGTTTTGTCACACTGTAAGGCTCTGCCTCTGCCTACAGTTCAATTTTAAATGGTCATGACTCTTTTATGACTGTCATCCAGTATTTGTATCACTGCCCCTTGTACGGATGTGTGGCCAGTAGCTTGCCTACACAGTGCACGTCACTGCCAGGACTAGTGACACATTGTTTTGGTCCAGTTATGACAAAACGTGGGTTGTGTACTAACCTGTTAAATTCAGTGTGACATTACAGTTATGTCTGCCCGAGTGTCTATTTCAAACTGTACAGAACTGCCATTTACTGCTTCCAGGGCAACATGGCAGCGTGCAAAAGGAGGGGGGCTTAAAAATGGCTCTTCAGAAACTTATGGGTCATGTGAAGGATGCATTGTACATTGTATTTACGGACTATGGTTGTGACTGATAAGACTGATATACTCTTTCCTATATGTTTTAAAGCTGTTAAGCCTAAAGAGGGTTTAGGAACAGTTACTTTTGGCTTCTGTCCGGAGGGTGACATTCTGATGTGCTAGTGGATTGTGTCACCCAGTGGTTCTCACTGGGTTTCAATTCAGCAAGTACATAGTTGTACCCTCTGCATACTATTCACAGATTATGAGCTAGGCTCGTGATAACCCAATGTCCGGGCCACTTATTACTGGGACTTGCAGTTCAAATATTTGAAGGCCTTTTTTTATCCTGGCTTGCAGTCAGATGTTGCTAACAGTTGTTCTACATGTTGACACAGGCGTTATGTATGTCAATTAGCAGGGGAACCTAACCAAATGATTCCTCCTGTACCTTTACATGTGGTGGGGGAACCCACTACCTCTTCACAATCAATTTTTCTGATTATACAAAAGATGCCATTCTTGGCCTGACGCTTGCCCATTTTGGGATGTTTTTTGATGTGCCCAACCCACTGTATTGCAGCAAGTTTTTGATGTTGGTGATCACTTATCATAAACTAATCATAAACATAAGACCATAAGCAACATCCCCACCTTGTGTGTCTCCCTACAATGTGTGTCACTTCAAAGGTGGTCTTGCGTACCTTCTAAAAAAATGGGCTTGCAGTTTCTAGAACAAGCTCATAGAGCTCTCTCTGTCTGTTGGTTTCAAAGGATGACGCGGCATCACACTTTTGCACAGACTTTAGGAAGGTTAATCATGTCACCAAGTCTGATTCCTTTTCTACCCCTAGACCCTAGGGCTCTCAAACTCAGTTCCTCGAGAGCCGGTGTCCTGCAGGTTTTAGATGTTTCCTTGCTTCATCACACCCTGATACAAATGACTGCGTCATTAACAGACTTGTGTAGACCTTGATGACATGCTGATGACGAGCATTAATTAGAATCAGGTGTGCTGGTGCAGGGAAACATCTAAAACATGCAGATAAGCGGCCCTCGAGGGCTGGAGTCCGACACGTGTGCCCTAGGGCTTAGTGGTGCATTGTCTGGGTAGGTTCAGCTTGCTGTGTTACAAAGCTACATTTGCTGAAAGGCATTTGGCAGATAACCTTGACACAGAGAGCCTCTGACGTCTCCACCCTAGATAATTTCATTCAGTACACAGTCATGGCATTTGGTACGCATAATGCACCTGTCACCTTTCAGTGACTGATGTGGAAAATGTCTGGTGTGGCTACTTGTGAAGCTTACTTTGATGATGTTGTGTACTGAAGTGAGAAACTGGGAAAGTCATATAAAACCCTCATTCGATGTACTTTAGATATGGGAAAGAAACCATTTCATATCTTGGCAAGGAAGTAGGCCAAAGACACGTTCTCCCACTTTTTGGCAAAAATAAGTGCTTTAATGAAATGTCCAGTCCCCACACTACCAAGCAAGTAATAAGCGCTTCTATAAGAATAAGAGCTGCTTAAGTACCTCACCGGTTGTTGCTAGCCCCTATTTTACAACACCTTTTGAACTTGAGACTGATGCTTGTGGTACAGTTTCTGGAGCTGCTCTGATTCAAGAAGACGCTACAGGCCTTAACCATCCTGTCTGCAATATTGTTTTCAAAGTTCTCAGGGCCTCAAAGAAGCTACAGCGCCATTGACAAACGTTTCTTTAAAGTCTATGTCAGTTCGTCTTCAAGCCTGTTATTGTGTACACTGACCATAATCCTTTGGTGTTTCTTCTTCATATGTACAGGAGTAAGCAAAGAATAGTATGTTGGACCACTTACACACTTGTACACACTTGCACACACCTACACACACATAAAAGAAAACAAAAAAAAAAAACCCTTGGTTGCAGATTAAAATGCATATATATATATATAACTTTTGGCTCCTACCAACTTGGTATCAACCATTAACATATGTGCAAACAAGGGAAAAAAAAGAAAGTATGTTGGAGTACCATTGTCCAACACTAGTCATGATGCTTTGTCAACAGTTAGTGATTAGTGACACTAGTTGGATGCCTTATCATTATGGGGATGAGTGTTACATTTAACCTTCTGAATCCCATACCAGCTCAGTCAGCTGATCGAGAAGCACCAACGGCTCATAATCTGAGCCTGCATTCACATGTCCTTTACTCAGGTGTCTTTCTTTCCTCTGCTCAGCAGCAGCAACAGCACTTTTGGTGTTGGATACATCCTTTTCTTTTCAGTTCATTTATTTTAATAAACATTCAAGTGTCAGACCCACATCCTGATGTTGTTTCCATCGTTAGGCTTGGTGTTTGGCCCAGCTGGAACAGCGCTGTCTACTTTCAGAGCAGACTAATAACTTCCCCTGCAGTGATGGGTCAGTAATGCAGTGGTTTTTATGCCAGAGCATCCATTTGCAATGAAGGCTTCAGAAAAAAAAAAAAAAACTCAGAATGTTGTGACTATTGATGATTTGATGTAAGTATTAGTTCACTGGCAGCTTGTCTGAGACGTCAGTTGAGGATTGATGTTTTTAGAGAGAACACCACGACAATTTTTAACCAACCATGCTAACTACAGCAATTTGAAGATAAAATAAAAACAAAGCCCTCAAAAACTTTTCCAAATTAATCTACATGCAACATTTAATTTTACAATTACAGTTAAGCATCCACAAATTGGCAGTATCTAAACAAACAGGTATTGTGTTACCTTATGAAATCAAAAAAGCCTTTATCTGATGATTAAATTGAAAGAAAATTGGAACTGGCAGGTAAAAAGAGCGAGTGTTTAAATTGAATTGTTCAATGTGTGGCCCACTGTCTACAATACCTGTGAGATTGTTACCCAATGAGGATAAAATGTTGCCCACCACTCATCTAGATCATAACTTAGTGAGACAAACTGAGACACAGTGAGATGCTGAATGCCCAAGGCATCACGTAACGAGACCTTGAACAGTGAATGTCATGTATTTAATATGGGAAATGACTGAGGGAAATGTTATTTCACTGTGTTTGAGCCCTTTTTTGTACATCTTTAATACTCTGTGATATACTTGCACACATTCTGTTGAGAAATCAACTTCAACAGAAGCATTGTTTGATTATTGTTGCCTGTTATTTTAAGCATGTCTTTTTTTCTGCCCAATTAACACATTTATCAAAAGCTGAAATTTTTATAATAGTTTGGCAAGGGATCCTGGTAAAGCTGAGTAGAAGCATGTTCTCTGCAAGAACTTGCTTTTAACATTTATACCATATTTAGACCATATTATGAACATGGTTATGCCATTACAAAAGTGTAAAATAGTTTCACTGTGTAATAGCAAACAGAATAATGTTTATCAAACTGATGAGTCATCTGAGAGATTAACGGGATTTGAGCTGTATACATTTGTTCATTATATTTTTACCATGAAGTGAGTTCAGATCGATAATTCCACTCTTCCAAGCAACTGTATCTTGAACTTAATGTTTTCGATGATTTAATCAGTAAGTAAACTTGTGGTAAAGGTATTAGATAACCGTCAATGTTTTAGTACACAGAACAGTCATTTAAACATACATTGTGTGTTTACGATGTTGCCTTACTGTATGATGAATTTTGTTGGAAAATTTGACATACAGTGGATGAATAACTGCTGGAGGAGGATAGAGGAATGTTCCAGAGTGCTGATAATGGGTACAAATGACATACACACAGGAACGGACAAAGTACACAAAACAAAACAAGCTTGAACCAAAACTCATCCACTCTTTTCCTTTCCAAAAGTGCTCCCACTTTTAGACATGCACTCATACACACAAACACACATTCTCAGTGATCCGGGTGGAATCAAAGGGTATTAGCTGTATGGTGTTCAGTTCCCCTGGTCCTTTCCCAGCATTCTCCACAGCTGTACGATTACACAGGTGTTTGGCAAAAACATACTGTTAAGGACCACAGAGGGGCTGCATGTGTGTGTACGAGTTAGTGTGTCTGTGCGTATGAGTGTGTGTGTGTGTGTGTGTGTGTGTGCGTGCATCTGTGTGCATATTTGAAAAAAAATGAATATGCATGTGTGGCTTCATGTCTGTTGTGTGCTTGCTTGCACAGCTTTCCTGCAGAGCTATGTGTGTTTGCGTTTAAGTGTGAGTGTGTTTATGCATTAGTTCCTCCCATTGACTCAACCCAGCTAGTTCTTTGGCCATTACTGGGTTTTTTTCTCCACTTGCATAGATCAAGTGTAACTTGATAACTCTTATCTGGTGTCTTGTTTCACCGTTGGTATCAATTTTTTTCTAGCTGGATTTTATGGGTTAATATTTTCCACCAAATATCATCCAACAAATTTACCCTCTGGCTACTTAAAAAACCCTCATGAAGCTGCTTAATCCTGTAAAACATTTCTCCTCCTAACCACACCCCCATCAACACACTGATTAAGCACAATCTTCACCTTATTTATTTAGAGAGAGTAGCTGTTTCTCAGGCTTAAAACAAATAGGGTGAAGCTGTGGCATATAGGAATGCATCATCAGTTTGCAAAGACATTATGACTATGTGTCATATATGAAGAATGTTTCCAATACGAGAGAAAGCAGAAAAGTCCTATCCACCCTCTGTATAGAGATAAAAGCATAAACCTGTGCTAAAAGAATATTCTGTATCTGGGAACTCAGACTTTTGCCAGAGACAGTGACTGAGGTAGAAATGGGATATTTCTACCTCAGTCACATCAGCTACAGATGCTTACCACGAGCACAAAAACCTCCCCTTCTAGTGGGCAATGTACAACGCTGGGGTGATTTGGACAAATATAATGCCTGGTGAAGAATGGCCATTTGTAATTTTGGTTCATATATTGCAACTGAATATTGCAAGCTAATAGGAATGTATTAACTTCCTGCTGCAAGGTGCCACCTGCGTTGTCTTATTCACCTGGGTCCTTTCTGGCACTGCGACTTGAGTTAATAAGTGTATGTGTGTGCAGGTATCAAAAAGGTCCGCGTGTAAGATTTAGTGGACTTTTTTTTTTCATTCACTCTAGATTTATAAAGAAAGCATATTTCTTTGTTGAGGTCATTTGGTTTGCTTGTCTTGTCTAATTAAAATAAAAGTAACAGCCGATCATTGGGCCGTGCCGGTATGGTGAGCCATAAAACAGAGGCTCAGTGTAAGAAGTGGGTTATCCGGCCCGGCCCGGATCAGTGTCCCCTCTACCATGTCACTATTATTTTATCATACAACTGAAATTCATCATCGTGAGTCCACATGCACAATGAAAGTTGTAAACACAGATTCATTTAAACCATCACTAATAATATACATGTTACTAATAAAATTACTATCAAACTGTCATTTCCCTGCTTTAACAACAAAAATAATTCAGTTTGAGTGAGAAAGAAGATCCCAGTCTCATGGCACGATGACCCCAAATCAGTCCACTCATTCCTGTCCACAGCCATGATTCCTCTTTTTTTTTTTTTTTTGCTAATAGACACAAAGATGACAACACGGAAAAACTCATAGTCATTGCATTTTGTAAAATAATTACAGTACTGTGGCCTTGCATTTAACAAGGAACACAACCCCAGTCCTGTCCCACCTGCTGGTGTTTTTAAGTAACTTTGTTTTGAAGCTACCATTTGGGTTCACATTTACAACTACTAAGTTAAGGTTGGGCTGGAAAGGCTTTATGGTAAAATTAGGAAACCTCTTCAGTTTGATTAAAACAGACATACTGCATAAAACAAAAACAAAGAATAAAAATCCTTTTTCAGATTTACTGGTTAACAGGTCCTTCCCCCTTGTCCTAACATAAAATATACTGCTCTCACAAACCCCACATCCCACATATGTACTGTACTTTACTTTGAAAAATGTGCTGGGAGGCAAAACATAAAATAAAATAATAAAAAACGCGATAGAATGTGATTTAATCAACCCATATGTAAAGGTTTAGTTTAGTGTGTGTTTTGGCACGGGATAGGGCCCCCGTGACTTGTAATGACATACTATCATATGTTACTTTTAAAAGAAAGCAGCGGCTAAATTAATTGTGATAAAAGCAAAAGAAAAGGCAGGTAACAATCTTCTAAAAACATGAGATTGGGACAAGGACATGGTGCAGATGGAGATGGATGGATGCGTAAAAATAGCAGTTGACTTCATGATTGCGCTTTATTGCGTCACATCATAACAGTTTCTGATCTTTTTTTCAATTATTTATTAATTTTACATTTTATCTGCAGCATAGCTCCTACTACTCCTAGGTTGGCATAGATTGTCTCTGAGCGGAAAGCCAAACAATTCAGCAAACAATTCAGCTTGGAAAATATGAGCAGGAAGTGTGCTGCTCCCTCCCCCACCATCCCCACTCATTACGTTATATCTTTTGACCCCTTTGCTTGAGTTTTTGCTGTTTGGATTTGATCTAGATGTGACGGACAAACTGTGTTTTGCGTCAGGCCAAAACTCAGTGTTCCTGCTCTGTTTCAAGGTTGAAATTTAGACTAAACCACAACGTGTTGTGTAAATGTTATGTAACTTTCCTCCTATTCACATGCTGATAATGAAAAAAGAAGTTTTGCTACAATTAAAAATCATCCTGTGGTCAACTTAGTAATTAAAAGGAGAAAGGAAGAAATTTAGGAAGCTCCAAAAAACATAACATGTTCACATAAAGTATCAGTTTAAAATTCATTTCCAGGAAGTTGTGTGTGCTTTAAGGAGGCGTCGCATAGCTACAGCAGTCTTCTGTGTCTGATGTCAGGAAAAAAAATAGCCAAAATAGTTTGGTGAGTCAAGTACGTGTCAGTTACGACGGTATGTCGCACATCAACAACGATGAAACCAGCACGCAGAGCTGCGGAGGACATCGTGGCAAAGGTGGCTAAGATGCTCAAGAAAGTAGTCATAGAAGAGAAAACGAGAGAATGACTTGGGAAGAGACCAAACTAAACTAAATCTTAGATTGCGCCGTAAAAGCGGTTTAACCTCCATTGCCTATAGGGGGACCCAAAGCAATAAAAATGGCAAAAATTCCTCTGCATTGTGTTAAAATACAGTGTCCTCTTATTTTGACTGACCCCATCTTTGTAAACCGTATACATATTTCTCAGTAAACTGCTTTACTTTTTTATTTAGTTACTGTGGACTTTTTGTTTCTGCCATCAGGGAACTTTTAAAGGCCAGAAATTTTCACATTTCCTTAATATTAGAGAGCGATGTGAGATTTTTGTAGAGGTCGGGCCTTCGCCCACTGACTTGTCTAAGTTGAATCTAACGACATATTGGGCTCCTTCTGAGGGCATTTTAATGCAGAACCCTCTTAGTGAAATTGTAGGGCCGTGAGGGGATGATGGAAGACCTGATTTTATGGTACTTTTTGGTTCATGCTTCCATGTGGGTCTATAACAAATGAAAATACACGGAGATTCATGTCAATAGCTTCTGCTGTTTGTTAAACCACTGGAGAGCAGTACCTGTCAGGTGTGTAACAGGTGTGGATAAAAGCCTCTCTGTTACAACTAAATTACTTACTTTGTTTATTTTATAAGCGTACTGCACATTGGCTATCATCAGTACAAACCTGCAGCCGGCTGTCATGCACTGCATCTCCCCTAAAACTGTCCTGTCAACACTTTTTCATATTAAGTCTCTGCAGAGAATAAATACTTTCTCCTGTTTCTTTTCTGTCTTTTACAATTAATTTTCACATGGTTTTAAGTTTGTTTGAGAGCGAAGGGCTACAAGAGAGCGACAGACAAACAACCCTTTATGTTGTGCACCTGTGAGTCTTTTTTTCCCCTCCTGCCAGTATTTTCTATGTGAGACAAATCCGCACATGCAGGCTGCAATTTGCAGAAATAGGCCACTCATTTTATACCTGCAGGCTGTGCAAAACAGAAGGAGTAAGTATTGCAGAAGTATTTCCACAGACTCCTGGTGATGTTGTAGTTTATGAGGTGACCCATAGGGGGGTGACCATGCAGGTCAAGCATTGCACTTGTTTCCATGCCATGAGTCCAAATAAACTTCAAGAATTACCCTCACATAAAAGGCAGGCACAGAAAGAAAGATCCACACAAGATGGGCGTATCTCTGCCATAAATGATCATTACATATATTAAACTAACAAATACAGGGGAAATAAAAAAAAAATGACAAGTCAATAAACAAACATTGAAATAATATTTGAAAAGTTTTATTTCTCTGGAGTTAAGCAGGACCATGGCTGAGCCACAGAAGGCCGTCTGAAACAGGCGAATTCGCCTTCAAATCAAAGTAGCCCCGCACAGCGCCATCCAGCCATTCAATTAAAGAAACAAATCCACGTTTCATTCAGATTTCGCCTATTTATTTTCTTGCAGAATTGCCTCTCCTGTTGCAGCAGCTGCAGCAGCAGCAGCAGCTCGGAGCTCGCTGGTATTAGACGACACTGTAAGCTAGATGGCCGCACGAACACACTTATTCCAGCGCGGCTGTGCCACACTCACACGGGCTCCGTCCTGCGCACCCGGAGATCTTCAGCACCCGCAGCCGAGCGGAGGGCACCGCCAGCCCGCTCAGGAGAGCGCCTCACCCTGCCCAGAATCCTCCGCTGACTGAGAACACACACGAAACACACGCGAACACGCGCGCAGCCGACAAAAGCCGCACATTTCCGAGGTGACATTTTCTCTTCCTGAGAAATAACGTGTTATTTATTTATATCTTGTGAGAGCCTGACAGTCAGCCGCGGCGGACGAACTGCGAGTGAGCGCGGGGAGGTCGGACTTGTTCGGCTGAAGGGAAACACACTAAAACACACGCGAAAAGACTCCACTTCTGTCGCCCCCTTGTTTTATTTCCTGCCGTTTTGCTCTTTTCGTTTCTTTTTTTTTGTCTTGCGATTTATTTCCTCCTGCCACACCAGGACCCTGGGACCGAGCTCCAGCTCTGAGGATGAAAGAAAACTAGATTTGTGATCGACACTTTATTATTTACTGGATTTATTTCGCTGTGGAGGAAAAGTGACCCGGGAGCGGAGCGCAAAAAAAACAACAAAAAAACAACAAAAAACCCAAACAAACAACAACAAAAAAAAACCCCGAGGTCTTCCACCTCTCTACTCTTCTCTCCTCTCCCTCCCGCTATCTCTCCATCTATCATTCTGCCCACCTATCCTCCTCTATCTATCTGTCTCTCCATTTGTTTCCATGTTTGTAGGTCCGCGCGATTTTTCTAAAATGCATCATCAACAGCGGATGGCAGCTTTGGGAACAGACAAGGAACTGAGTGACTTACTGGATTTCAGCGCGGTAAGGAAATTCACCTTCTTCATGTTGTTAATGTGAATATAATGACTAGTATCATGTCAGCAGAAGCCGTAGAGGAGAAAAAAAAACGCGTTCAGTAGGCTTCACAGCGACCACTGTTTACGTTTTAATGTATGAGTTACACATAACACGCATTGTAACCCTTCATTCAGTCTTTTAACTATTAAAAAAAAAAAGTTGTGCTTTAGTTGCTAGCAAAACAGTCTGTGCATATTGTTGGTTTTGTGTTGTTTAATTTTTTATTGTTTGTGTGCAGAGAATGTGATGCATTAGTAATTTTGTTGTCTTATAGATGCCAAACAGCGATTTGAAAATGTTCTCAACATCCATGGTAGTATATCTCATTTTAAGTCCTTTTTCCTTCATGTGTAGCATGATTATTCTTATTTTTTTTATTTATTTATTTTTTAATTTTTTTGCTCACGATATAGGGCTTATGAAATGTTTGATTTTGTTTGTTATTTCGCAGTCTGCCTCATGCGCTCTGCATTGTGTTCAGAAAATTTCAGATGCAAAAGACAAGGGTCCATATGAACCTGCATGACAGACAGCTTGACAGGGAGCCGAAACGAGGGAAACGTGTCACACTTTCTGTCCGCAGCTTCAGCGCTCCTGCAGCAGGCTGTTAAATGTCCGAACCTGTGACTTCGTCCTTTACTTTTTCTTTGTGAAGAGCAGCTTGTGAACTTGACGGACAGGAAATAGGGTCCCCGCTCTCGGCCATGTTTTCTCAGTGCCTCTCCTCCTTTGGGAACAACTTTTGTCACGGGAGGAGGAGGAAAAAATAATCAGAAACGCTCTGTAACCCAGAAATAAGAAGAAGGAGAAGAAGAAAAAAAAAAACCCCTGACTTACGTTGATATTGTAATGAAACGTTGAAAGTAAAAATACACATCATATCAGTATCTATCTGTCTCCCACGCAGGAGTGTAGGGATGCTGTCTGAGATGCCAATGCAGGAATCACTAATTTTACACCAAATACTGTGAATTTGTAGTAGATTGTTATCAGATCCCTTCTGAAGCCAGTCTGTGCAATTAAAGTGACTGCATACAAGTACATGCATGCTATTTTAGGGAAACCGAAGGAGGCATTTTCAAAATAAGAATAAAATAAATAAGAATAAAAAGCTGAAGAGAAATTCTTTACAAATAAACTCTGGAGTCTCTATAGGACTGGTAACAGAGCTGCGGGCTGCATGCACACCTTATTAAGACTGCAGGAATTTTACAAATATTTTAAACAAAAAAAAACTGTTTATAAGGACAATTCAGCCTGACAGTGAGCCCTTTAAAGTCACAATTTTATGTATTTAAGGATCCAGTATGGTTAAATGCCTATGTGACTGAACAAAAAAGAAATATTTGTCAGCAAAGTGTCGACCAGTGAAATCACGTTGACATCAGAACACAGTTGCATTGAGGGAGGCGTCTTCTGAATAATAAAATACACATTGTATTGGCTGAATCAGTGTAGTTTACCATAAACACTGGCCATTGTAAGAAGGTAAATGCTATATTTAACCTAAAAGGTTTTATAATGATAATCAAATTTGTGAATTGCTACCACAAATATACAGTTTGTGTATTATTGTAAAAGTATTACAGAATTATTTCAAAACTTGTAGTGATTATTACCAAAAAAAGCAGAGTTATTAGACAGACAGATGTACGGATAATCTAATAACACAGAGGTCAAGCAAGCAAACTTTTGAGTCTATGAGGAGCGTTATATCAGTATTTCTGGCATTTTCCCTAGATTTGACTTTTCTTTTTACTGGTTTTGTTGAGCATAAATCAACCTGTATTAAAAATGATCTAAAGTTTAAACAACAACAGGCAGCAGTAGCTAAACTGTGTCAGTATAATTGCGGCCAAGCATTAATTGCATCCACTCATCTGTCTTTATGTGTTCAAAAGCTGACATCGGCGGCTCAAAGCAATTAGACGGTGGCATCGACGGAGGTGCAAATAATCAGAATTACATCGATTGTCACCAGTATTTTTACTCTCATGCTGTTGCAGCTGCGAGTGAGTGTGAATACAAAAAGAAGAATACTGTATGTGAGATACATACTGCAAGGCCCATCATGTTGTATTTGTTACATCGAATGAGTTTTATTCTAGTTGATTCTAACAAAAGCTCGTAGTCCCTCAAAACTTCAAAACCCCCTGAACCTTTGAAGCTCAGATATTGCTCATGATCACAAAGATCTGACCACAGACACACAAAGCCTGATGCTTATCCAGAGGGTTTATCTATGGGGGTTTGATGTCTCTCTCTGATGATGTGAATTGTTGTATTGTCAAGCTTTACAGTTATTTGTAGGAGTCAGCATTTGGCTTCAGTCTGTCTTAATGTAGGTTTTACTTTCCTGTACAGTGAATGTGTAATTAGTTCTGATGATTTTAAGACAGATATTAAATAAATATTCACTGTTTCATTCCAAAATACACAGTAACACATTTGGCAAAAGTGACACTTTAGAAAAAAAAACAAAACAAAACCGTCTTCACTGAGGTGAGCAGGTGACTTAAATGATCCTGTTGGATTTTCAGAGATGCTGAACGACAACTTTGTTTTCTTTCCTCGTCACAAAAATGATGCCACTGTATTTTTAAAGCAAAATTTTCCTGACATCTGTGTTGATCTTTTAGCTGAGCCTGTTTAATGATGAGGACTGGGTACTCGACAAAATGTGACCGTAGCATCCACCGGTTCATTATGTCAATCCGTTTACTTGACAGTGTTTCCTGAAGCGTTAACCACTTGCCTTAGTCAAAATGCCATACATGGGACACAACACAAAAGCTCCTTTTCCGCAGTATCTTTACACGTTTGGTCAGAGCAGGTTGTTTTAGGGGGTGAAGGGGGCTACTTTACTCCACCCCCTCTAGTTTAAGATCATTGTTACACCTTTACGCTCCTCTGAGGTACAGCAATGGCAGTATGGAATGAAATTGGGTGGCTAAATAATTTGATCCATGCAATTTCTACATTGCTTTAATCTTACCTCTTAAAATTATTTAGACTTGGTAAGAACATGGAAACACCACCATGAAGGGCTTCGATTGAAATTGGAACTAGGAATCTTTGTCTAACTGTACAACTGTGCTGCACCACTTCAATTCAGTTCAGTTCAATTCAAATCAGTTCAGTTCAGAAATTCTTTAATAACCTTATTATTCTTGAATCGATATTGTAGTAACGTAGCTTTAATAATCAACAGATAATAACAAAACGTAAGTGGACTTTTACAGGCCTAGGCAGCCTGGTTTGGGGTGTGTGACTTGGCACATAACTTGGTGGTGTTTGACTTGAGATGCTGCCTTGAGACTTGACAGTGGGTGGGTGTGGATCAGTGGGTTGAGTGTCTTCTAACTGGCAGGTTGGTAGGCTGATCCCTAACCCTGTTGTGAGTCGAAGTGCCCTTGGGCAGGACACTGAGCTTCCGTTGCCCCTCATTATGCTCAGTGGGTTTGTAGATATCTACGCACTACGGAAATAACTACATAGTAGAAGTGCGGTAGTGTCGGATCGGTTAATGAGAAGGACAATGGAAAGTCAAGACCATTTACTTGTTTTGATTTGGGACTTTAGTCTGGACTTAAATGTCTTACCATGACTCAGCATATGCCTGGTTAACTCAGGACACTTTATTCTTGCTTTGATTTATTGGATTTGAATTGGTTTTTAACCTTGGATTCATGACTTAAGACATTATTGACTACAGTTGGGATTTGACTTAAAAGTTGCTTGTTGTGACTTTTATTTGACTCTGTATATGTCCGTGGTGGTGTATGATTTTTACATGTGGATGCAGGACTTGGACTCTGGACCTACCCGCTATAAGTTAATGCGGATGCGACTGCCTTGATAATCACAATTTGAAAAGTGCTTTTGACTTTTAATACAAAAATATGTTCTTACTCCATCATGGATCTGTTTTTGCTCCATTCTAATTATTCTTTGATCAAATGTCAATCCCAAATTAGACAGTTCAAAGTTCTTGGCGTATGTCATGCATGAAATCAGCGTGAACAATCTAGCTGTTTTGGTTTCATAAAAAGTGACAAAGGCTACATTTTTTGAAGGTCAAGTGTTTGGCACCCAAACGAAGGAGTAATGTATCAAAATAAATTCAAATGGTACCCAGTCCAATTCATTATGGATCTTTTTTATATGGGAAAAAAAAAGTAAAAGAAAAAAGAAAAAACTATTTCCTTCCAAAACAAGATCTGCACCATTTGAAAAGCAGAATAAATGCTCCAGAAAGAGGAAACCAAAGACTAATGGCAGCTTTCAGTCAAATGTTGGCATTTTGGAATGAAGCTTTAGAAGTGCACCGGCGGTGATGTTGCTGTAGAGATGTGTCTTGCTGTCTTGAGTGTCGGTGCTCTCAGAGGTAATGTGTGCTCTGTTTGTCTTGTAGATGTTTTCCCCTCCTGTTAGCAGTGGAAAGAACGGACCAACCTCCCTGGGGAGTGGACATTTCTCCGGCACAAGTACGTCAGTATACCCTCCAGCCCACTCCGTTTTCTTTCTCTTCCCTGTCTTCTCCTTTTCTACTTCTTTTCCTTCAGTCCTCTCTCAGGCTCCTCCTCTCCTTCCTACACCTGCTCGCTGCTGCTTCGCTTGCTGTTTGGATCTTTTTGTGTGGGTATCCGTGTTCTGTACATGCAGATGCAGTTTTTGGTGTTAATGCTGCTTTTTTGTTGTTTTTCTTTGCTGGCCTTTGATTTAAAAATGGAACGTTGGTTTAAAAGTGCAAATTCCCAATATAGATTATATGAATTCCAGCTCAACCACGTGTTGAGCTACGTGGTATTTTTGTCTCAAAATCAGGTTGCTTGCTTGATTATATGGTTTAGATTGCACATTATTGTGTCTTAATGTGTTTCTACTCTGTTGTTTAAAAGGAAAAAAACAAAACATGGATTTGTTTCCTGAAACAGGTGGGCAGTGTTTGTTGGAGACTATTTTTGACGGCAGATAATTGATTATATGGTATTTATTTTTCTTCCTCATTGTTTTTCAGCAGCTAAAGTTCATTCCTGATGGAGACTTCCTGTTTTTGTGATTTGCTGCGCTCACTCTTTCCTGCTTGTGTGTGCGTGTATGTGGTGGAGTTCAGTTTTTGCACCAAACCGTGCGGGTGGCCACTGGTGTCGGACCGGCCCAGTCTGGCCTTGGCTCGGAAATGTTGGTGAAAGTGGTTTTTGATCATCGTGATTGGTAAAAAGGTGTATTGGTAACTTTTAATCAGTTTTTTGAATTCAATAACTCATCTTTTGGATATATTGTTTCTAAGGTTGACTATTTTTTGTTTCAGTCAGTTATCATTGATCGGTTCAGTGAGTGAATGCAGCATCCACTGACATATTCGAATCAAACTCAATCGGATCTCTTGCCGGTCTTGCCGGTTTCACCGGTCTGGTAGAGAGTAAAAGATTCGACTGTAAGTCATTCAGTAATTCACATTGAATGCAAATGTGTCAGTGACGAGAGTATCGCATTCGCCTTTGCTTTCATCCATTCGGTCAATAAGTGTTTTAGTTTGGTCACAAATATGACAAGAAGCTGTCATTTTAGCCAGACATCGGCGGACGATGAAGGCTAAAGGAATTCTAGTTTCAGTGGCCATACAACTACAAACAACTGCTCGACATGTGAAGATTTGGCAATGTCACGGCATGTAAGAGAGCGTGCGTCCACAGTTTAAGAAATAAACAACCAAAAATAAAAACAAAACATCAGACCGGACGCTGCCGCCATCTTATTGTGGTATTTAAACATAAACAAGATGTAACAAGAAGATCGGATGCACGGCGTCAGTTTGCTTGCAAGCTAACTGCTCAGTGGAGTTTTTGAATATATTTAAAAATCTGTCAAAATGTTGTAAAATGAACGGGATACGTTTTAAACGGATGAGTTTTGCTCAACTAACCTAAAAACTACTGTTGTGCTTTAATAAAGTTATCATGCACATTAAAACACAATTTTAATAACTACATTAGATTGTAGGAAATAATACCATACTAGATGATGCTGTCATTTAATTGATCCAGACTTACACGTGAAGGTAAGGTTTCTCTAATTGATCTAATGCTGTTCTATATACATAACCTACCTTTGATATTACACTAAGCCCAGTATAATTCTTAAAATCCTGTCATCCCACTTACCTTTTGTGTTTATATCAAACCAAGTTTTTGCTGGAAAAGGCACAGGCCTTTTTTTTTTTTCTCCTAAAAAAAAAACAACAAAAAAGGAAACGCCACAGGCTAATTGTACTTTCAGTAGCTGCGCCAAGGTTTGAGGCTTAGTCCCATGTTAAACTCAACGGTGACCTTAGACATCAGTTACGCCGGAAGTTTAACCTGCAGCTGAAGTTTAGCCTAAACAAGTTGCAGTGTCATCACAAAATGTCACATCAACCACTAAAGGTCTATTTTCCTGTATGTTCGCTTAAACTGTAAGTAGGTTTGTTTTAATATGAGTCAAAGTCACTCAGGAGACATACATTTCACACTACACACTCATTCTGATGACTCCCCTTGTTCCGACACCACAATCAAGATAAACTTTGTGATTAGTTCTGGGTTCAGCCTGAAATGCCGTGGTTTAGGATCTTTGTTAGCATATGTTAACTGACAGTTTTAAGAGACTGTTTTCAAAAAAATCTGCAGATCTTAAAAAAGGTTTTAGGTGCATCTTTGCCAACAGTAGCAAAAGTACATCACATGCAGAATTAAGAAACCAGCTCATCCGTCTGCCCCCGATTATATCACTAATCCTCTGAGCTATGAATTATTCCGTTTATTAATTAATCCATGGTTTTTTATTTATTTCTAATTTCTTATTGTTTAATTTCTTTTGTAATTTCATGATATTAATAATAACAAATAAGCCCATCAGTATCAATGTCCCTTTTATCCTTTTGAAATATTTCAGACTGATCTTGTTTACTACGGTTCACGGGGATTCATCCCAAGGAGCTAGTACGATTGTTGGACCAGCTTTACCATTAAAGTTATTTGTAAAATGCTTTTGAAGTAAATATCATACGCGTCAGAGAGAGTTTGGTGTGTTGAAGAAACCTTGCTTGATTTGGCTGGTCACGTTAATATTGGCACTCAGTTTGAGGAAAAGTTGACCAACTTCATAGAATAGCGAGACATTTTTGTCTCACACTTTAAATAGTTATAAATAGCTGCCTTCTTTCCTGCTTGAATATTTTCTTTGTGTAGCTGGGGGGATTTATTGTGGTTTTGTTACAGTGAACCCATTTAGTACTGATCCCTCGCTGTACAGATAAAAATGCTAAGAATAAAAACACTGTGATGACGCCGCCTCACAAACCGTAAAGTGGGCATATAATTTTAATTATTGTTATTATTTCTGTGCTTGAAAGAATTTGTGTGTCCGAATTAATTGACTCAAAAACTTTGATTTTACACAACCATATAACTTTGTTTGGTAACACCTAAGTCTGAAAACCTGTTGTCTGGTGAGCGGTTCAGATTTTCAGAGTACCGTGACATCACAGACCCTGATTTGAGTATAATTGTCCAGCTTCACCTGTCTTTGGTTCCACCTATTTTCATATCTTGCCTTTCCGGTACCTCATAAGGGGATCGTACAAGGCTGTAACACTGATTTAAAAACAGACGCACTGTCTTGCAGAAGAGAGGGGTGGGGTTAAGATGCTGACTCCACCCTCTTTAGACTAACTGCTAGGAACAAAGATGCTGGTTGGAAGAGGGAACTTTTATCTCGTATCCCGTGGTATTTTTTTCCAAAAAATATTACAGTCAGACAAGGCAGCACGGTGGTTTTGTGGTCAACACTGTTGCCTCATAGCAAGAAGGTTCCTGGTTCCATTATCGGGCCTGGAGGGTCTTTCTGTGTGGAGTTTGCATGTTCTCCTCGTGCTTGCGTGGGTTCCCTCCAGGTACTCCGGATTCCTCCCACAGCAGACTTTGTAAACTTTTAAAATAAGGGTAACCTGTTTTAAAATATCTTTAAAATATCTGATCAAGTTGCTGTTGGTTTCAGTTTGAGACAAGTTCTTGATGTCTTTTCCCAGTTAGTTGATTGTAACAAGTCTACAGTTTGTTATCGACTAAGTGACTCGATTGATTGATTTATAATTTTCCTGAATTGTGTATATGTGAACAAGGTTTGCTTGACATATAGGGGCATATACATATTACCGCGCTTGCACTTTGTGTCCATCTGTTTCGTCTGCTGTTTCTGAAGAAAAGAGAGCAGATAATGCAGAATGAATCCGAACCATTCTCATAATGGTGCTGTATTTCTAACATTTGCAACAAGTTACAAGTGAATTGAATTAAATTGGCACTCAAAATTGCAGGTGTTTCTTTTAATAGTAGTATGTGTTTTTTTTTTTTGTTTTTATATTTTTACTCTTCTGTTATTCAGTTCTATCATTTTGAATTCTCTGCACATTTGTCCCTGCATCAATAATGTGCTGAGCCGCATCCGCGAGCTCGACCTCCATCCGTCAGACCAGGTGTATTCTTCATGGTTAAGGTTTTCATGGAAAACAGTCCAGTCGCTGTTGCTCCAGCTCGTGCTATCTGCCTCGGAAGCCATTTTGTCAGTTGGCTGGCAAACAGGGAGATGGCGTGGCATCGCCTTTGTTTGCAGCTTCATTGTGTGGCTGTTTTTGTTTTTTGCTCTGCGGTTTTGGTGATTTCGCTTGCATACTGGGCATGTAAATCGTGGGCACAATGACGCATCTCACAAGGTTGGTGCCTCTAATAAATAAATAAATTTTAAAAATGGAAAAAAAAAAAGATTTGCAAATTTTTGAGAGGCAGCTGTTCGGTCTGGCTGCAACCTCGATGCGTCTCTGGAATTGTTTATTTGTCCTTTTTAACAGGAGTACATACTGTAATTGTGTCTCACGTACGCAGATCCTCCTACACAAATTTAAACACATTCATATATGTACAAGCCACAAACACGCTCACACACACTTGCTCTGCCACCCCTGCTGTGGCTTTCTGCAGGCCTCGGCATTTTGATGAGCCCGGTGCTGTTTGTGAATGCAGCTAATTAGAACTCTATAGACCTACACATCCACGAGAGCAGGAGTTTCCAAAGGCTGGGGCGAGGCCAGAGGCTGGAGCATGCCTGCACGGAACGGGGTCCATTTAGTTTGGGTGCACAGCCACGACTCTGGTTTTACATTTCACGCGTTTTAAGAGACTTTGACGTGTTTGAAACTTTTTATTCTTACTCTCTCCTATTAAGTGTCTGCTCATTATTTATGTTTAAGGTCACTTATTGAAGTCATACCTTTATCGCTTTTCATTTTCATGGTCGATTTAAGACACCGTTATGACACGTCCACTGATTATTTTTTTTTCCACAAATGTCAACGGTAGGCTATGACTGAATGTGTGACATAGATGAACTGTCTCGTTTGAAATAGTTGAAATAATGAAACCTAATATTTAGGTGATTTTAAATTAGAGCCCAGAACCCTGATTATCTTCCATGGACTGGCATTTATGTGCCATTTGTACGTCCAGCACCTCAGTTTCATCAAAGACAAACCGAAAAATAGTTTTATTGGTTATAACCCATGTCTAAATGATGAAGCCAAACTAAATGTATTTTTTTAAATATATTTAAATTGAATTTTGTCAGAGAAACACAATAGCAGAGCTATCTCTACTACACTGATTTTGACCTTAAGTATTCAAATAGAGTGTAGGGTGGTACTGAAATGTAATCTTGCTGGGCGGGAGAGCAGTTTCCACCTTGTTTTACATTAAAACCTGCAGGCAGGGCCCCAGATAGTTCAGTGTGCTGGGAGAGCGTGCCGTTACCCTTACCCAGGAGGCGCAGGTTCAAATCCCAGCCTATTGCTCTTTAGTGTGGAGCAACAGGAATTAACTACAATCTGTAGGTTTCCGAGTCACACTGAGGACAGACCTGCATGGTTAGTTAAGTCAGGGGTTAAATAACTCATTAACACATGAAAGTAGAACTCCTGTGTTGAACAATGAAACGCCTTGTTTAAATTATTACTGGAAAGGATGGATTTGGAAGCATGTTACATCTTTGAAGTTTCTTGGGCTGATGGTTTTTCATGTACATTTTCTTCTTAGATGTTTTTTGTCTGCAAATGTTTTTTCTTGGGAAAAACTGAAGAAATACTATCAACAGTGGCTAATTTTGCAATATGCACATTTTATAGGTTTTGTACAAATCAGCTACATTTGAGCTAAATCTTATCGTGAAGCCTCGATTTATTGAATCTATTATCATGATGGTTGTTTTTTTTTAAATCAGCGATTTTAACAGTAATGAAACAATATTAGTTGCTTTTTGTCCATTTGTCCACATGTCAGATATACAGTGTTTCACTGTGTTTTAAAAAAAACATCAGGCAATGTTTAAACCTACCCGTTTTTTTTTCTTTCAAATCCCAAACCTCAGATAAGTATTTGTTATCATTAAACCACAATCAGTGATTTTTGATCAGTAACCTCAACCAACCACTATTGATACTGTGGGTGAAAGGTCAACAGTCAGTTGGACAGCACTGGCTGGAGGGGGTTCAGCCATCGTTCGTACTTTTATGTCAGTTTCAATCTCTGTTGGCTGTTTTTAAATGTGAAATAGTTTTGCAGTCATGTTTTGGAGGCAGTTTTGTGTAGTGAAAAACATAAACATGTAACGGTTGCAGTTGCAGTTTCACACAACACAAAATGATGTCATGCTACAACTTTAAAGGACATGTTTTTGAGTAGTGTAGTGCATAGTAATTTCACATTTCTAGAGTTTTTATTGTGAAGCTGCTTACATTTGCTCTGTGAATAAATGCAGCTATCATACATTCTGCAGTGAATCTATGTTAGTTTAAGTCAGTAACTAAGTAAACTAAACATAACTTGCACTACTCTACTACTACTATTTATTCTCCTACTCATGCCCTCATGTCCTCATGCCCTAAAATGGTGCGTAATAAAGACCAGGGTTGTCAAACAAGGCTTTGGAAGTCAACAGCAAACATAAGCACACAGTAAGGTATGGGCTAAACACTGAATATTTATAGAAATGTTTATTTCTATTTGATTTTTATCTTGCTCTGGTGTAAAAGTGACATTTTTCACTCTGTCTTTACGGAGAAATTGAAATTTGAAATTACAGCCCTCTTACAGTACTGTGACTAAATTCTGCTTTTGAAGCACTCTGCATTCCATGTAAGCTCTTGTATTTATGGCCAGAAATTCACCTACAAAACACAAAAGCATCTAAACATAAACTCTGCACCGTCTTGGCTGACATGCACAGCCCACGGTCATCAACAACCAGGAAGTGGATTAGGCGCTTTAATTATTGAGAGATTTTGCCGTTGTTTTTGTTTATTTTGGGATCATCCCTGGAAAGATAAAGCATACTTCAAACTCTGTGTGTGTTTCTAATCTCCTTCTGGATGAAGCCGTTCAGCGAGCAGCGTTTCAAAAGCACACCGCCACCGCCACTCGTCTATTTCAGGTCTTGGCTGGTCTTGGTGTTTTCCTCTTTTTTTTTTAAATGCTGTTATAACATCTCAGATTTTCTGTTTGTCTCCTTGTCAATGTGTTGGAAGGGGACTGATGTGTGTGTGTGTCTAAGAGAGTAAGAGAGGGATGGTGTGTAAATATGCATGTTCACAGCAGAATGACTCTCAAGCGTGAAATGTATGTGAGATATTTGAAGAGTTTTTTGTTTGTTTATTTGTTTGTTTGCTTAAATTTTGTATTAACCAACAACTGTGTGTGTGTGTGTGTGTGTGTGTGTGTGTGTGTGTGTGTGTGTGTGTGTGTGTGTGTGTGTGTGTGTGTGTGTGTGTACTTGGGCTGGTTGAGTTTTGGGGCTGAGGGGCAACGCATAACCCTTGTTGCCATAGAACATTAAAAAAGAATAAATCAAAGCTTTAGAAGAATCGTGGATAAACAGAAAATAATTAAAAAAAAGTGAAAAGGAACAAAATTAAAATGCTGAAAAGACTCAAAAACTCAAAAAACAAGTACAAATGGGTAGAAAGAAGAGAATGGAGAAAGAGAGTGATGACACAATAAGGGGAGGAGTTGAAGGTAATGAAGAATGTAAAAAAGTTATAATAGATTGCAGAAGAACGGGAAACACTACAGAAAGTAAAATAGAAAGCAAGAAATAAAGAGCATGAATGATGAATAAAGCAAAGCGGAATTCAGGAAAAAGAAAAGAATGACAAAAGAAAAGAAACAGAATTAATGTATATTTATATATTTTTAAACTAAGAAACAATAGGAAGAAAGTATAAAATAAGGAGAACCCAAGAGGCACTAGGCAACCAGAAAGAAGAACCAGAAAGACCTGATAGATTGTTTACAGTAATATCTGATTAAGCTTAAAGGGAGCAAACCAAATAAAAATTAGTGATGAGAGGAAAGAAGGATTCAGTGCAGGAAAAAAATGGAGTAAGTCAAATGTGTAAAAAGAGGGATGGTGTAAATGATGGTAATGATGATGCAGGGTAAGAAATAAGGCTGCTAGGAAAGAGTGAGTGAATGAATGAAGAAAGGGAAAGAAAAACATATTTAGAGAAGGCATTTCGGAGGAAAGATTTTGTCTGGAGAAAATCCAGACAAACGAGATCCAAACTCAAAACAAAACCTTTCTCCAAAGCCTTCTGACCTCCTAAATATTTTCAAAAGCCCCTTTAACATGTGGGGTCCCTCAAAGGTCCATTCTTGGCCTCCTGTTGTTTATTTTGTACATGCTGCCACTGGGCGCTGTTCTGCGTAAACACTCCTTTGCTAATGGCCTTCAAATCTATCTCTCTTTTAGAGTAGATTGTAAGGCGTCTATACAACCTCTGTTCTTCTGTCTGAAGGACATCAAGACTTGGATGGACTTAAACCTTCGTCATTTAAGCAATGACAAGACAGAGGTCATTGGGTTCGGGCCTTCAGCTGACTGCTGTGTCACTTCTTTTGGGGCTCCTTACTTCAAAATGTCGCTCTGTTAAAAGCCTTGGGATTACTTTTGACAGTGCTTCTTTGACAGAAAGATTAGTTCTGTAGTGAAAAGGGCTTTTTATCAACGGAGGCTGTTAGCTAAAGCCCTATCTGTCCACTAACGACCATGAAAGCGTTATACCTGCCTTTATTACAACAAGGCTGGACTGCTGTAATTCCTAAATGTCGGGCCACGTCAGTCTTCACTGCAACGCCTAGCTGGAGCAGAACGCTGCCGTTCAATTGCTGACTGACAAAAGGAGGAGAGACCACATAACTCCTGGTCCCTCCTCACTACACTGGCTTCCAGTTCCTTTTAGGATTGATTTACAAATGTTATTGTTGGTTTTTGAAGTTTTGGGTGGTGTTGCTCCTCCTTACCTCACAGAATTATTCCTTGTTGTTCCAAGATGCAGGCTAAAAACTAAAGGAGAGCGTGCTTCTGCAATAGCTGCTCCAAAGCTGTGGAACAACTTAGCGGCCCACATTCGATTGTCCTCAAGCCTGGGGGGTTTAAATCGGCCCTGAAAACCCATCTTTTCTCACCGGCTTTTAACCAAGTTATCAAAGTCCGTTTCTTATGCTGTTTTGTACGTGCTGTATTGCTTTGACTTTATTTTATCTGTACAGCGCTTTGGTTAAGCTTGGTTGTTTTTTTAAATGTGCTTTATAAATAAATGTGTCATTGACATTGACATTTGGTTCCTATTGAAGACAGAGAGTTCCTCAACAGGTTAAACAAATCATGAATGCCTAGTTCCAATTTAATCTAAAGCACAGGGGTATTAGGTGATGAAACCTTCATCAAGTGATAACGTTTTGCAGTCTACTTTCACATTTGGTTGAGTAACATAGGTTTATTATTTATAACAGCAAAACCACTGACAGCCACAGAGAGGTATGTGTTGATCATCCTACTTTGACACCTGCTATTTTCCTAAACATATTTGCAGGCCATTTACAATTCCTGTAATACTACTACGCTATAATTGCAGCACCCTTCAGCAGGTCAGTAATCTTTGTAAAAACTGCTGAGGAAGGTCTGATAGAACAAGACCCAGTCTAGGGTGTTCACTCCGCTTACAAACTCCCTAATTTCAGAGAATCTGATGGCATCTGAGGGGAACTGGTCCACAAAAACCCCATCCCATAACTCACAATACCAAAAACATCCACTGATACGTTGTGGGACCAAACACTAGATGTTTATAGTCCACGCCCTGAATGGCCAGAGCTCCTTTTGGCAGAAGGAAATGAATAATAAATGAATAATATTAGGCCTGCAGTCAGACTATGATAGTTGATTGGTGTATTTAGTGCTTTTGACAGTATTTATAAATGTGCGGGAGAACTTACAGTGTGGTACTTTTGAGTATTTCTTACTATAGTTTGACAGATAAAGTTAAATGAAACCATTTTAGAGGGGAAAATGTTCTTTTGCCACCCTGTGTGCTGTTCCTCAACATATTAAATCTATGGAAAAGGGTTTAGCAGGTTTTTTTTTTACTTTCAAGAAAGCAGCGAAGCTCTATATCATATTGGATTAAGACATAGCCACTTTGATTACACAGTGATAAATTCACCGTTGGCAGTTTTCTTTTTCATGGATTTTTTGATTCTAAAAATTTCCCAAGACCTTTCCTTTCAACTCATCAACTCTTTGGAAATGATTTACCCGTCTTTGTACGCTTTATCCTCTTTTATTTTATTTTGTTTACCTTCCATCCTTTCCCCTTATTCTTTTTCCTGTCAAAACCAAAGACAAACAGAGAAACACGTCAGCGCTGACGCCTCTGCCAGCGAGCTTCATGCATTACCAGAGAAATTTGGGCAAGGGCAGATACAGCCCCAATGGCATGCCTGATTTTTGTTCCACTAATTGGCATAGCTTATTAAGTAACAGTTCACAGCGGTGCAAAAAGGGGGTAGCTTTAATGATAATCCCTCTCCCGTTTTATTTAATGCACTTGTACTGAGACAGATAACGCGCTTCAGTGCAGCGAGTGACGCCCCCACCGCTACCCTCTTGTCTTTATTCAGTCAAATCTGCCTCTGTTACGCTAGTCACTCAAAAACGCCCCGGCTGATCGCTTTCAAAATAGAGATGGAGAGCAGGAGCCAGTCGCTTAATACCTCACCCTCCTACCTTCTCTCTGCCTCTCAGGCTGTTAAATTGTCTTGTTCCCCCAGCAAGGTGATGCAGAACGACTCACAAAAACACCCAACCATGCTCTTAATTGTGGTGCGGATTAGGGATTAATAGGCGTTTTTAGCTATAATGGCAAATATTATTAGCCCCATTTGCTTTTCTAATGCTAATAATGACTCCACTAATAATGGCAGTGATTTCAAGGTTAGCGCCTGTGAGTACTCGGCATGGATTTGTTTTTCTTTCCCCATTTTCTCAAAGCTCAAGAGATTGACGTGCCTCTTGCTTCGACAGCCCGGCTCGCTACTGAGTCGGGCTCCATATGTTGTCCCTGAAGATGATTCTATGAAGTTTTGAGCTGGGCTGAGTTCTTAACTTTTAATTCTTTTGCTTTGCAGTTTGGAATCCACTGAATCAAGTTAATTCCACATTGTAAAAACTAGGTTTCTAGCTTCGCTGCCTTAGGTTTTACTGTCAGCAAGGTTGAATGAACTTTAATGCAAAAGAGGAAGCGTAAGACCCACTTGATCCTCTTTTTGCTGTATATGTATTTATTCATTTGGTGTGAATAGATCTGATTTTGTTTTTAAATATGTGAAATGGTACAAAACACAGATGAATATGCACACATAATAATGTGGTGCCATAGAACATATCTTTTTGGCTGTTAACCGAGTTTAAAGCTTTAATTTAGATACGCTTCTGTTTTTGACCGAGCTCATTTCATTTGTAATGTAGTTCTGGCTTACTTTTTCCCAAGTTTAGTTTAAGGTTGAATGCAAATATTTTCTTTTGACAGGAAGGCAAAACATTTCTTTGAAAGTCAAGCCAAAGCCAAGTCAAAATTTATTTGTATTGCACATTTAAAACAACAAGTTCACTAAATTGCTGTGCAAATTGCACAGATTAAACAAAACAATGTCAATACAGATACTAAACTAAAAACAATAAAACATTATGTAATAATTTAAATGGATAAATGAATAAATATAAATAAGAATTGTGCTTGTATGATATAAAACAAACATTTTTTTCCATTTGGAACTAAAAACCAAAAGAAAAAAAAATGTTTAAAATGATCGGGGGTGCTATCAGCTCTGATTTGGTAGAGGTAAAGAGGTAAACTTTTTTACCATCACTGATACTGCTCTGTTTTTGACGTTGATCTGGGAACGTCCAGGAACAACTGGGTTGTAGTCCTCAGTGCTCCTGCTGGAGTGTGAGGCTTTAAGAGTTCACACAAGTAGGGTGATGCTATGCCTTTGAGACACTAGCAACGGATCAAGTCCAATAAACAAAAAAATTGCAAAAATCTAGATGAGATGTAATAAAGGATGAATGATTCTCAGCCTGTGAAGAAAGATGGAACAGCAGTTTACTGAGGTGTCTTATTTGAAAAAGCAGCAAGGGTCTAACTGGCTGATAGCAGTCATATCCAATTAGGATGCCAGACTTTCCAAATATAACGATTTCTGTTTTGTTTTTGTTCAGACAAAGGAAAGTTGATCCCATCCATGACTGCTTATCTCTGAGATAATAATAACATCTGTCTAAATGTTAATATGACTGTATGTTGTTATTGGCAAATAGATTTAAAATGATCTGCAAAACATTGAAAAGAAATATTGCATGTTTTTAAAATGGGCCCCAAAGCAAGGATATGCACTATTTAGCCATTATAACAGGTAGAGCTTATTAGGTCTACCTGATAAAGTGGCCAGGGAGTGTATAAAGATAAATAAACAGGGCCCAATATAGAGCCTTGAGGAACCTCATTACTAAATGGGAACACAGCCAGAGAATATTGTCCTAAATTACAGAAAAACTCCTGACAGATCAGACTGGTACCATTTCAGTACTGTACCTCTAAAATGACACATACTCAAGACAGGATGGAAGACTGTTACGGTGTACTGTGTCAAAGGTAGCAGACAAGTTCAGCAAAAGCAGCACAGCATGGTTATCGAACTCAGAAGCTGAAAAAGGTAATCTAAAACTCCTAATTGGACTGTTTCTGTGCTGTGGCTCAACTTAAACCAGACTAGAACTTTTCAAAAAGACAATAAAAGACCTTAGATTATAAAGGGAATTTAGGCATGAAGTCAGAACGGTTAAAGGAATCCATACTTCTTTTGTTTATGAGGGACTCTACCACAGCATGTTTAAAAGGACCAGAACTACATATCAGTGAGGAATTGATCAAATCCGCACTAAATGGACCAATGGAATTGCAAACATCCTCAAAAAGACAAGGTGGGATGCTGTGTAGGGGACAGTTAGGTGGCAGCATGTGGTGGACAATTTCAGATATGGAAGAAAAGGACACCAGATTAAAATAGTCTTGCTTCTCCTGTACTTGCAACTGGAAGAACACCACGTTATCCTTACTTACTGTGAAGCGAGACACTGAAGCCTGGGTCATACAGGTGAAAACTCCCGTGCCAGTTTTGTGGAGAATACATGTCGAGTCCTTTTGGTCTGATGCAGATGTTTTGTTTTGCTGTTTTGCTTTTAGAAAGGAGGAAGAGCAAGTAAATACAGTTGAGCTTGCCATGTCATTGCTTTTTTTAAATAAAAACATTATACAGTTTGACAACAGTGTTGCTCCTGGGTGTCGTGGTAATTGGCTAATTGCTAGTTCTCTGGTGGCGCTCGCTGGCGGACGGCTCTTCCACCGAGTATCTGCTGTTTCATGTAACTCTACCTGAGGGGTCACTTCCTTGGGCTTGTAGAGATTCTCCAAGGTCAGGACCCAAGAAGAACATTTATGCTTGCCAAAGGACTCACACATCTCTGTCCTACCGCCGTAATCCGGTTAGAATTTTGGCAAAGCATAATCACGTTTTCAACTTATTACCAAAATAAATTCAAAACTAATGAGATTTATTGATCCCTCAGCTGGACTCTGTTGTTTGGCGCTGATTAGTGAACGGTAGACACTGTTTCTGCACAGCAGAGAGTTTGCATTTCTGTTGCGAGCATGTGAGAAATTGATCACAGCACTGCTCTGCCGAAGTGCAGCCTCGCAAGGCACGAGTGGCTGTGCACGCTCGTTGAGTTATTAGTTATATTCACAGGTGTTTTTTCTTCTCCTGCTCACACACACAATAAGCTCGTTTCCTCTCTTCTAATCAGATGAACCCCCTCACCCCCATCCATTACAGCGATCATGGTTTCGGTCCTCCATCGTCGGTTTCTTTTGGTGAAGCCTCACAGCTCCAGCACTCCTTGGTGCCGGTAAACAGCCCTTTCCTCTTGCTCCGCGGTCGGTCTGTGACGTTGGCGAGGTGCTGTGTGTTTCGGCTGCCGGCTTTCACACCTGTTCGCTTGTACCGGTGACGATGGCAGCACAATTGCAGTCACCGAGCCTAATTACCCAGTCTTTAAAAAATAAAGAGACAGGGAACGTCAACCAGCCTGCCTGGCAATTACAGCGGTGCTCAACACCTCTCTGCAACAAACACTACTCCAATTAGAGGCATCCAACTTATTCTGGGAGGCGGTAGTGTGTGAGTCTATGTGTGTTCTTATGCTTGTAGGTGCAAGTGTGTGACATGCTAAATTGTTTTAGAAGTTTCATGCGGGCGTCAAAACTTGTGCGTTCTGTGTTTGGCAGATGGAGGTAAAAATGCGTGTGTTTGAAGGATGATTAGCTATGTTATGGGAAAGAGGTGGCTGCTAATTGAGACGAGGAGGTTTTTGGAAATCAAATGTGGTGCAATCAGACCAGTTGCTTCCACTCTCCTCCTCACCCTTTTTCTTGATTTTTCATCCACTCTGTCACACCTTCTCGTTCGTGTATTGTTCCCTTCACCCACTACTCGTTAGTTTCTTACAATCTCCCCTTTTTTCTCTTTCTTATGTTCTTTTTTACTTCTCATGCATCACCCTTCACAATCCCTCCGGCTTCCTTTTCTACACCACCCCTCGCCATCCTTCGATTCCTCTGCATTTTAAATCAGACACATTAGTCCTTTTTCAAGAGTTGATGCAATTTTGTGCAGTCTACATTACAAAAGGGCCTTTTACAACCTTGTGTTTACACCAGTGCTCGTAGCAGCAGGTTTCATGAGGCACCCTCTCTACTCCTCTTTCTCCTCCTGTTGAAAGTAAGGGTAAAGATTAGTCCGAACCACTTCTGACAGAAAAGGCATCATCATGATGGGAGGCTGTGCTGAGATAAAGATGAGGAGACCCGATAATAGCCGTCATGGTACTCTGCAAATCTAAAAGGCTTAACGACTTACTTTTTTCTTAAAGCCAGGCAACCTCCAGCAAAGTGAAGGAGTGTTTGTTCAGAGATTTTTGAGTTGACAGTGACTTCAGACACCCAGATACGGGAAGGGACTCCCGGGAGTTTTATGTTCGCTCTCGCCCCTCTTCCTGGTTTATTCCTATTACTTCATCTTGCTTATATGTCTATTTAAAGAGCAAGTGCACTGGGCTGTCATGTGCCTCATGATGTATTTGATCTGTAAGCGTGGTGCTGCTTTTAAAACCCCACCTCCTCCCCAGCTCCACCTGTAGGATCTACCTGCTGAATTGAGTTTGTCCTCCCACTCTCAGTCTCTCTTGTCCCGTCCTTTTTTCACCCACAAATAACAGCTAATATCTCCGGATCGGGCAACCGTCTCTGTTCATGCGACCACCATAGGAAGGCCTGTGACCGGGGACAGAGGCCGCAGCAGGACACTGCGGAGGAACTGCTGCTGCAAACGCAAAGTTTGCCAGAGCAAACTTAGCAAAATATAATGTTACTGGAAAATGTTTTGTGCATCAGCCTGCACGATAACGTCAGGGTCTGTCTGCTATTTGAGGAAGGTAGGTTGTGCAGCAAGAAAATTACCCTAAGCATCAAAGTAAATCCACCACAGAATGATGGATTTATAAAATCCATCATTTGGTGTGGCCCAGTCAGGACCCAGACATTAATCCCATATATATGCTGTTGAATGACCTCAGGAGAGTCACGCTCACACCCTCCAAATAGATATGAATCCACAGATTTGTCAAATACAAATCCCCCTGAATGTTGGGCAGACCTGATCCAGATCTGCTGATAATACTTCCTTGAAGTCAAAACAAGGTTTAACCAGCTTTGAATGTCAAGGGTCAACTTAACATCCCGTCAGCAATATGAATGTTTAATGGGTTTATTCAATAAAGGCATGAGAAATTATATTATGTATGTTATCAATTTAAGCATGACGTGTTAATCTGTTGTGACTTGGATGAAGATCAGATTACATTTTCTGTCTGCCTTGCTAACCCGCTTTTTTCTTAAACTTCATCCCCCTTTTCCTTTCTGCAGTATGTTCATCGTTGTCACTTCTCTTTCATGGGATCTTTTTGTTGTTTCTCTCTTTTGCTTTGCATTTCGCTCCTAACATTTACAGTTCCTCTCTGTTCCTTTTCCCACGTTTCCATTTCCAGCTCCTTGTATGTGACCTCAAGTTAAAAGAAAAAAAAAACACAAAGGGGTGTATACGCTCAAATGTGACCAAAGGAGTTCAGTTTCATTTTGAAATTTTCTCCTTCCAGTTTCAATCCAAAGTTTGGAGCGTGCACTTATTTTCTGACGTGTGCTGGACCACACACGTTATAATTTTCTGTCGAGTCCAAATGCAGAGCAGTCAGGTAACTTGAGACCTAAGTCTAGAAATGGAAATAGATGAGCTGTAAATCTTTTCACATTAAGACGAGCGTTATTTTCTGGAGTCTGATCCATTGTTTCTAATCTTGCACGTCTTCTGAAATTTAGATTACATACTAAAATTGAAATCTCATGGCAGAAATGCCCACAAGACTATATGTTATCTATTATAGTCTTTCACAATGCAAATCAGTAAAAAAATAAAAACCTTAGGGTCTGTACGTTCTGGAAGAACAACAACGGCATGATATACAGACAACTTTAAAAGGTCAGTTATTTTGCATCATCTGTGACACCCAGAAGACATAAACTGGTGGACGAACAATTTAATGACGTGAAAGGGAAACCATATCTGATGTGCTTGCGGAGATACAAGTGTAATATTTCCCCAATTTTTCTTAATCTAAACCCACTTTACGGTGTAGTTGTTTTAAATTCTAAATCAGAAACATCTTGATTCCTCACCCGTTCACATCTGAAGGCTTCTGTCTTGGTTCGCATCAAACAAAGATTGAGGTTCACGTGCTCCAACCTGGATTATGGATCCGGCATGCCCTGGGATCCTGGCTGTAAGTCGTTTAATGTACAAATGTGTTACAAGTTAACTTTCTGGAGACTGGGTGAAATCTCACACAGAGATCAGCGGGTAAAACCATCTGGTTTGAGTGCGGGGTGGGACAGGGGAGGGGAGCAGCATCGTGGTTCATCCCGGCTTTTGTTTTATTCTCGGTTTTTGGCAGCGCTGGCATCGCGGTGGCACTGCCATGTCCCTCTGTGTGTGCTTGTGTGCACACTCACGGGTGTGTGGGTGTGTGCGTGCACGTGGAGGAGCTTTATTTTCCTACCCACCCCCCCTTTTTTATACACACAAACACACAACCTGACATACGTGCACCAACACACACACACCAGACTGTAAATTGTCTGGAACACCCCTGGTGCCATCTGGTCTTGTGACGGGCCAGACACAGAATATGAGTGCATGTTTGTCTGTGTGTGTGTGTGTGTGTGTGTGTGTGTGTGTGTGTGTGTGTGTGTGTGTGTGTGTGTGTGTGTGTGTGTGTGTGTGCATGAAGAGAAACAGAAAAAGAAAGGTGTATGCACTCTGGTTTGGAAAATGCGTCACATTACCGTTTTTTTTGTTCCTAAACACCCTCCCAAAACAGACACACAATGGACTGACACCACCGCCTTTGACTGCGTTCATGTTGATGTTCTCCCCTCACGTTTACTCTGGGTTCACGTCCAGCAGGAGAACGGTTCCCTGCATATGTAATCTAGTTTTAAAACTATTTTTTCATGGAGTTCTGCAAGACAGGAGCTTTTGGTTGTATTTAATTTTTCACTTAACTTTGAGTTCAAATAGAATTTCCATTACTTTTTTGACATTTTTCATGCTTTTGTTTTTTATTTTTTTTTCACATAACTGCTGAAACGTTTTACTAAAGCGACTCAGTTGAAGACAACAGAGTGACAGAGTATTCCCGTATGGAGATCCTGAAAGGCTGAAAGGAATGACTCCTGTGTAGATTTGATGAAGCTGCTTTCCACAAAACCTGCGGAAATGCCATTGTCCGTGCACTGGAAATGGGACCATTAAGCTTAATCTGAGGTAGCTTTCTTTTAACTCTATTTTTGTTCAGCTCCTTTCCTTTATCGGGTCACTTCATTTGCTTACCTGGTTTGCCAACCCTAGATCACATCACCATTACAGGGAGACAAACAACGGGAAAGCATGTGCTGCTGACTTTGTCCTTGGTATCAGCCGTTAGTCAGCCAAAGTCCGTTTTAAAAAATACCGCATCTAAGTGTAGGAGGCAAACCGTTACAAGAGCAGTCTTCAGCAAAGGTTATTTCTATTTCGGGATGTTTTTACTCCTGCGCTCATGCCCAGTGAGTTCGGGAGGATGTGTGATATGCGTACACGCTGGTGGGATGTGGACGGAGATCCTTTCAAACACGGAATTAAAACGTTAATGTGGATGCGGATTAGTTTCGTTTTTAAGACGCCATTTCAAAATTCTATTATTTAAACTTAGATACAAGGCAATGCAGTTAAATCTGAAGTTGTTAAGGTTATATAAGTTTAGGAACAAATGTGGAATGAGAGGAAACGTCCTCAATACTCATTTAAGTTACAGAATAATGTCCTGTGCAACATTTCTGCAGCATATACAAAAATAATAACAATGTAAGGTCCAAGCATAGTTTTAAACCGATCTGAGTACGACCTTTCTTCCCCGTTTCCATCCACCTGCCAGACTCTCGGTCACGTTGGAGTGAACTGCTGCTGGGATCCAGGTTCATCTCCTGGCCCACCTTTCTGGGTGGGGTTTGCATGTTCTCCCTGATTCTGAGCTTCCCACAGGAGTGAGTGAGTGTGAGCGTGTGGGGTTGTTTGTCGCCATGTGGCCCCGCGATGGATTCATGACCCGTCCAGGGTGTACCGCTGCCTTTTGCCCTGCGAGAGCTGGACCAGGCTCCAGCAGATCCCTGTGACCCTAAATAGAAATGAGCAGGTATGGACAGTTAATAGATGGATGTGCAGAAGTGTGAATGTCACCAGTGTGAATCACTCAGGAAAAGGGTGATTTTTTTGGTTTACTGCTTTGAAATGCGACACCCACTGTGACTTGTATATTTGGGCTTGAATGCAGCTGCTGGCAGATTCAGGGAACGTTAGAGCCTCGTATTTGCAAGAAGTCACTGGAAAATGTGACGCTGTCTGCCTTTGGATCTGAGAAAGGAGTTAATTATATACGTTGTTAAAGGTGTACAAAGTTAAACATCAAATTAAGTCAAAACATCGTCATTAAATAAAATTAGAGCCAAGCCCTGCAGGGCTCAGGCCCAGTTCAGCCTGCGCCTGTAATGCTCCAGGATTTCTCTGCGGGCTTAGTGGGTTACTCTGTGGACATATATGACCCTGTACTTTTACCTTTACAAATGGGAAAGGTCACACTTTTAAACCTGATTTGGTCATTAGGTGTTTATCTCCAGGATGTCCATGAAAGTAGAGTCAGTGACCATTAGATACCTTAGATTGTGAAGAAAGGTTCACACGAGAGACATGCGATGGGCCTGTCGTCTGTCCTTATTTCACAGTGGATGTAAGGATACTAACTCTGTAGGACGAGTGCTGACCGTGTTGCTTTGTGGGTAAACATCAGTGTCCAACCTCCCAGTGTTGTTCTAACACCAGCAGGCACCTGTTCGATCGACCTGCTATGATCACTAAGAGGAGCTTACTTGGACACTTTCAGCTCTCCATTGATAAAATATTGAATTTTGGCAAATAGAGTCGCGATGAATGTAGAAAGAAAGGTTAGAGAAGAAAAAGGGTCATAGTTTGCCTCTCTCCCACTCTGAGTGTGTGTGTGTGTGTGTGTGTGTGTGTGTGTGTGTGTGTGTGTGTGTGTGTGTCAGCCTGAGACACATGTGGGTTGACCTGAGGAGAGCATACTGCTCACTTCTCATTGGCTAGAGAACATCTGGAAGTCTGTGTGTGTGTGTGTGTGTGTGTGTGTGTGTGTGTGTGTGTGTGTGTGTGTGTGTGTGTGTGTGTGTGTGTGTGTGTGTTACCACATTGATCTTTTCTCCCACATTCCACACTGTCAGAGCTGAAAAGCAAGAACTCCTCACTCCAAACATTTCCCTCTTACTGTCTTTCCCTCCGATTTTCTGATTCTATTTTTCCTCCCTCTTTTTTCCCTCTGTCTCTCTTTCCTGCCACTCTTTTTCTTGTGTCCAGCCTTTGTTCCCGTTCCTGCCTGACACTCTTTTAAAGATGAGAGTAAACCGACTTCTCTCTCCCCCGCTGTTTAAACTTCATTTCAAAGATTCCCGCCTCAGTTAAATAAACTAATGTTGGTTGCTCCTCAGATATTGTCTTTTTTGTTAGTATTCTTTGGGTTTGATATTGAACACATCAGAGTGAAGTCTAAGAGTTTGTGTAGGGGACATTTGCCAAAGCTGGAACTGGTGTCACTAATAACTATGAAAAGCAGCGTGTACACAAATGAAATCTCCTTTCCTCGCCATATGACTGATTAGCGGTCTTTGAGCCACCGAGCTGCCAGTTACCAAGCCATCCTGTTATTTTATGTCGACCCCAACTGTGGGAAGAGTTAGTTTTGCTTTTGAGTTGGAGTACAACTTTACCGTCGTCATCTGAGCAGCTTTGGGAGCTACTCATTTGTTCTCCGTCTCAGATGTTTTTTTGAAGGTGAGCATTGCTGTAGGGAAAACGCAATCATCATTTATCAAAAACCAGAGTGATGTGCACCTGGACATTTCATTGTTTATGCAAACTTCAGACTTGGCTCGTCTGAAGACCTTGAGAATTGATTTCGACCTGTCTGAGATTAGAAAATGAAATGTCCTTGAAAACTGACACTTGATGGGAGACAACTGACGATCTGCCAAATTTCTGGCTTGTGTTAGACCTTGTTTATAGTAATAACAACCCGGAACAATCTAAAAGAACGTTAAGTACTCTCTTGGAGTTATCTTTTTGAAGGCTTTATAATTGACGGTACACTTAACAAGACAGCTGTTACGACAGCCCTAACTGAGTTTCCTTTCGCGTGCCTTCTTCACGTACCTCAGACAACGTAACGGGGCAAGTAACGCATATCTCGTCTCAGTTGGAGTCGAGAAACCTTGAGTGTCAGTCATTTTTATTGACATTGCAGAAGCTTATATTTCTACCAGTCCTGGAAATGGCAAAGAAGAAGAAGTAACAGAAAATACAGTGTTGGGAACCGGGACCGGAGTTCCAGCCATGCCAGAGACCAGGAACTTTGCTATCCGAGAGCAGGGAACAGACACCTATTGTAGCCAAATGAACCAGACTCCAGGGGTCATTCGTGCTCGGGCATGTTAAGGATTGTCTAGTGTGAGTGCACCCTTAAGGTGAGCTGCGGCCCACCTGTTCAGGATAATTCATTTGTTGGTTGAGCAGCAAGGTTCTGAGAACGTTTAAACGTGTTCACTTGTTGGCAGCATTGACACTCAACCGAAGAACTGCACTAACACACTCCGTTTGACTGAACCCCTCAGACATGAACACACTCACTTGGAATTTGAGACTATTTTTTTTATTTTTTATTTTGACAAACTTTCCACAGATTGGTACAAGGTTAATTTTGGTTTATCTTAAAGAAACAGAGGCTCGGCTGTGACTCTGGACTCGGACTTTCTCTGCAGCAGTCCTCACTCTTGCACTTGATTATTTCAGACCCCGCTTGGCCCCCCCAAAAAAGACCACTTTGTTTGGAGTGTGAACAGATTCTGAGTGATGCTTTATTGTTCTTCTGAGCTGGCTGTTTCTGAGTTATCCATATACCAGAATGTTAATTTTAAAAGTCAAGCATCGCCATTGCGCGTTTGTGGTTTTTTGTCTTATGTGACAGCTTTATGTTTGCAATAACTCGAGGCAAAAACCTCCACTTCCACACAGTGTATTTAGCCCTTGGTTAAGAGGATGTTAAAAAGGACATTAGATAGCTTTTTATGTTTTTTTCCTTCCTCCTCAGAATTTCCTCTTTTCTCTCAATTTTCCGGCCTGCTGCCTGTTGGATGGCCTCCTTCGACAGCTTGAAGCCATTTCAAGCACCAATTATCCAATAATGCAGCTTTATGAAGTTCTCTCCCTGCTGCTGTTCTTGGAAGGCATAGGTTTATATCAGTAAGATTTATGGCACGGCAGCTTTAAAATAAGTAACTATCACGAGGAAGGGTGCAACACCTACTTTTGCTAAAAAAAAAAACAAAATGCATTTTGAATTCATTCATTTGTTTGGGAATCCAACACCAACAATTTGTGAGCTGTTTAAAAAAAACAAACAAACTAACAAAAAAAGTTAAATACATAAATAAATAGAAAAAAAAATTATTCAAAATTCTAAATCTTCTATTAAATCATCTCCTTTAAATGAGTTCACCTTTCTGGCTGTTGACTGTGATGCTCTGAACTGGATGTTTTGGTTTTCTTTTCTTTTTTAGGAGCATGTCTATATAAGGCTCATGCACATAACTTTTCATCTCAATCCATTTCGAAATATGTTTGGCTCCTGAAAACATTATCTGATTAAACATTTAGGAAACATGTAGACAGAGCAAAAGGGACTTTGAAGGTGCCTTTTGTGTTGCTTTCTTCATTAGTGTAAAACTTTGGGTGTGGCCGGAGGTCTAGGTTCATTAATCTGCCTTGAGGAAGAAGAACTATTTGCTTCAGTAACTCTGCAAGAGGAAACATGATTTTTTCACTTACCATGTGTGTGTGTGTGTGTGTGTGTGTGTGTGTGTGTGTGTGTGTGTGTGTGTGTGTGTGTGTGTGTGGTGGTGTGAGTGTGAACTGAGATGGGAGTGTTAGCGCAGTAATATTAGTGCTCTTGGACCGGTGTTCTTCACCTCACGATGGGGAAAACACTTCTTAATGGCCTTGGCTTTGTGGACTGACTGTTTGTCATTCTCAAGCAGCCAGGACCACACTGAAGCTCTCATTCAAAGTTGGAAGGACATTAATTACATTTACGAAAGTCGTCCTCTTCACCATCTTGTCCACAGTCGTTCCCCTGAATGTTCCATGGTGTGTATTCGAGCACCAAATGTTTTTTTTTTTTTTTTTTTAAGCTGTGTGTTTGTGGGTCATAGCATGCGAATTGCAAGTGCATAGTAGATATCATTTGGCAGCTTATCTGTAAGAATGTAACCTGAGGCCCCACCGCACCGCCACCACCCCACCCCTCCACCACCACCAACCACCACACACACACACACACACGTTTCCATAATACCTCTCTCTCTCTCTCTCAGATGTAAGCCTTTGTCTGCCCTCGACCTCTTTTCTTTTTTTTTCCCAGCTCAGTCGTTGCAGGTGTTCATCATGAGGAAATAAAACAAGTAGTGACTGTTCTCCACCTCTAACACAGTCCACACTCACGTGGCTGCAGACCCCACTCCACATTTATTCAGCTCTTTCCAATTTGTAGCTCTGCATGCAGTGACTGAGGGCGTCAGTGACTTTTCACTGCTGCATTTTAAGCAACTTCCACAATGTATTTTTTATGAAAAAAATAAAAGTTATTCATGTTAATAACTTTAACTGATATAGTTTGATTGCATACTCTCTGTAAAGTGTTTTTTTAAAGCAGCCACTAATCAGCCTGCTGATTCCTCGAGTGACACTAACAAGGTGCTTTTCAGGAGGAATCGTGTCAAACATTTGCGCTGGCTTGGTTTATTCTATCATGTCAACATTTACTTGCACAAAACCCAAAGAACAGATCGCAGTGGTAGTGTTGCATTTAAAAATAGGGAAAAAGTTAGACTTGTTACGGTGTTCAAAAACGCTAAGAGACAGTAACAGTTCATACTGTTCACGGCAATCTGTGCTGCTGTTGTTGAGGTGTTCACTATCAGGACTTTTATGGTAGCGAGGAAGGGCTGGTCAGATGACTGCCGGTAGGATGTCTGCACACGGTTTCCTGGTGATCCGTGCAGCAGTTATATTTATACAGAATATTAGTTACAAAAATGAATAGATTGCTTGTTGACTGCTATGAGATCTCCCTGACGGTGCTTCCGTGGCAGTAAAGAAGCGCAGCTTTACTGTATGTCTGCTGAACTATTTTAGATGTATGTAGGTTGTTTTCAAATTAGCTTCTGATTGAAGTGTTTTACGCTGTAGCTGAATCTTACCTGTAACAGAAGCAAAACTTTTATTTTTTTTTTAACACTTTGGCAGGATAGATGTTGACAAAGTGCTAAGTCGTTTGTAAGTCATATAATGATGGTTGTGTCCATTTATTATGACCTAAGTTTATTTAAAAAGATTTTTATTTGATTGTCCTGGTACTTATGACATGGGTCTGTAGATGAGGCCGCTCTGGCTGCCTGAGGCCTCATTCCTGGTAACGTGTATCCTGCAGGATCCTGCTGCAGCACCGCCGGGCTGTGACTGTCACTGAGGGCTTATTTCTAATTAATGCGCCGCATCGGTTTAGAACGCGAACAGGAGACTACTTCGGGGTCTGGGATTGCCTGGGATTGTCATGTACATTTTTCAAATCAGTCAGCGGGCCAAAGGTCATTTCTTTTTTTCTGGTGCCTACAGGCTATTTGGTTTCAGTCGTCACTGCTCCATCACTGTTTCCACGGATCTCCTCCAGCCGTATCCAACTATGCTGCATGTGCGCGGCCGTGAGCCCACATGAATGCAGGTTTTGTTCAACACGGTCCTTTTGATTTCTAAGTGCATTTCTGTGTGAGTGTTTGTGATGCAGTTTGCAGACCAGACCGCCTTTCTCTTAATAGTAATAATGTGAAATGTGAAACAGCAGGTTCTGTTCTCTGTTAACATAATGACTCTTGTGATAGAGTCTGACACTCACACACACACACATACACACACACACACACGGGCACAGACACACATGTGCTGTGGTTTCATTCAAACTCACACTTTAAAGGTGAGTGCACACATATATGTGTTTTTTTTTTCAAACCGGCCAGTCAGTAGTCACCTCTCATTAATGACGCCAACCTCTGTCGAATCACATCTTAAGAATGATCACAAAATAAGACATTTCTTATCCACTTGTTGAATTCAGACTAATCACAACATTCACTTCACATCTTTTTGGATTCTTGAAACTCACATTATGACCTAAAGTCACCTGCCTGACTCTTAAAACAGGATACTGCCACCTACTGTTCCTGCAGCTCTGCAAAACTGTTGCGCTCGCATGAACTTTGTCACTCATCTAATATGAATAATTGAGTCCTGCAGTACTTTAAATAAAAGTTGCCCATCTAACACAGACATTTCCTGTTTCCTTGTTAGTGTTTTCCGTAGTTCAGCCATTTCCACACGTGCACTGCTGCTTTGGTTTGCAGTTGTCAGGCTTTATAGACATACCTTTTCTAGTGTGTGTGAGGTAAACGTCCATCTGCGGGTGAAACCACACACGTGTTGATTGGAGTCTGTTTTTATGATCTTCGTCTCCGCTGAAACCCTTCAGGAGGAGCAAGCAGCCCGTTTGAAACTCTATTAATTTGGGGAAAGATGATTGCTGTTGTCGTTTTGACCAGTTGAACATGCACACCCAGGAAAATGTGCACACATGGATGTCCTTTAATGTGTTTAGAAAGAGCAGCAGAGCTCTCCTTCCTGCGTGCCCAGACATGTATTATGTGGTTTTCAGAGGGGAAACCTTCACTTTAGCGTGTGCACGTGTGTGCGTTTGTGCGCAGGAGGGTGTGGGTGCTTTCCTGAGATCAATGTAGTTACGGAGCGCAGCAGCTATTGAATCCACACAAACACAAACACATATACACACAAACTCCAGTGAGGCCTGTTCTTAGTCAAGTGTCATGCTTTGCCCTTCTGACATCTGGTCCCTGAAAACTCTGGAGTCCCTTGTGTGTGTGTGTGTTTGCGTGTGTGTGTACTAAGTGTATACGCATGTCTGTGTTTGATTAACTAACCATTCTCTGTCTGTGTGGCAGACTCTGGCAATACACTTGTACTTTTTGTAAACTAACCTCCGCTCTCTGCTGAGCGTAAAATCTATGCTCCTCTGCCGTTACACCACCAGTGGGACTGTTTCAAAGCTGAGTGGATTGTGGAGCAGTTACCGTCTTTAAAACCAGGTCTTCCTGACACAGAGAGGGCTTGTGACCTAATTGTAGTTATCAGTTGTACTTATTTCTTCTCTCTTTTGATGTGAATAGGATCTGCAATGACGGAAAGTCTCACAGCTCCTGCTGGGGAAATATGAGCAGCAAACTAGTAGCCAGCTGATTTAAAAATGTCACACAGACTTGTGAAGCTGACTTTGGACACGTTTTGGTCCTGTTGGTATTCGGTTTTAGTATCTTTTAAACTTTGAAATGTTCCTGAACAGGAAGACAGATCAGGCTTTTATGACGCTGCATTTCTGATTGTCCTAAAAGTCTAATCATTTGTTTTCTGTCGTCTTGCGTCTTGCAGCACATTAGTGCATTCTGATAAACGGTCTTGAGGTTTTCATGTGGTACTTTATTTGTTGTCCTTCACGTTTTGGAGATGGGTTAAATGCTGCTGTCTTTTTGTTTTACCATTAAACGACTGCAGTGAAACGTCTTCCAGCACACTGCACACATCGGTCAAATACAAGACTTTAATATTAGACATAGACTGTGTCCACATTAGTCCATTTTTAGTTTTAAAATTCTGTATTAAAAAAGGAGATGGAGTTGCATCCACATCAGCGTTGCAACTCTGCGTCAGAAATGATCTCCTTGCATGTTATGCCATCGTAAACACATTTCACACGACCATCCATGCTCGTTGGGCATGCGCGCATGAGTGGAAACAGACTGAGACTTTGACATGCTCGTGTTGGCAGTTTCACCGTTAATATATGCAAATAACAGCTGATAAACAGGACAACAAAGTCAGAAGTATTTGCTGTTACATCATTTTAATGTGAGATATTTGTCTGAGAGTAAAAGAGGTAGTAGTGAGTGCAGAGTAAAAGCAGGTGCTAGAGCTGCCCTTCTCTGCTTTTCCCATGCAGTAGTAGAGTAATTATCTAAAATACCTCAGTATCTTTATTTATGTGGACAGTTTTAATAAAAGCATTTGAAAATTATATCTGCATCTCTTTTCTAACAGTGGATACTTTAAGAATGGCTGCAGGCCAGTGAAATAACTGCAGCTCCCCAGAGGATGAAAATCTCTCACAAACACGTGTGCATGTTAAATGTGAATTAACTGGATTTCTGCTGGGTTTTTTTACCCACTTTTTGAATCTCATCTGTGGTAGGATGTGAAGTTTAGTTTGCAATGATACAAACTGGGCTGATGGCAAGCAAACTGGAGCAAATTACACTGAAACTGTTAACGAGCTGCTGAATCTGTCTGCAGACTGTCGCAGACCCACCCGCGGCATCCTTTGAGTGCACCAACAGTTCACTTATCATGAAAGTGGAATTATATTTTATATTCTGAGCATCTGAGTGTGTTGAGGAAATGATAAGTAGACAAACTCAGTGAAACTGTGGTTTAGTTTTGAAGTTGAAGGTCAGTAAAAACACAAAATAAAAACGTTTTTTTCTTCTGTTCATTCTGTGATGTAAAACACTTAATTCAGTTTTACTCTTTAACAACTTCCTCCCATCAGTATCTTACAAAATGAAGGAAAATATATTTTTGTAGATCCTGTTGATTCCCATTAAAATATAAACACAAAACACATTTTAAACAAAACTAAAATGTTATTAAAATGGCGGTATTTAAAAAATAAACAACCCGTATATGAGGTCATTATTTATATTTTTGTCACGTTAACATTTGCTTATTTCAAGCTCTGTGTTTGCTTTGTTCTCAAAGTTTTTGTTGGTGTGACTAAAAAGACACAATTGAATGGTTTTATTTTCATTATGAGACGTTTTTTCTGTTAACGCAACAAAAAAACACCGACGTTTCAAAGTCCTGTCCTTCACCCAAGTACAGATATGAACTTTTGTTTGAAGCTCATTAAAACCGACATGGATGTGGCTTCTGTAAATACCTGCTCACTTTTGAAAAGCGGTTCCTCCTGTCATTCCACACTGTGCTAGTAATAATATAAGGTTGTGGTTTGGTTTGATTAGAAATAATGTTGCATAACTCGAGCAGGGTGGAAGTCAAGTAGTGTCTGATCGCAAGAAATGTCTGCCTACGTCATAGGACGTACATCCTGTTTCTTTTTAAATCATCGACAGATTATCTTCTACAGAGCAAAGGAAATTTCAAACAATGACATTTGCATTTTCCGTCTCCAGTGTTTACTCATATTTGAGTATAAGAGAACATTAAAATCCCCTCTGATAAAAGTCCTGATTTGAACTTTTATAGCACGCTGATGAGATGTTTCATGAGTGCTAGAAGACATACAAAAGTCAGGAGTCAGTGCTGCAGCTTGGTAGGACTCCTGCTTTGAATCTGCAGGGCTCCACAGTTTTAATTGAGAAGGAAATATGTCAAATGAACGTGGTAATAATTGTTCAGTCTATGCACCCAAAGTGCATCAAAATGATTGTTTGAGCAGTCATCTCTGTCAAGTCACTGGTAACCTATAATAAGTCCGTACAAGGTGACTGCTGATATCGCAAACACACTACTGTCAGTAGATGTGAAAGTAGGGGAGGTCATGACCTCCTTGTTTGAATCACAGTCCAGATTCCTGTCAGAGGTTAAAAAAAAAAAAAATATCTATCTATCTATCTATCTATCTATCTATCTATCTATCTATCTATCTATCTATATATATATATATATCTATATCTATATCTATATATATATATATATATATATATATATATATATATATATATATATATATATATATATATTTATATATACATATATATATATTTATTTATTTATTTTTTCTCAAAAATGCTCCAATATACATCATTGTTTTTTTGTTGTTTTTTGTAAATGGTGGAATGTCCCTTTATTTTAATAGAGATGGGGGCACTTTCAGTAAGCCCTAAGAGATCTTCAGAAGTTTCCAGTGTACTTGAAGCCCAAATAAAGAACTGCATCATTGGAAAGTGAGAACAGGATTTGTGGTCGTAGTTTAGTTTCAGTTACCTTCAGTTAACACATACAGAACACGTACAAGTGCCAGATGTCCACCTAAAATCAGACAAAACTTGTAGCTCGGCATATTTCTCGGTTTTTTAAACAGTCGTTTCTGATTTGTCATCTTTGTCTAATATTGATAATTAACAGGTTTCCTTTTCCTATTTATTTATTTTTCTGATACCATGCATTTATGATGGTAAATTAACATTAAAATAAATAAATTATTCATTATTGGAATAATAAAGCTGCTTCTTTCTTTCTGCTTAGGACTGTGTTTCAATCAGATGCTAGAAGTAAAAATTCCATCCAGAATTCCTTGTTGAAAAACATAGTGTGGAAGTACCTACGTGGAGATGGAGAAAGAAAAGAAAAGTTAGACAGTAAGGATTGAGAATGGAAAGTTGGTGGATGGAGAGGAAAACAAATTCATGAAAAAAAGGAAAAAATGTGGAATGCAAAGGGAGGAGGAGGTAAAGCAGAAGGAGAGGGAGAGGGTACTCATTGGAGGGGGGTGTCACTTTCTATCTCTCCATTAAATTCCTCAAATTAAAGTGGTATTATCTTGAAATATTTAAAGGTTAGATGAATGTTGATAATGGATCTCGACAGCCATTAAGCTGTAATTGCTCTCTAATGTAGTTAGTGAAAGACATGGGATACAATTTTGCAGCAAACATGGGGTGGAGTGGGAGGGGGGTTAAGAGAAAGGGAGGATGGCTTTTATTTATTGATTTTAGTCACAGCCTCTGATTTAAACCAGAGCTGTTGTTCCCCACATAAAGTCTTAATAAGGCAAAAACAGATGATGATCAACTATTCAGAGGGGGTGTGTGCGCCGCTCCGAAAGAGAGGCCTACATGCAAACAAACATAACTTATGTTTGATCATCGCTAATATTTTGCATCCTGTTTTAAACAAAAACATAATCATCTTACTTCCACAAAGGAATAACCACCCACCCAGGGGGCTGCGAAGCAAATCTGATTAATAAGACAGATAAGAACGACCCAATGGCCAGCATTTCCTTCTCAGTCGCTGGGATGGAGAGTTTGGTTTCAGAAGGCATCGGCGCTCCCGCACACGAGGATTCACGAGCCTCATCGTTTTAACGTTTTACCTCCATGTACGTTTTTATTTCCAGGCTGTTTTTTGTGGTGATCTTGCTTGCAGATCTAGCACTGTCCATGATCCAAACAGAACGAGCAGCCACTCACACAAGCGTTCCAGCGCTGGGATATCACCCGCGAGACCACCTGTGACACCCCTGTTCTTCTTTGGAAACCAGTAAGCCGGAGCGCCTCAAAAAGCTCAAGGAACGTTGAAGTGGGCCTGAGCTTCTGTACCGCCCTGCACTGTACTGAAGACCGTCAATCCCTGTGCATCTGCTCAGTGTTGGTTTTTATATTTTGAGTATGTTTGGGGATGGCCGGACCGTTTAGTGGTACTGAAGTACGGCTCATGATCTTAGGTAATCCTACATGGACAGAGTGAAGGACAGTGGTGGAGTCCCTTGCGGTGCTTCTGAGAACATGGTCACCACTGATCAGTCTTTGTCCAGATGTCGACACCTTCAAGTCCAAACCCATCACAGCAACCAACGTGGAGTGGGCACAGCAAAGTGGATGTTTGCTCATTTATGTGGGTGGATGACTTTCACTTAGTGAGATATTAGAGAAACAGGTCTGCAGTTGTTGGGGGCAGATGGACGGGAACTTTCAGGAACTGGAACAAGGCCAGATGTCTTTCACGGAAGCGGCAGCAGCAGTTTTGTTCTTTCTTTTCACACGATGCTTCTTCTTTTTGATTTAGGTTACTATTTACATTTACAGAATGTGCTAGTTTTAGTGGAATATATGTTTCGTTATATGCTGCATGGTGTCCAGGGACCGTATGAAACATGTGACGCCTCCTTGGGGGGTTGTTTTTCACTACAACTCAGCGCAACAAGTCAGGGCATGATTCCTCAATTCCAGTATCCCCTGCAGCTGTCTGGTGGAATTCACGTATCCATGAATGACCTGTTCAACCTTCTGCACACCTCTCACTCTTATTTTATAGGATAGAAACCAGAAAGGATTTCTGGTTGATTTTGAGGCAGGACAACGTTTTCAAATGTCCGTTAACGCTGTGCTCATCCTGTTGAAATCTCTTCTTCTTTGTTAACACGAGTGAAGAGACTGAGGGAATGTCTGCAGTGTGTGTGTGTGTGTGTGTGTGTGTGTGTGTGTGTGTGTGTGTGTGTGTGTGTGTGTGCGTGTGTGTGTGTGTGTGAGTTGTGAGTTCTGTTTCGGTCTAAGCATGTCTCATTGTGTGTCCCTGCAGCTTTTGCACCCATGCAGACATGATAACTTGTTAGCAGCTTCTCACTCCTCCTTTCAAGGAAAGGAGGTGCCATCCAGGTGGCAATTCACAACCCACCTCTCTCCAGCCAGCATTCATGGTTGTCATTGGTAACAGTCTCGTCATGGGATAAAACGGGGAGTCTGCAGACCACAAAGGGCTGTAACAGCTTCCCCTGTTTCTCAGTGCCACCATTCAGTACCTGCTGACAAATATTCATCACTACTCAGTCGCGAGTCCGCGTGAATTCACGTCAACGCTCCTCACATTTTCCAACCACCGTTAATCGTTTAGGCTCTTTTCGCAAATATTCACATCTGCAGTGAAAAATACCATGGAGATGTTTGTTCTCACTTTACCTTTTCGTCCATGAGAGATTACCAGCTGAACAGCTGCAATTAAGCGTTTCGGTGTTTGAAGTATTGGGAACCAGCTCAACAACGCCACAGTCAAAGATGCACCATGTCGGCACTTTTTTGGTTTTTAAACAACAAAACTGGTTTAACTTTGAATATGCAACTCAGTTAGTGTTCAAACCTTACCTGTAGTTACAGGTAGAACATGAACGTACATGCATTAAGGGTAGAGATTTTATCAAGATCCGCTTGTTAACTTTTTTTTTATTAAACATTATTGGCTTTGGATTGGGAATGTGAGTTAACAGTGGCGAGAGAAGAGGAAGGGAGCTGTTTGAAGAGACATACATTGGTGTGTGTGTGTGTGTGTGTGTGTGTGTGTGTGTGTGTGTGTGTGTGTGTGTGTGTGTGTACAATGCTAACCATGGTCAGACTTTCTGTCTTATCTCTCTTCATTTATTTGGTGGTTTTTGTCTTTCAACTTGGAGAAAATCGTCTGGGCCTAGTTTCTTACATCTTTAGAGTTTCTCTTTTACATCTTTTTTTTCAAGCTGTGGTTACTCAGAACAAGCATTGTGAAGACATTTCAGAAAATAACCCGAGGCTGCCTCCTCGCTTTCTGCTCTTTGCTACAGATTACAGGCAGCTCGCTTGTAACCTGCTGGTAGTTAAACTTCATCCCAAAGTCATTCAGTGTGTCAATAAACATCCACATTCCTCTCAGACTTCAGCAACAGTCTGAACTAACAGTTTAAGGTTTTACAGGGGTAACATTACCGGATCTTTATGTCTACGTAGGCGCGTGTTTGTTCCTTGTTCATAATAAGAAATGTGCCTTGCTCGAGTAGAGTCACAGAACATCCAGTTGGTTTGGAGCAGTTTGTTCACTGGACACCCAGTTTTCAGTTTTTCATCCATTTCTTTTCTTCTTTTATCTTTGATGACAAATGAAAAATGTCAAAAACCATTTGTCAGCACGTTATCATTTCTCATTTCACTGTTAGAATGTAAAAATAATAATAAGTATAGTACATTTTCTGCCCGGCTCCAAACAGACCCAGTTTTGTCTTGAGTGATGAGAAGATGAAAGGAAGTCTGTCAAATATGCAGTTGAAACGGCCTGCAGCCACGAACAATCACCTGGATGCTGTGAGCACTTCTTACAGCATCATCAGTTCAATTCAATCAAATACGCAGTAAATAGTTCAATGATATAAATGAGCAGCTCACTTAACTAATGAAACGTTGCACATTACACTTAACTCTTGTTGGTTTAAAGCTGTGAATGTGCAGTGCTATGCAAACGCTCACAATGGAAAACATCAAGTGTTATAGGTGTTAAATACGAACGCAACTATTCTGACCTTAGAAATTCAATAGTTGTTTTTTACCTACACAAACAAAATAGAAACACAAAAAAAAAAAAAACAAACCCATCACGGCTTCCTGCTGGATCTAATGCACCTTTAAGGTTTTTATAACTTATGTTTGATTAAATAATCAATAGAAAATAGGGAAGACGATGACAGTTATGGTCAGAGTTAAACTAACTTTTAAATAGTTGTAAAGAAGATATCTCATTTAAAACATTAAGCTGTCAGTTAATTTCAAGAAATGAACATTTCCCTTGAGGGGCAAGAAATGATCTGTGAGTGTTGCTCTGCTGTGTGGATCTGCGGTGTGGATCTGCGGTGTGGATCTGCTGTGTGGATCTGCTGTGTGAATCTGCGGTGTGGATCTGCTGTGTGGATCTGCTGTGTGGATCTGCGGTGTGGATCTGCTGTGTGGATCTGCTGTGTGGATCTGCTGTGTGGATCTGCGGTGTGGATCTGCTGTGTGGATCTGCTGTGTGAATCTGCGGTGTGGATCTGCTGTGTGGATCTGCTGTGTGGATCTGCGGTGTGGATCTGCGGTGTGGATCTGCTGTGTGGATCTGCTGTGTGAATCTGCGGTGTGGATCTGCTGTGTGGATCTGCTGTGTGGATCTGCGGTGTGGATCTGCTGTGTGGATCTGCTGTGTGGATCTGCTGTGTGGATCTGCGGTGTGGATCTGCTGTGTGGATCTGCTGTGTGAATCTGCGGTGTGGATCTGCTGTGTGGATCTGCTGTGTGGATCTGCGGTGTGGATCTGCGGTGTGGATCTGCTGTGTGGATCTGCGGTGTGGATCTGCTGTGTGGATCTGCGGTGTGGATCTGCGGTGTGGATCTGCTGTGTGGATCTGCGGTGTGGATCTGCGGTGTGGATCTGCTGTGTGGATCTGCTGTGTGAATCTGCGGTGTGGATCTGCAGTGTGGATCTGCTGTGTGGATCTGCTGTGTGGATCTGCTGTGTGGATCTGCTGTGTGGATCTGCTGTGTGGATCTGCGGTGTGGATCTGCTGTGTGGATCTGCTGTGTGAATCTGCGGTGTGGATCTGCTGTGTGGATCTGCTGTGTGGATCTGCGGTGTGGATCTGCTGTGTGGATCTGCTGTGTGGATCTGCTGTGTGGATCTGCTGTGTGGATCTGCTGTGTGGATCTGCTGTGTGGATCTGCTGTGTGGATCTGCTGTGTGGATCTGCTGTGTGAATCTGCGGTGTGGATCTGCTGTGTGGATCTGCTGTGTGGATCTGCGGTGTGGATCTGCAGCCGCGTCCCTTGTCGACTGGGGTTTTTTCTCTTCATCTGGTACACTTCTGTTTGTGCCTGGTCAGTATTTACAGTAAGAGTGTTACAGAAGAGCTGAATTCAAAAGACTGCTAATCATTTTAGAAAAATAGTTTGCATCTGGGTCTTAGGTTGTTTCGTGACAGGTCTCTGTGTTACTTGTTTCTCAGTAAATTGATAATTACTCAGGTTAGGTTTCGGGGGTCATCTATTATTAGCACGATGGATCAGACCTGGTAGAACCCAGCTAAGCCTCATTTTCACTTCCCCGCTACATAAAACCGACTGTTACATAAGTAATGCTCAGCGCTCTTCCTGCACAGGTGCATGTGGTTGGTGTCTCTTCTTTTTTCATCCCATCCATACCTTAAAGCTGGTGCGTAGATTATTCACGACTGTGACAGTCAAAAAGCAGCAGGACAAGAATCACACTGATGCGTCTGTCGCAGGTCAAACACTTGGAATAGATTGTTTATTTTTGAACCGTTTTATCCACCAATAAATGGATGTAACGCAGTGGCTGAATGTATAATTAATATTAAGATGTTCTTGCAGTTTTGAGAAATTTGGCTCAAAAGAACTTCAACAGTTTATCAGTACACCAGTGTTATCCTATCATTGACTTTGTCTCTTTCCAACAGAGCTGCAGCATGCTGTCCTTTAAGTGTGAATATATTTAATATTGGCCTACATTTGGTTATAAATATTATTATTTTACTCCACTGAAAACTGATAAATGTCTTAGCTCAACATATCCAACATTGATTACACTCTACCACTTGTAGTTTGTAGTTTTTGAATTGCATTTCTTTTCTCTTCAAGAAATTCTGCTTGAAAATGCGAACTTAATGCAAAACGCAAGAGCTTTTAACTTTAGGTCGATGTTTTACATGAACCGAATCACCAGCGAAGTAAAGCATGTCAGCAGGGCGACGCCTTTTCAGGTTTTGTCTCCAGCTTGTTTTTTTCTAAATTTAGAGACGGCAAGATGTAGTTTGCAAATAATTTGCCTAAGATGGAGAAGTGATTTTCTTTTCACAGACCTCTGTCTTTCTACACCTCTCAATGACCCACATGAATCTCTGAGCACAAAGAGCTTTTTTTTTTTTTTTTAATTTAAGACTTGACATTTATATATTGTGTGTCCGATATAACAAACTGTTAAAAAGAAATGAATATCGTACTATATCGGTGTTACTTTGAATAAATAACATGAAAAAGGGTTAAAAACAGCTGCAGTCCTAGAGAAGAAAAGCCAGCGATGTGCCGTCTTGGCAGTGGCCACCCTCGCAGGGACAACGTCGGCCACACCACCCAACTCTGCTCAGGAGAGATTGATCAACAAAAACACAGCTTCAAAAAACTGACCTGGCCTCCAAACTGCCAGGTCCCACAGTGATAAAGCTGCAGGACATGAGTCGTGGCACAAGCTGCGGGGCAACATCCTTCGCCCTGTTTGCAGCTGTTTAAGTGGCTTTTGAGGGAGGACCTACATAATGATCCATTGAATATTGACTATTTTAACTACTTTATTTAACAGTGGTCGAGTGGGCAGAAATATTTAAATTCAGATGAAAGATCAGCCTCAACCATTGAGTAGTAAATCATTTATCATTTATGACTTGAGAGAACGTCTGTAGACATTTAGAAGATCTTAACACAAGGCCAAAACAGATTCTCAGCTTGTACAAGGTATCCCACTGCAAACACACTTTTCACAAAGTGTTTTTTTAGGCTGTTTGCTCCGTAACAAAAGTTGTCACTACTAAGTTCTGTTTTGAAGCCAGCCTCACCATTTCCTCTGAGGCGATAGCAGGAAAAGCATGACTGGAGGACAGCCGAGGAGAGGAACTGATAGGCGTCGAACCCCTCTGCCGTGGTGCTCAGTCTTGTTTACACTTAACGAAAGGATGCCATGAAAGAGCGAGGAGGGGCAGAAGATTGAAGGGAAGAGGAAAGGAAGTGAAGAGAGGGAGGTAAACACTTCAAGGAGCGAGGAAAAGAATAAATGAGGGAAAGGTTGTTTTTAGTGTTAATAAAATCAGATAAGTCATAGCTGGATGAACACTGCAAATATGACACTCAAAGTTACATTTTAAGTTGAATGCCAGCATTTCAGTACATCCTCCTAATAAACAGTTATCTGCATGCTCGAGATTGTTTGCATTTATTACAAAACGCACAAGAAACAGGAAGACACTGTGCAAAACATGAAAATACACTAAGCATCGGAGCAAGAAGGCTGGCTCTGGGATGAGCTGCAAACCGGACTCTTTGGCGCAGCGGTGGAGAGGAGCATTCTTAACCAACTGTTATCCGTTATCCGTTATCACCCTGTCCACATCCTGGACCGGCTGCAGAAGGAACTCTGCAGCCGCTGATCCAGCTCCGCTGCCACAAGGGCAGATCAGGAACTGGTTTCTGCCATGTGCAATAACTGTAATGGCTTACATGTAGAGTTTTTCATATTTAGTACTTTCATTTTATTTGCTTTTCCCTACTTTCAAGTACTTTTTCTGGCCTCACAGGAAAGAATACTGGGATGCTTGCTTGATATACTTAAATGATTGTCTACAAAGAAAGAGTAAATTGCCATATAGTCATAATAAACACACTATAAAGTTTCCTTTTGATTGGTGTTGGCATATGCATCAATTAAAGATCATATGAAGGATTAAAGGACCGATGTTTCAGCAGGATTTAGAAAAACAAAACCTGTCCATATGTGTATGTCAGTCTAGTAGACTGTAACGCTGTCCTGAAAGGTCTCTAAACAGTCAATGAGACAGCTGCAGCCACTCCAGACGCTGCTGCTCCTCACCAAGACCGACAACGCAGATCATATAACTCCAGTCCTCAGATCTTTACACTGGATTTCTGTTTGTCAGTGAATTGATGTCAAAATACTACTGTTAGTTTATAAACTGCTGAATGGTTTAAGGCCAAAACACATTTTGGACCTTGTGGTTCGTTACGAACCAGCCAGAGCCCTCAGGTCGTCTGGGTCAGGTCTACTCTCTGTCCTCAGAAGTAAACACAGCGTTTAGTTTTCATGCTTCTCACATATGCAACAAAATCCCAGAAAACTGCAGGTCTGCTGAAATCCTCAGCTGTTTTAAATTACCCTTAAAAATCTTTCTATTCGCCACTGCTTATCAAAACAGTTGTTAATTCCCCACGCCACACTGGAACCTTAATTTGGTGCAATTATCTGACCTATTCTATTTTAACGTTTACTGTTTAATCTTATTAGCTGTTTTAACTCTATTTAAAATGTACTTTCAAGGCCTCTTTTGCATCTTGCTGTATGTTCTATGAAAAGCACTTTGAATGCTGTTGCACGTCTACAAATAAACTTGCCTGACCTCGCGTCTCACTTGCTGTACCTGCAGACTGTCTCATTTCTGTGCATGAACTGTGGAGGGAGACCAACAGAGTTACAATAGCAGGCCTTCAGGCAGTGCTTCAGCTTATAATGCTTATACACCGGAGTGCCTGTTTTTGTTGTCTAGGAGTAGAAGGCACTGCTTTGACAGCTTAAGTTAGTAAACACAAGTCTCCGTGCTCTGTTAACGCCTCAGACTTACTCTGCAAGGTGTGCACTGATGCCCATCTCTGTGCAGCAGGCCCGCCTGCTCACGAGTTGTATGTACATGCCGCTACACCTCCGCCGAGGGGCTGTGAGATCAAAAAAGTTGTCACTGTACTACAAAAAGTAGTCTCCATAAACGCAGTTTCATGTGTTATTTATTTAAAGAGTTAAAGTCATTGTCGGTGCGCTGTATCTTTTGTGATCCAGTGTAGCTGATTACTTATTGAATCACGTTTTTCGTGAGTGAGGTTTTGGTACAAAATACACGGACATGGGATTAATAAAACCGGTTTACAAAGCAGGACGTGTGATGTGCATTACTCATGTTGGAGGTCTTTCATACTGAGATCACTTTGCCAACTTGTACGTAGTGAAGGATTGTTTCTTGGGAATTCACGTAACCTCCCTCTTGAGGGAAAAAAATCAGAAGAGTATCTGTGCTTAACCTGTCGATTAAAAGTGTTTTTGTGATTTTCAAGCTTTAGGGTTGTGCACTTTTACGCCCCGACACACCCAAGAGCCCAAGTTAATGGATTTCTTTGCACTGGCTCGTTACTAAACATTAAATAAAAGAAAAGGTTCTCAGGACTACTTGAGGAAGTGGCCACATTTCCAGGATTAATTAAAAAGAAAAAGACAGGTAGAGTGGTAATAAACACTAAAAGCTTTGTTTTTTTCCCTTTTTCCTGCTAATTTAAAACACGTGTCTCAGTGTAATTCTCTCAACTTGTTTTACACATCGTCACTTTTTCCTGCTCCACTTCCCGCTCCCTCTGCACTTGCCGAGAGCCTGTTTTGCGTCTCCTCATCAAACCCACCGGACTTTTTCCAGTTTCAACACTCTTTGTGTCTCTCCTTCTTTGTGATCGAGCTCGCTCGTTCCTCTGCTTGCATTGGCTCTGAGCTGCCAGGTGTCTATGAGATAGAGTTTTATAAAGCCAAAGACAAAAACCTCCACTGAGAGAAAGAAGCTTTAATTGAATTGTCAACCGCAAATCTACCCAGAGACTTGTTCCTTACAAAATGTCATCCAAAGCACTTCTTGTCTGTTGCGGGATTGACAGTGTCTCACGGCTTCATTGCCAGTCCACCCGTCTGTCTGAGCGAATGGTCACGGTTCTTTTTGCTGAGTCTGTTCAAAGCGAACTGAGAAAAGAGCGGGTGAAAAATGATGTATTATTCAGGCGTTTGCTTCGGTATTTCCTGCTGGATTTCAGTTTTTTCTAACCATATTTTGTGTATAAATTTGCATGTCACCAGCATGATTTGTGGCCTATTTTGAGGCCGGCCTCAGGTGGCCAGTAAAGGAACTGCAAATTTCCAATCGTCATAGCAACAGCTGTCATCTTTCATCAAGCCTAGTTTCAACTGTGGATGAGTTCAGTTGCTGACGGACATATATGGGGAAGGGCAGTTGCAGAGAAAACACTAAGATATTTTACTTTCTCACATAACATGCTGGGCTTTTAATATGAACAATTTTTGAATAAAAAAGTTGCTCTTAACATTGATGACATTTTCAAACATTTGATTATGCAAAACCATTCTCTTCTTTTACTTTATGTCTGCTCCTTTTGCAGGGGATTAAAATTATCTGGGACCTGTGGTAACTTGTAATAATTGCGGAGGACGTCTGTGATTTTAATCCCATCAGAATGCGTCATGACTGTGATTTGTAAAGTGAAAAAGTTTCCCCGCAAACCTATTTCAACAAACGCAGAGGTCACAAAATAATTTTATATATATATTTTATATATATATATATATATCCACCCCATATAGTGTAATGACCTTATAATCTTAGATGATAAACGTCCAGACATTAATCGACATCAAGCTTCACACGGAGATGAATCAAGAAGTCCAGATCAGCAGAAGAGAGACACGTGAAGACACGCGTGGCTGCGTCACACAGTTAGAAACGTTTTATCTCTCATCAAGCTCAAAGCCTCTCTGACAGCACAAAACCTTCAGGGCTTCAGCGAAAGCTCCGGTTTACGTTTACCGTTACGTTTACCGTTACCATGGCGACTTCAAACAAAGGTCAACACGATATTTTGTCACTTGTCAAAATATGACGTGTCGTCACTGAATCTTACTCTTGAGTGTCTGATCGGATGGTTTTAACTCAATATTCAAATGTAACGTCAAATAAAAGCTAATCGTCAATAAAAACTTCTGGGATCAGCATCTGTAAATCTATAAAACACAGACTTCGCTTATCCAGTGCGAATGCACGGAGCTAAATCTAGATGTTGGGGTGTCATTTCAGATCTACTGTGGGTCCAGAGGTCCTTTTAGTCCAGTGTCAATAGGACATTTGTCTTCTCAGAGTTTGTGTCCAGTATCAAGTGCTTAGTTTCTGCAATCTGTTATGTCATATGATGCAGGAAATATGATTACCATAAAGTTAGGCCTACTTGTATTTCTGTGACAGTGCAAAGACTTACGGAAAGCTGGAAATCTGCAAACCTTTATTACATTTGTTAATGAAGGTATTTCTGAATGAAATTGAGTTTTACGTTTCAGTTTGGTCCATTGGCACCACATTTGTAAGATGGAGAATCGCTAAATCTTGACCTGATTCTTAGAGTAACGAGCCGTTTCCAAACTAAAGGGTATAGTGCGTTCCTCCTGATGAAATATGAGGGATTAGGAGCTAATTTTCTCTTGATTTTAGGGATAATCTGTCGCATCCTGCGCGACTCCCAACCCTGAGCCGGGGCAGCGTCCACTGCTGCAGTCATGGCTGCACAGTCCTGTGACCACTTCAGTAACCACTTCAATAAACTCTGCTCGCTTGTTTTTTTTTTAATTCTGCTTACAACTAGTTTCCAGGCAGCCTTTGGCTCTGTGCCTTCATCTTCATTGTTTTCACTCAGTCTTTATAAAAGTCTTGCTAACTCTGCTGCTTTTTAGCTTCTGACCAGTTTGCAGACAGATTTTCCTTCTCTTTTTTTCTGGGTTTCCTTTTGTTCCTCTGGTTGTGATGGTGTGCAGAGATCTAAGCCACAGTTGGCTCAGCTTCACATGGGCTTGTGTGGAGAGACGAGGGGGTTTGTCAAAGGAATCGCCGCGCCGCTTATTCTTCCATTACCACAGTGATAGAAAAAAAAAAGAAAAAGAGCAAAACAACAACAACAAAAAAAAAAGGAACGGCTTTATTATCAATATTAATCTCTAGTTTTGGAAAAGCATCGGTACGCTCTGAAGCTCGGCTGTCACAAAAAACATGCAACACGGCTTATTCAAGAAAGCCATGTTTGAACTTGCTAATGTTTTTTTTTTTTCTTTTTTCCTCTTTCCGTTTCTCCCACCCGCTCGCTTTCCCCTCTTTCTGTCTACATGAGTTATTCTCTCTCTTCATTTAGCATGCCATTAGCTCTCCAAGCTGTTGTTTGTTTTCTTGCTTTAATGTTCTTTTATGAACAAAACAGCAGGATAAAAGCAATGAAAAAAGTGACTGAAATATAAAGCATGCACAGTTTTGTGGGTGTGTGCTGTGTAACTCTCTGTGGTTGCATGGGTTACAAATCTTTGCCTGTGCGTGTCTGCGTGATTGCATGCTTTAAGAGAAATGTGTGTGTGTGTGTGTGTGTGTGTGTGCGCACATACATGCGGGTACTGGCTCTGAACATACTTTGGTCCAGATGCTCTAATTATAGAACGGCTATACGGGCTAATGACAGGAAATACTGGTGTGTGTGTGAAACCAGGAAACATGAATGAAGGTCTTGTCATTCAACTCTTGAGCCCCGATTTCCTCCTGAAAATGTCCTTTCAGTACCTTTGAAGTTTGGAAAAAAACACACACAAACACACACAAGGAAAACCAAAGATACAGGTTCAAATTATGCAGATTTTAAGAGCCAGATTAAAACTTTGCTATGTTTATTGAGCTGTTGCTGGGAAATCTTGTGCCAAAATTATACTTTCTTTTTTCTTTAACCTTCTTAAGAGACAGTGCGTATTTATTTCTTTTTCTTTTTTTTTTTTCAAAACCATTTCTGTAATTTAACCAAAGCTCCTCTTCCTACTCTGAGTCACTGACCGCAGTGGTTGAAGGTGTAGGCTTGGTGCCGGGTTTCCGGGAGGTCCAGGTCCGCCTGTCCAGCATGTAATGAGTCCATACCTGCGTGACATATAAGTATGTATATCTGTTAGACAGGTCCGTGTCTTCCTCCATGAGGCCGACTGAAAGAGGTGGGTGACCCCGTCCTCTCTCAGCGTGGTCTTCTTGCTGTGTCAGATCACTGGCTGGAGTGGCTACACAGGACAGAGAAGGGACAACAGCTCTGCCGCACTGCTTTTAACAGCAGTTGTGTGCCATTAAAGTTCAAGAAAGGGGGGCGTACAGTCAGAGTAAGTTCAATTTATAATATGTGTAAATGTACCCTTGAACAACATCAGCCTTAGTGGTAATTGGAGTGTATTTATAAAGCACTTTTCAGTTCTTGTTGACCACGCATCGCACTACACGCCACATTCACACATTCACACATTCATTCACACAGCGCTCTCGTGACATCCACATTTTTTATCGCACACAACCACGCACCAATGAACACATCATAGCCAACGTGGGGTTCGATGTCTTGCCCAAGGACGCTTCGACGCCACTCAGGAATCAAAGTACCGACTTTCAGGTCGGCAGGTGACTGCTCTACCTCCTGAACCAGAATGAACCCGGTCATTCTTAAACGATTCCTTGTTTTACCCTCGTTTGGCCCTCTCTTCGTAGGAGGTCAGGAGGCTTTTGCTGATGCACGTGTTGGTCTACAGCGTTTCAGTCAGATTAATATTTCACTTTTGATTGGATGCTTCTTTTATTTTCTTGCATTTCTGTTGTAGAGTTGTTATGTGCTAAGGATCATGGCGCTGTTATAAAACCCAGTTTCAGACAAGCGTTCACTTTCAAACAGATGGCCTCATATTTGACTGAAGAGTACTTGGAGTAAAGAGACTTTAGAGAACTTTGTAAACCTAATCTGGTTTGCCATGACACTCTGCAGACAAGTGGCTTCCTCCTAGATACCTTTCCAAAGCCACACTCCATCTTTTCCAGTTGCAGTGTCGCAAACTTCAGCCGGACTTTTAGGACTGATCGTGACACTTTACCCTTGTGCACCGCTGCTCCCCTAGTGGTGGTAGAAACAGCCGCATATGATTGGTTTTGAAAAGCGGAGGCTCGTCGCAGCTGTCCAGCTTTTCTCATTTTTTACATTTTTCAGGGAGGAAGCTTCTCCCGCCCACTCCGATGAACTATCTCTTGTGATAGAAACAGAAGCCTCCCTCGTCGGTCCTTCCTGCTTTAGGGAGAACAGGTGAATGTTTACAGAAGGGGATGCGAGTACTTCGGCACAAGCAGAGTTGGTTGTTTCAGATCTGAAGGGAGGCTCTGCTCTCTCGGATATTAGATTAATAAATCAATTCACCTCTCTAGTCTGTTGAGCATCTATCTGCAGCTGAATCTTCTCTCCTAATCCTCTGTCGTTTGGGTTTGCGAATAGACAACCTACAAATAATGTTTTGATGTTACAAAAACTGTTGAGTGGAGTTCTGTCCTCTTTTTGCATGAGACTCATGTGGAGCAGTTGCGCTGATCATTGCCATACTCTCTTTGTTGTCATGGTAACGAGTCGTCAGTCGCTTTGGCATCTCCATCTTCTTCGAGTGTCCTTTGTAGACATGGTGGCAAAAGGAAAGGATCTTGTTTTCTTACATGGGTTTTATCAAAGTTCAGATGGAGATTCCATCTGCTCTTGTGCTGCCTAAAGCCTCAAAAATGTTCCTCAGTCCTCATCAAAATCTTGAGCACGAGGAGAAGGTAAAGAAGGCTGGCAATGAGAACATAAAGAATGTAAACAAGGAAATTAAAGAGGGGCGATGAGGAGAAAATGTGAACATCATGTGAGAAAACAGGAGGTTATCAACTTCCTGAATGTGATCATTACATCACTTCCTCCTGACAGTTCAGTGACACCCACACACACACACACACACACACACACACACACACACACACACACACACACACACACACATTTATACTGAGTAATTTAAGCAGCTTTAAACAGCTTTAAAGGAGAAGATTCAGCAATGTAATCTGATTTTTAATTCTTGTGCCTCATTTTAATGTGTGTGTGTCTGTGTGTGTGTGTGTGAGTGTGTGTGTGTGTGTGTGTGTGTGTGTGTGTGTGTGTGTGTGTGTGTGTGTGTGTGTGTGTGTGTGTGTGTGTGTGTGTGTGTGTGTGTGTGTGCACGACTCAGTGCGAATCCTGAAGAAGCTGAATTAGATCTTTGCTTCTCTGTTGCCGTACATGTTCATTCCCTCTGATCTTTTGACTTTTGTTTCACAATAAAACATTTTTGTCAACACCACTTCATCACTTCATCTTTTCATCACTTTCATTACTTTCCCTTTTATCCTTTTCTTCAGATCATTCTCTTTCTTGCCTTTCTTTTATTTCTTTCTCAGTTGTGCATCTTGTTTATTTCGGATCCTCTTCTTCCCTTATCATGCCTCATCTCCTTGCCTATCTCCTCTCTTTGTGTCGTCTCCCCTTGTTTCCTGTCCTTGTTTATTTTCTTGCTTCCTCCTCACCCGCCTTCTTTTCTTCTCCAATGTTTTTCCTCTGATCATTGTCCTTTTTTCTTTTCCTCAGAGCTGGTCCTTTAGGAAACTTTTGATCAGTGACTTTTTATTGGCTTGTGCAAATATTTTTTTTCTTTTTTTTCAGGTGCTAAACCTGCCCTGTCTAACTTTTGGCTTACACAAGGATCAAGGTCTTTTTGTTGTGACACTTCTCTTAGTATTTTATTTTGAAAGCTTTTTACCAAGTCTCACCCCGTCATGTGTCATTTAACCTATTCCAGGCCGATGCAGCATAGGGGTGGGTTCATCTTACAAACCTAATGCAACATTAGCACCCGTAGTTAATAATAATATGTGAATATACAGAGGTTTAATGATGTTCAGGTCACTGGTCCATCATAGGACCAAACTAACAACAATCCACGCACATTAGTAGAAACAATCGATCAAACGACCATGTTTCTGCTTTGTAGGAGGGAGCCAACGTGTCAGAGAACCGAGGCAAAACTGTCCTGCTGTGAGAAAACCGTCACCACGGTTACACGCACATCTAAAGCAAGCTGTTGGTAGTAATCGAGATAAGGATTTAACTGGAGTTTCCAAGAAATCTGAGTAAGAATCCAATAATTAGAGTGAAGGTGTGTTAGACTCCGCGACGTTAGGTGGCGCTACACAGTTAGAACAGTTAGTCAACAAACGTGGCAGATTTAAAGCAGACGTAGGAGGAGGACAACATCACATGAAGACACGGACGATCCAGCAGCTCTGTACATGTCATACATACTAAACCTGATCCACATAAAAACCACATACGAAGCAACTGTGTTGTTGTCATGCCGTGACTGTTATTCCGTGGTCTCGTTACTTCCGGAAGGGGGAATCCCGGGCCAGTCGAAAGCTCAGCTAACCGTGGTATGCCGGAATAGCTCGATTAAGAACCACATTATCTGGTTCTAACAGCTCGATTAAGAACCGCATTATCTGGTTCTAACAGCTCGATTAAGAACCGCATTATCTGGTTCTAAAAGCTCAATTAAGAACTGCATTATCTGGTTCTAACAGCTCAATTAAGAACCGCATTATCTGGTTCTAACAACTGGATTTAAGAACCCCAGTTCCGTTTGACTACAGCCTGACTAAGGTGAATACATGGGTTTTAAGACTTTGATATCAGTTGGACAAAGGCAATAATTGAAGTTTTTCCTGGCGCAGTAAACGTACTGACTGACTTTGTTGACGCTACTGCTGAACTGAGGCCGATATACCAACGTCAATGTGACAGCGTTCATCCATGAAACAGGATATAAACAAAGAACCTCCTCCTCTTTTTTTTTTCCTTGTACATTTCTGTGTGAGTTTGATTCAATGAAACTGAAAAATACAGATGCAATAAAATGGTTGGAGAAGCTACAGATAATTACAGAGTTCAGTTGGAGACCAGATTTGAACAGTCTGCTAATTTAAGGAAAAAAACAAAAAGAAGTAGTCACTCTGTTTGGTGTCATGGTGTGCACCACAGTGAACACGGACCAGAGAAAGCAAAGGAGAGATTTGCCTGAGAAGATCAGAAAAATGATAGACTAGCAAATTAAAGGTAAAGGCCAGAAGACCACCTCCAAGCAGCTTGATGTTCCCGTGTCCACAGTCCAAACGTCATTCGGAAGTTAAGGGTCCACAGGATTGTAGCCAACTTCCCTGGACATGGTTGCAGGAGGAAACAGGAAGATTGATGACAAATTGATGAGACGGAGACTATGAACGGTAACCAAGAACCCCACTTCCAAAGAGTTTCAAGACGAAATCCAAGTGTGAGGTACATCCCTGTCAGATCACGCCACCCATCACTGAGCCAAAGCAGAGGACTCCACAAAAATACCAAAAAACAAAAAAGCCAGCATTTGTCAAAATGCATGTTGACAAGCCACAAAGCTTGTGCAGCTTTTTGGGAAGTCACATCAGCTCTATGTTCACCGATGCAGAAATGAAGCATTAAAACAAAAACCCAACAACACTGTAAGAACCAAAATATGGAGGAGGCTTGGTCCTGTTCTGAGGTTTATGTGCTGCATCTAGCACAGGGTGTCACATGCAGGGTGACGGGTAAAATGAAGGCAGTCGATCGAGTCGGTCTGGAGCGAAATATACTGCCCAGTGTCAGAAAGTTTGGTCTTGGGTCATTGGTCCTCCAAAGGAATAATGGACCCAGGAACGGCTAGGAACAGAAACACCGGACTACTCTGAAGTGGCCTTGTAGGAGTCTTCATATGTGTCCTCTTTAACATCGGTGGAAAGAGCTGAAACATCCAGTCAGGAGAAGAAACCCTTTAATCCTGACACAGTTGGAACCGTTTGCTCAGGCGTGGGTCAAAACGCCCGTCGACTGGTGCAGACGTGTTTTTAAAGGCTACAGAAATCACTTGATTGCTGTGATTGCCTCAAAAGATTGTGCAGCAAAATATTAAGAGGGTACTTCATTTGTCAAACCCACTTTCTTCATTCTGCTTTTGCTTTGAATGATTCTGTTCATCGGCTCATTTCAAAACACGTGTCTGAGCTTCACTGTTCGCTTTTTTGTCAATTGTTATTTATATATTTACATTTTACATTACACTGCTACATTTTCTTTTTATGTGGGGAACTACAAGACACTGAAAATCCCACGACAGGATCACTGGTATGTCCCTTTTAATGCAATACATTTCTTGTTCTTTCTCTTAAAATATACATATCAAAGATAAACAAACAAACGTCTAATTTTACAAAGACACGGACATTAGCCTAATTGTAATAGTTGGGTGCAGGCCTGTTTCTGTTCGCGGTGATCTGACACACATACATGCACAGCCTAACTGTATTAATAGGAGTCTGTTTTGTGTCAGGCAGGTCTTAATAGGATCACTGTGAGAGACATGGGGCTGTCTGTCAGTCTAAGTTCATTAACTGATGATAGATAACCTGCATCTGTGTGTGTGTGTGTTTGTGTGTGTGTGTGTGTGTGTGTGTGTGTGTGTGTGTGTGTGTGTGTGTGTGTGTGTGTGTGTGTGTGTGTGTGCAACATGGCTTGAGAAAGTGAAAGATGTGTGCACATGAGCTTTTAAAAGAGTGCTTCCCTGCTTATGTGTAAATTTTCTCTTTCTCTCGCTCTTCTCTCTCTCTCTCTCTCTCTCTCTCGCTCTTTCTTGTGTAAGTTATAGCCCTAAGTTGGAGGCCTTATCAGGTTCAGGACACATGGATGCCTCCTTCTCTCCTCCTTCTCTCCTCCTCCTCCACTTCTTTGAACTCTTGCACACCGACTTGTAGTTTTCTTTCGTTTTCCTCTTCTTCCTACTCATCCAATCTTTTTTTTTTTCGTCCTCATTCTTTTCAATGCAGAAGGATGCTTTATTTAATTGCTCTGCTCTTCAATTCTCCTCTCCCCATCTTTGCCTCCACCTCTTGTGTTTCTGGACCAGCTGTTTTCAAAGTTTTCTCTCTTACTTTTAATTAGATTTCCACCTCTCCTGTTCAAACACACACACACTAACACATGCTAGACTAAAATATTGGGGAAGTAAATGTTAAATTTAGCATTGTATCTGTTAATGTGATGCATCCCGGTTGCTTTATTTATTCAATTATTTAATTTTTATATAATAATGTCTTCTTTTCAGTCACTTACACCATACACCCGTTTATATTCGATTAGTTTGTTTGATTCCCGTCCAGTGGTTTCGATTTTGTTCCCTACATCTAAAAAATCTGATCAAATGCTTCCTTAGTAACTAATTTTGGGAACCAGTAAGTTTCCCAATATTCAACTTACATTATTCAACTGTGTTGGCCAAACTAAATGTCTTAATTGCACATGTTTTGCATGTTTTACGTTATTAAAATCCAATTTAATCCTGTATGGTTCCTAAATTCAGCCAGTTCACAACTGATGTGTCTCACATTTCAATTTTGAATTGAGACGATTTCTTCTTCCAAAGTATGAACTCCTAATTCCAGGTGTTCATCTCATGTTTGTACATACTTCAACCCAAGACACTGACTATGTGTTATAGCGTTAATAAATCCAATTTACCAATCCCCTTTCCCCCCTCCCTCCCTTTCTTTTCCTTTTTTTAAAGTTTCACTAAACCCTCATCATTTTTTTTTCTTCACTTGCTTCTATTCTTTCAGATGCTACTCTGTTTCTCAGATACATAGCCCGAAGGTACTTTTATCAAGTGATCAACTTCTGGCGTGGCACTAAACGGCCTTTTTAACCGAACCAGTTTATTTCGACGGCGCTTACAGACACACGCTCGCCCACTCACAGAGAGATCAGCTGACATTCCAAATGATTCCACGATGATTGTAAGCTGCTCACTATACACACAGTCACACAAAGGAGCGCCTATTGAAGAGAGATTTGTGCATTACAATGCATGCATCAGCAGAGTGTGTTTGCGTTTGTGTTCTGTGTGTGAGGGCGGCGTTTGAACATTTCAGGCAGCTTTGATGAGCCGATCATCTGCTCTGAACAGAATATGTTCTGCCCCGATGTATTAATGTCTCCTGACCTCTGCCGTCTCCAGCAGTCCTGAGGTTTTCATGACACAAAGGAGTTGCAGTACTACTTTTTTGAATGTCCTCATTAAAAAGGTTATGAAAAAAAAATGGTAAATGTCCTTTTTAACTGAACCAGTTTATTTCAGCTACTAACTTTTCTAGTCACAACTATTGACTAAAAATAGATAAATGAATGAATGAATGAAATTAAATAAATTCATAACGCAACACTGATTTCAGGCTACCTGTCAGCACGCTGACCTGTCAGATATAAGACTGGGATCATGTGCGATGGCAGTGGGATTAATGGCCTGCAGAAGCTTAAAGAGCCATTAAATTTTGTGGAGACACATAAAAGGCTCTACAATTATAATCAATAATATTTAATGACACAGAGAGTGGAGACATAGTGATTTATGCAGCTTTAGTTGACTAAAGACCCATCATTACTTATATATGGATAATTAATTGTCACAAGTAAGTCAAAAGCGGTGATTCAAATTAGCATCTGAAGACAGGAGATGTGTTGCTCATCCCGACTAAACAAAAGACTTCCAAATTTCAGGAGTTGTCATCTCATAAAAACAAATGCAGGGGAAATGCTTTTTCTTTAACTGCAACTTGTGTGATGTCTCTTGTCATTCAGATATTTGTAGGTAATTTAAATATATATATATATATATATTTTATTTTTCTTGTTCTTCTCTTCCTCCACTCTTTTCCTAAACAGGTATGGAGGAGAGGACGAATGCAGCATCATGGGCCAGTGGAAGTCGTCCTCCCAAGGTAAAAAGTGACCTCTTATTTACCACAACTAAGGAAGATAGCAATCATTTGATATAAGACACAGTTATACAGTTACGTACAAAACGTAGTACCCCGTCTCTTGAAACGGTGTATTTGGTATATAAATGTAAAAATCATATGATTGTAGCAGCTTTTTATCAAATCAAGGCAAATACAACAACAGCATAAACATTAAAGCAGTGTTTGGACCATAAAAACCCTGACAATTTGCTCAAGTGGGATAAAAGACAACAAAAAAATGTTTTCAGGATCTTTTCAGGCGTGCCAGCAGCTCTAACAGTAAACGGTAACCTGATCCCGCGTGTTGGGGCGGCCTCCGTCTCCGACAATGCGCTGGGAACATCCAGGAGCAGCTGGTTAGTAGGCCTCAGAGCCCTTGCTGGAGTATGAGGCTTTACCGAACCTGAAGAAGACTCTGACTGTTGTTTCATCATTATGTTGTAAAGAGCATGTGCAGTGTTGGCCATTATGATTTTTTTTCTTGATGCATTCTCCTTTGCACATTCACTAAAAGGCTTAAAACTATCTTTTTCTATCAATTTGTTCAGTTTCTGTAAGTCCCTGGCCTGCTTCCTCGTCAGATAGCTGCAGGTGAAATTGCCCTCTTTACCACAGACCTGTAGAAGTTATGCAACATCTGGCTGCAAACATTGAAGGATCCTAAGGATCCCCCATGAAGTACAAGGTGCTGTCAGGCAGGATAGTGAAAGGTTGATGACTTGAGGCCATTTCACAGTCAACCTGGGCCATCTTTCAATCACTGAGTCAAGCATGAACTCGTCTGTACCCAATGTTTTGTTCCCAAACTGTGTAAATCTATACAGGAAACAACTGCTTCAGGTTGTTGCTGCTAAATATGAATCTGCAGTCTGCAGAACCACGGCGATTCTCAGGGATGTACAAATATTTGATCTTTGTATTTATACCACTCACCAAGATCCATCAGGATCAGACAGCAAATGTTAGATTTTTACAAAAAAGAAAACTTGAAAATAGAAAAAATTGAATCCTTTTAATTTCAGCTATTATAAACTATTTTCTACTACTCTGTTATCCATAATGTTAGGAAGGATGAAACATTTTTTTTATAGAAAATAAGAGGACTCATTCCAACTTAATGGGCAACAGTGTGTATCCATGTGTTAAATTCAGCTTTGTTTATACATCCCCTTATGACAAATGTCATCCCTTCATGTGGACGTCTCACATCTATAAAAATGCATTTTATTGAAATAAATTGTCACAAAATGTGTCCCAAAAAAGTGTAGGGTGGAACATTGTTAGTCGATTAAACAGCCTCCAGTAATTGTGGATTTGAGGTTCCTGTCTTGACCTCAAACCTTTTTTTTTAAACATATATTATCAAACAAGAATGTACAATGACATTTATGCCCAGAATTCCTACAGAATCTGTATGGATTTATTTAAATGCATCATTTACTCAACATGATGCCGCATCGAGTGGTCAGTCATCCCGACACGGATCCAAGCTGCAGATTCTGGAGATTATTGTTGTGAGGGCATGAAGCTTTCATTTTCTCTTCTCTTGGCAGCAAAAGGAACTTCTAAATGTCAGACTACCACTGTCTTCTGTAAAGCTGCGTTTTAAAGAACAATATAAAGGATTGTGATGAGGTCTTTCAGTACATCTGCTACTGTCAGTGCAACTATTATTAGTGTCCCTGTTACTGTGCAGATGAGGCCACTGATGCCGCTAAAACCGGTCAGATTAAATAAGGAAATCTGTTTGTTTATCTTGTCTCCCTCTCCAGAGTTATGCGGACGGCTCCCAGTATATGGCATCCCATGACAGCCTCTCACCTCCCTACACCAACTCCAGATTAACAGGTATTGTGTCAGTTAAGAGCCTGTCTTTTATTATTTTTCTATTTGCTTTTTTTTGCGTGCGTGTGTGTGTGTGCGTGTGTGTGTGTGTGCGCACACGCAGAGAATCAGTGCAACACTAGTGTACACTGGAGGAGACAGGTCATCTGGCATGTGATTTCTCTCTCTCTCTCTCTCTCTCTCTCTCTCTCTCTCTCTCTTTCTCCTCCCTCGGCCCACTGTGTGGAAAAACGCCAGGCAGAGTGTGCTCATTTACCCATGATGCTCTCTGCCTCTGGCTCTCTCCGATGTGGCTCCAGTTATGAGCAAATGGCCACTGACACAGATAATCTGCCCCTCTCTCTCTTCGTTTCTCACTCACAAACACACACACACACACACACACACACACACACACACACACACACACACACACACACACACACATCATCTCAATCACTGAAATCCAAACATCCAGATGTGTGTGCGCGTGTGTTTGTGTGTGTGTGTGTGCGTATGTCTACGCGCTCACTCACACACACACACACACACACACACACACACACACACACACACACACACACACACACACACACACACACACACACACACATGCATACACACAATACCCAGAACTTAATTACCTTTGACTGGATGCATCAAATATGGAAGATGTCAGCTCCCAGCTCTCTGACTCCGCCTGCTCTCTTCCTGCCTCGCTGTCTCTCACCGCTGCTTTCACTTGCGTTCACTCAGCTCATCTCGGACCTGATTTCTGAAAGGACAAAGTTAACGTCTATCGTTCACATAGATCTCAAAAGTGATTTCATGCACGTCGCTGCGAGACTTGTCGCATCAAACAAGAATGTAAACCTGTAGTTTGGTAATTGGTTTGTAACTTACACCTCATCCAAAGTGATGACATTCGCTGTTTTCCTCGACGCATAATGAGTCAAAGGAGTCATCTTAGTCACTTTAGAAATATATATACATATCTAGAGTTTGATGCAAGGAACACAGTCAAAAAACTGTAGCAGGCAAAGAAAGAAATGTACATCCGTCAGGTTACGGGTGTCGGGGCTGGACCCAACAGGAGCAAGCGGCCTTGGCTTGGGTTTCCGAGCAAGAAGCAGCTGTGGCTCGCAACTTTGTGCTTCAGAGAGAATCATTGATGAGTTAAAAATGTTCCTCAACGCAGAATTTCAGGGAACGTAGGAAATGTAACGTATATTGTAGATAATATTGAGAAAGGATTTAGGAGGTTTGGGGGAATCTCTTTGAGTAAAGACCAAGGTTGGGAACACTGTTGGACGCGCATGACCTTTGAATCCTCAGGGAGCTCTGCATGATGAATCGTGCCATTGTGATCGGTAGAACCACATGGGCTCGTACTACATCCGCGTACTACATCCGAGAAACGTAACCGGAATCTCTGTTAAGTGAAGGGGGGATTATAGTGTATCGGTTCAAAACAGCCTCAAGTTCACTGAGCCCAGCCTCATCTCAGATGGATGGAGAGACAGAGGACATATGTTCTGTGGTCTGATGAGTCCACGTTTCATCTTGCTTTTGGGAAAAATTGATGTGCCAAAAATGAGGAAGACTGTTTGTGAATGGGGAAAAACGATCATGAGCGATGGTCTGGAGGTTCATGATGCAGGAATGACTTGTGTATAGAAACGTGTGATGATACCAAATATGTTGGGCTTTTAAAGAGGCACATTTTACCGACAAGGTCATCTCTTTCATGTGCTTATTTCAGCAGGACAATGCAATAACTGAGCGTGGCCTCACAGGCTGCCAGTGTCTGATGGACTGCCCTGCCAGCAGTCAACTGGTTTAAACACATCGCAAGCAACATGTCAGTGAATCCAAAGGGGATTTACTGTGCAGCAATGTTCTCCTTTTTCTCACGAAAAAGCAATAATTATATTGTTCATCAAAACAGTTTAAGTATTTTATCTTTTTTTCATATTAATGCTAATTAATTTGTTTATTTGCTGCAAAATGCTGTAAAGCGTTACATTCATTAGTGCAAAGAAGAATATTAATATCAAATGGGCTTTTTAAAAAAAAGGTTTATCCTTGAATCCGGGTGTTCGTAGTTATGCATGCAGGAACAAATGTAAAACTTTGGAGCTTCAGGATCCTCGCAGGAGTGATACATTGTGAGTGCGATGCATTGTGACAGTGTTGTGATTATGGGATGTATCTGCAGAGGCGGAGCGGGAACAGACATCGGAGATTCAGAAATGGAAATATCATATTTTTCATCTGGTGCAGGGAGCCGCAATTTACTTTTATAATGACAACACTAAGAGAGAAAGACAGCCAGGAATATGGAACACACACAATCATACAACCGTTTTCTAGACGTGCTTTTTCTACCTGTGACTGTTTTGGTGGGGCAGAACCGTTTTTTAGTCAACTAGTCTGGTAAAATCAAATTATCCCTGATGTTAATATTTCATTTTCTTCTGCTTAGCTGTGTGTGCCAGTGCAAATTTTAGTGCTCCAAGTATCTGCAGTAGCAGGAGGAATCTTTTCACCTTCCATGGACAGAAGCAGGAAAGATATTTTCACTTTTGCTGCTTAAAACTGGTTTTATCAAGCGACCAGCGAGCATAAAAAAACTTCCTTTACTTTCAGAATGCTATTACAAAGGAGACATCTATGAAAGGACTGTTAAAACAAGTCCTGCAGACGGGCTTGGTTTGTACTCTCTCTGTGTTGTAAACGCTGGGTCGAGGCAGGGGTCATACTTGTGAAACATTCCCAGCATGGATGAAACTGACATTTGTTTTTGTAACATTGTTGTACATTTTTGGGCAGAAGTGGGACATGTAAAGTGGGGTGTCTCACGGACTGAGTGGGCCGTTTTCATTCACTTCAGATGAGTCCACCTCTACATAACGCATCTGGGATTAAAGTGGCGTTATAGGTTAAGGCGGAAGCTTTTATGGATGACTGATAAGTGTTTGCTTGGTGGTTGGTCAGCGGTTTCTTGTCCTGGTATCCTGACAAGTCATGCACTTGTTTTTAGTAGCCTAAAGTCTTTTCTTGTTAAATGAAAAGCGATCAAAAACAGCTACGGTCATGGCACAATGACACATCGCTTACTCTTGTGTTTAATTATGCTTTGTGAAATATGTCTATCAGACCAACATTAATAAACTGTCTGAGTTTATGAAGTGGTGGTGAATCGCTCTTGTTTTTTTTTCTCCTTTGAGAGTCGCTCTTCTAAATTCAGATTTGTAGTTTGTGGTCCTGGCATCAAAAATCAGCTGTCACCTGTGTCACTTATCGGGGCTCTGAGAGGACACTGAAACTGTTCAGTGAATAAAAATGGGCTGGACCAAAGCTGGTGGATGAGCTTGCACATTTTTCAAAAGCAAAAAAGTGCAGATTGTTGCAGTGTACTGGCAGAGTTACGTGCTGTTTAGAAGTTTTTAGGGTGCGATATTCACCACATTTGCAGATAGCTGACCAAACCTGGCCACAACCAAAGTGTCTATAGTTTATTGCACAACTTGTTGATGCATCATAACAAAAACCAAACATCTCACATGCTTATCGATCGATGTGAATAACTGTCTGACTGTGGTTTGCTCTCTGTTGAATGTGCTTTTTCTTCCCTTTTGTGGTAAATTATTGTTGTCCATTTAGATTATACTCAGGTGTGGATGCTGAGAAACCAAAGAGGAAATAAACACTTCAGAGTTTAATGAAGCTGAGCTGAACATGTTAAGTGTGAAGCTCTCTTTCTCTCAGCATCTCTCCTCTCTAACCTTGTCTGTCTTTCTTAACCCCCCAACAGATTAGTGTGATGTTATGCTCTAGATAATCAGCGAAGGGATTAGTGTCATCTCGGCGACCACACTAGATTAATCTGCTGCTACACTCGCTCTCTCTCACACACACACACACACACACACACACACACACACACACACACACACACACACACACACACACACACACACACATGCACAGTGGTCTAACAATGAGAACTGGAGTGTGTGTGGGTTTTTTATGTAAGTGTGTGTGTAAATGTGGACCTACTCTTACGTATATGTTCATATACAAAAGTGCATGCATTTGTGCAGAATGCATGGATGGGTCTGTTTTCTGTGTCGCTATGGGTGTGTGTAATGGTGGTTTAGTGATTATTGGGTAGCTGTGGTGTGTGTGTTCACGTGTGCACCATTCTGTGCTCTGTGTGTCTGTGTTTTTTTGTTTCTTTTTATTCTTTTTATTCAAGCCGACAGGTCATTGTGTCAGTACGTGAACAGTGATGTCAGCTTGTGTGTGTGTGTGTGTGTGTGTGTGTGTGTGTGTGTGTGTGTGCGTGTGCTTTAATATGGTCAAGTGAGAAGTGTGTACATCTGTGTGTGAGCGGCACTGTAAAAACCATTTTCAACTTGTTCTAATGTATTTGAATTCACTTGGATGTTGTTACTGATGCTCCTTTCACTTTGCGTTTGTGTGTATGCAATGCACGTGCTTGTGAGCATGCACTTGGACTTTTGAATGTGTGAAATGCAAGCTTTCAGGTACATGAGTATGTGATAAAACATACATTCGTAGCTTTTGTGCACATATGTACGTTAACGTTTGTCTTTAGGCAAGGCAAGTTTATTTATATAACACAATACAACAACAAGGTGATTCAAAATGCTTTGCAGAGACGTTAATACATCACATAAATAAAAAGCATGATTTAAAATGCAAACAAAAGAAAAAAGAAAAGGAACAATAGATAATATTAGTGGTTGAAATGCAATAAAGTTTTGAAACTTAAGCTTAAAAGTAAAACGTTATTTAAATGCAGCTGAGAACAGGTGAGTCTTCGACCTGGATTTAAATAAACTGAGTGTTTCAGCTGATCTGAGGTTTTCTGGGAGTTTCTTCCAGACATGTGGAGCAGAGAAGCTGAAGGAAGCTTCTCCATGTCTGGTTCTGACTCTGGAAGGTCACTGATGTATTTTGGTCCTGGACCATTTAGAGCTTTATAGACCAGCATCAGAACTTTAAAGTCTGTGCTCTGATGGACAGGCAGCCAGTGTCAAGACCTCCGAACTGGACTGATGCGGTCCACCTTTCTGGTCTTAGTGAGGACTGGAGCAGCAGAGTTCTGAATGAGCTGCAGTTGTCTAACTGATGTTTTAGGTGGACCTGTAAACATGCTGTTACAATAATCAAGTCTACTGAAGATGAATACATGGACTAGATTTTCCAGATTCTGCTGAATCATCAGATCTGTAAACCTTGATATATTCTTGAGGTGATAGTAGGTTGACTTTGTTATTCCCTTTACGTGTTTTTCAAAATTTGGAGTCCATCACCACACCCAGATTTCTGGCCTGGTTGTTGGTATTTAGGTAAATTCATTGAAGCTTTGTGATCGTTTCTCTTTGGATCCAAAGACAATTACTTCAGTTTGTTTTTTTTTAGCTGGAGAAAATTGTGGCACATTTAGTCATTAATCTCCTCAATGCATTTACCAGGAACCTTAACAGGGCCTCTATCTCCTGGTGACATTGTAATATATATTTGTGTGTCATCTGCATAGCTGTGGTAGTTTATTTTGTTGTTACTTATAGTCTGTGCCAGTTGGAGAATGTAGTTGTTAAACAGAAGAGGTCCCAGGATGGAACCTTGGGGAACATGTGGTTATATGTGCATTCTTTTTGAATACCAGTTTCTTTGCTAGTCATAGTGGATTCACCTCACCCACCGACACACACACTGTAACTTTCACCTACCTGGTAGACACTCACCCTCTGGACACTCAACTTCTGAGCGCTTTCATTCTGTAATAAAAAGATGATCTGATGTGCTGTTGGTGGGGCATTTTAAAAATGCCCCACTTTAACCCAGATCTTTAGAATTTCCCAAGCTTATGCAAGTGGACTTGGTTCCTGCACGGCATAATTACAAAAAAGATCCAAATGTGGATTTGCAGCCACTTTATTCTACTTGTACATGGTGTTTCTGGAAACAAAAACAATGAACAACTTTCAAAATGAAGTCTTGTACAATATGAAAATAATAAATTGTGTTACGACAGTTTTGAAAAGGGATGTGGTAAAGGTGAACTTCAGGATAAGATTTGCCTTTCCAGAGGCTCTCAATCAATAATCACGGTCATAGAGGGTAAAATGTCACTGGTACAGACAGAAGCCCGGTTGTTCAAAGAAAATGATCAGCAAAATCTTAAATTGAACTGTAATCCCCAGAGACAACAGGTATATCGCAGGTATGTCTGCTGTATATGGAGCTAATGCTCTAACATCAGGACCACAGTGATTAGAGGCCTGCACCACCTCTGTGTGGCTTCCTGCTTCATGCTATTTACTTAAAAAAAACATGCAGTAATGCATTTCCACATATACAATCACTGACAAAGATGCACAAAAACAAAGGTGTTTCAGAAGATTAGTTACAAACATGAAAAAATAGGGCAGAATGGAGGCCATGCTCGCCGTTTCTGAAGGATTTAATAGACAACATAGCAGGAAGGCCGTGAGTGCACCTCTAATGTAAATTAGACTCTTGTTTTGGCCTTAACTCACAACTGTGCTCTCATCCGTGTCATGCTCGGCTACTAATTATATTTCTTATTTATTGCAGTGCTCTCACGCACCACAGTGGATAATAGCTGGGTGTCTGTTTACTTACCACATTTTATTTGATGTTCATCGTAAGGTTGAAGCACACGTCACCGGCCGGACTAGTTACTGTGCTTTAACGAAGGGTGTGGAATGTTAATTGGTAGCTTGTAGGAGAATCGTCAAGAGGAGAGCCGTCTGCAGAGTGAGTGGGTGCTCAGCGCTGTGATGTACACCGTCCACCCGCAGAGAGGAGAAATCACAGAAAGTTTAGAGTATACTCTTAGATCCGCGAAGCAACGCTGTGGGATGCAGCGGTCAGCGGCTGGTTCAGGTGATGTGAGGTTACATGATTTGTTTAGCACATGTCTGCAGCATTCCAAAAAAAATTTGCAAAGAGGAGTCACACGGTGCTCATTATAAGGAAAATTCTTGATGTTACCCCTAAAATAAACTTCAACAAAGCACAGAGGAAGCCAAAGGTATATTTAGCACATATGTGTGAGTGGTGTTATAAAGCACTTTCCACTCATTTTCCTCAGAACCGGTGGTTTCTACTCAAGCCAGGCCTGACGCCAGTCCTCGTGTTCAAAAAGGGCTTCGTATAAACCCCGCAGGTTTTCAGGAATCTTCAGGTAAACTAAAAAAAAAACGACCCTACTGCTGCAGTAGGTCAGCGTTCACAGATCATTAACTCACGGAAACCTTTAATGTATGTACCAAAAAGATAGGGAACATCTGCGTTTTAAGCATTCATCTCATAGATGTAAAGATTGTCGCTAAAAACAGAGCACTTACACTTATCCACTTATCCAGTATCGTGTTTAAAATCAGTTTTTTCAACATTTCCAATCTGAACCAGTCGTCCATTACTGGCTCCAAAGCTACGCTGCGGCTCACATGACAGTGTCTCATTGTCATTACTGATATGTTGATTAAAGTGAGCGAGATGTTTTAATGGTTTGTCTTTTTCAAAATTTGCCATCACAAAAACAACAGCATTTATGTTTCTGGAAAACAGGTCCGAAAGCTAATCGTTCTGCTCAGAAACTCACAATTGGATCGAAATGCACAAATAAATCAAAAATGGATCCATGAATTGGTGCACTGCACGAGTCATCGTGCAACACGCATCATCGCCACTCGCAGAGTCTTTGTAAAGGAAGTGCTAAGCAGGAATGTACAGTATCTGAGATGTGTGTATAGACCTGGTGCTCTTGGCTCCTCGCACCTCCTTCTGCTGTTTCCGTTGAAATGCAGTGAGTCAGCCGTCTGTCTCACCTCTGTGTGACCTTATTAATGAGTGTTGAGCCATGAGGCTGGACCCCCTCTGAGGAGGTCGCATCTGGACACTTTATTTATAAATACATTTCTGCCTTTCACTTTTACTCTCCTTCTTAGCTCTTTCTTCTGCCCTCAGAATATTTATTCAGTCTTTTTTTGTTGTTGATGTTTTCACTGTCAGGATCATTTCTTTTCTCTTGCTCCGCCTTTGTGGGTAACTTGCTGTCCTTCCTAGTTCCTCGTCAGTTTACTCTTGGTATGGCCTTATTACCGTTGTTTTATTCCTCTGCTTTTCTTTTCATTCTCATACATCCTCCTCTTAGCTTTCCTGCGTCTTGTTTTTTCCCCTCTTCATCGGTTTTCCGTTGCCTTCGTCTCTGTCACCCTCTGCGTCTTTTCTCCTCTCTGAACTTCACGGTGTCTTCTATGCCTTCCCCTCGCCCCACACGAGCTCCACACCTCAGCTGGGTGTGGTGCAAGGGTCGTTCCCTGTCTTCCTCTTGGTTCTTTGTACTCAGAGTGGTTAAGCAGAGAATAGAGGAACAAAGAAGAGGGGGAACGGAGCAGGGGGAGCGAGACGGTAGAGGACAGCAGGAAATCTGGGTAGAAGGCGCATGTTGGCTACAAATGACGCGTGTCTAAGGAAGCCCAAACTCATAAACTAGAACATGTACTCGACTACTAAACTACCTGTAAATCTACATTATCATGTTGATATTTGACATCTCCGTTCACACTGTTAATCTGCCCACAGACACTCCTGAGTGACAGTTGACTAATCTGTCAACTGTCACTCAGGATGCCACAAGTTTGAGACTCATCCTGTACAACATTACATACAGAGCTTTTCACGTTTTTACCTCTCTCATTACTTTTCTACTAAATACAGTTAAGGCCTGTTGAATACCCTAACGGATTGTGGCTTTATTTCTGTCTTCTGTTGACACCAAAGTCAACTGTGTAAACAGAATTTATTGTTGTGCTTTGGATGTAAAGCATTTAAAGCTATTTTTACATTTTCACCACAGGTTGATTTTTTAGAGGCAACTAAAGATGAAATGAAGAGAGGCGACTTCAGTGAAACAATTAGTCAATTATGAAAAAAAAAAAATACACTGAGATTCAAAATCATAAGCAAAAATGACAGACATGTTGATGTAATGAGGTAGTTTTCCCAGTAACAGTCTTCATTTTCAGCTCCACCCTGAATGATCTCCTTTGTTTTGCCTGCTGATTGAAACTGAACAGCCAACGTCTCATTCTCAGCACTTTGAATAGATATCATAAATTGATTAGTGCTGCACTGACTTCACTGCATTAACACAGACGCGCATTGTAAGCCACTGTAGAGTATTTAGTGTATTATTGTTTTGAAGGGGCTGTGTGTCACATGTAAATTGTCTGTGTAATTAGATCTGACATAGTAATAATAGGTCTCGTCAAAACGAGAGGGCGGAGGGTGGAAATGTTAAATGTAATCTCTCAAAGGAGCAGTTCATCAGGGAGCACTTCAGGATTTCTGATCGACGGAGGGGGATGTGTTTAGTGAATAACTGTTTTATCTTTTTTGGTAGAACTGTCAAGTGATCACCTTTTAGAATGAGACTTAAAAGAAGGCAGTTCGACTGAGGAAGAGCTTTACGGTTCCTCCTCAGAAGCAGGAGGTGTTCAAGCTGACAACTGACATCATGGAGAGTTTGGGCTTAAACGTTCTGTCTTTCAGTGTTATTGTGTACGTGAGGAGAACAGAAACACCACTCAGGTTTTTCTAAATACGGAATTTTAACTTCCATCAATCTGTCAGGACATAGGTACTTAGTTAACGTGTTTCGGTAAATTGGAAAAATTAAATATTGACAGAGCAGAAATCAAGATCTGAAGACCTAAAGAAATCCTAACATACGTCCATCTCCATGTTTCAAGATCATTTTCATCCTAAAACAAAGTGCCTGTCCATAATAAATACTTGAACTCTGACTAAATACTTGTCAACAAACTGAAATTAGTATTACTTTGATGTTAAAGTCAAAGTCATCTGTAAATGCTTTATACTTATTCTTTGAGGTAAATGTTATGTCAGGCTGCCATACAACTGAGTGGATGTGGGCTCATTTAGGGTGGATGGCGGGTGGATGGCAGGTATCGGCAACATGAAGAATTTTGGTTCTTCAACCAGTGCAGACATGCTTGCGTGCAGTCCAACTAAAATCTGCTAGTCCTGGCAAAGATCTCGCAATAATCGAATACTGACTTGTTAAAATAGGTTGAGCCTGAAGGGGGCCACAAATAACCAATTTCTTCCCAAAGAGGACAGCGCACCAAAGTACATAATAAATGAAAGAGGGACGGTTAAAAGGACAACATAGACAACAGCTTCACTACACATTCTTTGGTTTTTAACACTCAGTTTTATACTACCACCAAACACATATTGTTCTACAATCACTTGTGTCTCATCCATAGCAGATTAAAAGCTAATCTAACAATAAACCTGCACCGAAACCAACCAAGAGTACTTCACACTTTGTTCTTCTGCGTGCTTCTGGGACGGATCCTTAGTGACAGCAACAGACTACAACGTTTGAATGTATGTTTGTGAAGCTGTGACACACAGCAGGTGCAGGACCATTTTCAAGCCCTAAGATTATTACATATATATATATATATATATATATATATATATATATATATATATATATATATATATATATATATATATATATATATATATATATATATATATATATATAGCTGAAGCTGATGGGAACACACCCACTGCATGTCCATCAAGGTTGGCTGTGGCTGGCAGCTCTTTCAACCGACAAATGTTGGAGGAGCTGCAGAGCTGCAGGTGGATGTTTACAGCAGAACATCCTGCTTTACCAGGTTTGTCAGTGGCGAAACCAGAAACTACCGCTATCTGACGCTGGGTTAGTATAAACTGCCGGTCAAGAAAGGATGATGGCTGGCCACTGTCAATAAAAAAAGACTATGTCCTATATAATAAATAAGCGTATGTTTCTATATAAATGCACCTGATGTCGTTATAAAAAACTAATGCCCTTCAGAGTTGTCATGGATGAGAAATTTAACATAAACAACATACTTCTGACATACAATAACACAACAAGCATTTGTTTAAAGAAAGGATAAATGTCTGCTCCTATATTAGTGCTATTTTGAAATTATATTTCTAGAATTAACAGAACATGAAAAAAAAGGTTTGTGCGATTAAGGGCGAGGAAATCTTTCAAACAATTGTTATTTAAATTTTGTATTGATTGACATCCCCAGTATATATATTTTATATATTTTAAAACATTCTGTAAAACTTACAAGATAATGTGTTGTTTGCGCTGCTTGAAGGACATCCTACTTTGTGACTGGGCCCAAAAACATTTAATGGTTTCCACTTTGGCACAGCCCGTCTGCGTGAGAAGAGGCACTGAGGAAGGTCCACGCTGCTTTAAAGAAGCAGTGCTGAATGTCACGCAGAAACAGGTTGTAAGCAGCACAGTTGTTGGTGTCCAATGCCAAACAAATTGGCAGCAGTATATAGTATTCAGCAAAATAATAAATAAATAAAACACAAAACAGCAAACCAGACTATCTGTCGATCTATCATATCTGTTTCTCTGTCTGCTTTCCATCCATTTTTCTGTCCTCTCCATCCTCTGACATCCATCCAGATGAGCGCCTCAGAGACCAGGCTCAGGTCATTCAAGTTACACTGTGTGTGTGTTTATGTGTGTGTGTGTAAGTGTTTTCTTCCTGCTTCATTCAGTGTGTGTGTGTGTGTGTGTGTGTGTGTGTGTGTGTGTGTGTGTGTGTGTGTGTGTGTGTGTGTGTGTGTGTGTGTGTGTGTGTGTAAGAGATTGTGCATGTCCTATCACTACATGGCTCTGCTGCTATTTATGTGTGTGTGTGTGTGTGTTTGTGTGTGTGTGTGTGTCTGTGTGTGTGTGTGTTTGTGTGTGTGTGGAAGAGATTGTGCATGTCCTATCACTACATGGCTTTGCTGCTATTTATGTGTGTTTGTGTCTATGATTTTGTGTGTGTGTGTGTGTGTGTGTGTGTGTGTGTGTGTGTGTGTGTGTATGTGTGTGTGTGTGACAGACTGTGAAATGGTGCGTAGTAGCACCTGGGCCCTTCAGTGTTGATTGATCGGCTTGGTCATGTGGAAGAGTCCCATCTGGCCAGCCACGCTACTGTGTGTGTGTGTGTGTGTGTGTGTGTGTGTGTGTGTGTGTGTGTGTGTGTGTGTGTGTGTGTGTGTGTGTGTGTGTGTGGCAGAGAGAGAGTGCTTGTTTTTGTGTAAGAGGTGAGAGAGAGTGATAGAGATGTGCAGCATTAAACAGTATCTTTATTGTGAGAGCAGGAGAGAGAAAGAGCTCTTCAGTTATAACTGTGACTCCCAGAGGCCAAAGATGAACTGTATTTTATCATCTGAGAGAAAAACAGGGGCTACGTTCACATGTCAAGCCTGATAGGAAAATTTTCCTTTCCTTTTTTTTTTTTTTTAAATCTGGAACTTTGTTTTCATACGGGGTGTGTTAGTATGGGGTGTTTTAGTATGGGGTGTGTTAGTATGGGGTGTGTGTAGTATGGGGTGTGTTAGTATGGGGTGTGTTAGTATGGGGTGTGTTAGTGTGGGGTGTGTTAGTATGGGGTGTGTTAGTATGGGGCGTGTTAGTATGGGGTGTGTTAGTATGGGGTGTGTTAGTATGGGGTGTGTTAGTGTGGGGTGTGTTAGTATGGGGTGTGTTAGTATGGGGTGTGTTAGTATGGGGTGTGTTAGTATGGGGTGTGTTAGTATGGGGTGTGTTAGTATGGGGTGTGTTAGTGTGGGGTGTGTTAGTATGGGGTGTGTTAGTATGGGGTGTGTTAGTATGGGGTGTGTTAGTATGGGGTGTGTTAGTATGGGGTGCTCTGTTTTATCAGTGTTTGCTGCAAACAGCACTGAAACTGTATGGAGATTAATTTCTTCCTTCAGCCTCACAATTCAATGATTATATTTAGATGGCTCTCTCATTGTGGGGTTGAAGAACTTTCTTAGACCTCTGACCCCCCCCCCCTCCATGAAGGACTATAGAAGTGAACCTATTTTCTGCTTAAATCTTTGACCAACCACACCGCTGATTTTTAAACGTGTAGATGCACATGCCTGCAGCAAGGATGGATGAAGTTACTCCTACAGTGGAGATTTCTGTCACACACATTTGAAGTTCTTTTTTGTATTGAATAAAATAAATGTAATATATAATAAAAAGCTGATTCTTTGGCTTTTATCTCGTTTAGGGCTCGGGACAGCAGTTGGCCATATTCTGCACATTGATTGTGCATAAGTTTTATATATAACTTTCTTTCTGATAAAATCTTCCCCATGTTTTTGGGTGAGGCACTATGACACTAAATCAACATTTGCAGTGTTCATTCTTTTGCAATCTTGCAGTTTTAAATTTGTGCTACTATTATTTTAGATTTGCTAAGGGATCTTGGTGTTGATCTTCAAAAAAACAAAAAAGAAAGCTTTCTTGAAAGCTTGAGTTTCAGCTGTTTTTTTTTTGTTTTGGGGCACGTTATCACCATGGGTAATAAAACTGACTTCAGTTTTAAACATGCACTAGACTGGGCTTGTGTGCCAGTACCGTTGAACACCTTCGTTGACAACCCCCGTACGTTTCTCAGTATCACCGTGTATCTAGATGTCAGATGATGGAGCTGTGTAAAAGTCTGAGGAGTCAGACGTGTATCACATTTAGAACCATGTCGTAGGAAGGTGGTGGTCCTTCAACTGCATAAAACAAGTCTGAGTTGACGTGGTAGGTTGAGGAATTTCTGTCCACACGTTGAGGACTGAAAAAAAATGAAGCAACCGGAGACAAAAAGGCAAGCAGATGCCGGGAGAAATAAGGCAGAGAGGCAGACAGACGAGAATAGAGTGAGGCCGAAAAAGAATATTCGCTTTTTGAAAAGAAGCCAACTGATAATTAATGCATCTGACATCATGGTGCTCCAATTAAGCCTGGCATTCATTAAGCCACGTTGGGGAGGGGTGTTCGTTAGTGGCTTTTAGGAAGAGGGATTTGTAAAGTCCTCATTGTTTCTCTTTTTAGACAATTTATAGAAAGATGGAAATATGAACAAAATGAATGGAAATTAGAAAAGAAAATGAAGCAAAGGAATGACAAGAGACGGTAGAGCGGGACTTCCAGGTGAGGCTTCAGGAAAACATATTAAAAGTTTCCAGGACGGTGGCAGCAGCATCATAAACAGCTGATTAGATGTTTCAAGCTCGGCCACCTCCCTGGAACCAAGAAGAAGCGGTTGTCTCGGATCAGAACACATCAATGGCTGAAACGCAAAAGCTCCTATCTGCAAAATAATCCAAAAAAAGGGAGGGACAGTCTTCTAACACCCACTCCGCCAGTATGGTAATCTTGTCCAAAAACATTGTAACATTTGTTACAGGAAAAATATAATTGTTTGAGAAAACAAGTTTTTATTTTGGTCTCTCAGGAGAGTGCATGTTAGTGTTTAGGCCATCGGAATCATGTTTGATTTGGTGAAATTTGGTGATTAGTTTGCTCTATTTAAGGACTTCAACGTGAGGGATGAATCTGCAGAGATCTGCAGACGTGAAGCTGGTCCTGAGACGCCGCGATGAAGGTACAGCGGGCTGGTTCGAGTTACTGGCACTAAAATGCCCACTGTTCGATAGATATGGTTTATTAATAATAACATATCAAAAATAACGTGGAGGAAGAGACCTGAGACCTGACGTGGCTTCACAGTGGATTAGATTGAATGATCATAAGAACTTGATAGACCAGAAGAATGCAAAAGTTGTTCGACCAATGACAGCCTGAGCCAACTAAGGGGAACAGGAAGCGGTTGAGAGGGAATACGTGTAAGGCGGTGGGGACAACAGCGATACATTACAATGAGAGATAAAAGCATTTAGCAAACAGTGATGGAGTGACAAAGAAAGACGGAGGTACAAGATGAAAAGTAAAGTTTGAGATCCCCTATTCTTTTTTTGATCTGAGGATTTTCTGATTGCTAATTAGGCATGGAGGGCTAGCCATCGACAGCTGCATTCATCATCATAAAATGTAATAATTAATGACATTCCAACAAAGAAAAATATGCAAATGAGCTACCCTCATTAGCATTTTCATATTCAGCTCTCATAATGCTTTTGCTGACAAGGTTGTAATTAATGAAAATTCATGTCTCTTAGCTGAGGTCTAGATTGGATCACATTCATTCGCTATCCCCCAAATGAGAAGTAGGAAAGAGGAAAAAAAACACGATGGGGATCACAGCCAAGTTTTTAGTGAGGCTAGCGGGAGGGGCTGGAGAGAGGGAGAGAGAACGAGCAAGACGAGGCTTAGGGAGAGAAGAAAATGGAGATGGAGGAAGGCAGATGGTGAAGAGGGCGAGAAAGATGGGGAAATAAACATATAGAGGCCAGTATAAATGCAGAGTTACAGCGGGGCATGCAAAGTGACATGAAAACAGAAACCTGCATGAGCGTGAAATACGAATGGAGAGAGACAGAGGGATAAAAACACAATGGTGAGAGAAGGAAAATATAAGGTAGAACAGAGTGGATGTCTCGAGTAATTAGTGCATGAATGTTTGATAGACGCTTCATCGTTAAAACACGATGGTACATTTAGCCGGCGTGTGAGTAACCTCTCGACTTGTCTTACTGTTGGAAGGTGTTGCATGCAGCCTGACGTAAACGTTACTGCTGTATTTTATTTATGTATTTATTTTTTTTATGTTTCACATGATGTTAAAAAAAAAAAAACATATTTCCAAGTCACAATGGTGCAAATAGCTGTAAGTTTAGTTGCACAGTCTCAAAGCCGGTTGCAAACTGCCACTCAGTGGTCACACGCTGGAGCCCTGAACAGTACACGACATGGTGACGGTATAGATATAACATCTATAACCGCCTGACTTGATCGTTTCTGCTGCCTGAAGCAGCAACAGCTGTAAGTAAGGTTTGTCTGAATGAAGTTACCAAAGTTTGGCCCGTCTTCTTTGCAATGATGGTGCATTTGAGACAGACCTCAACAGCTCCCTGAAGGTTCTGCCGCAGCAGTTCAGTTTGGTGCAGCTTTGGACCAAAACAAGCACTGCAAGATCGTCATTGTTTTCTTTTTCTTTTTTTTTCTTTCTTTTTTGTTGCAGGTTTGCTTGTGTGCTTGGTATTATTGTGCTGTCGTGTGACCCAGTTTTGGACAAGCTTTAGCTGTCAGACAGATGGCCTCACATTTAACTCTGGAACACGTTCCTATTGAGGGGAGTTCACTGATGATTCAAAGATCGCAAGATGCCCAAGTTCCCTGATTGCAGATCAAGTCCAAATCATCACCCCTCCACCACTGTGCTTGACGGTTACTGTTTTTGTGCGCAAAATCACCTACTTGCTGAGTGTGATTAGGGCTAGGGTGACCTAAGTGGAACGTCTGGTTCCTGGATTAGCAGTTGTTTTGAATGCTTTCATGAACAAATTGTTCGGAAATGACCATATAACACTTTCTCAATTAACTGACAGCAACAATTGCATTTATAAGCTGACTGCTGACGTCTTTCCTTATTGGCATTGTGTTAAGCACGCACCTGATCTCTTCAGACCAGAAAAACTTCTTCCTGAGCGAGGTGGTCATACACTGCTTTACTTTTGTTCTTTGAAACATCGTTCATAAAGTACTTATTTATAAGTACATGCACAATATTTTTTTCATTTTGCCATAGGTTTATGCCAATATTTTAGAATTAAAGGGTATGTACTAAATGACTAAAGAAAATGAAAAATATTGATTTGATTGTCCTATGATCGGAGTTTAGACAGTTGTTCCTATGCCAGGTCAGCTTGACTTAGAGCCAATATAAACATATATTATTATTTTCAGGAAAGGTTTTGGCTTGTCAGAATAGATCTTATTTTATAGTTTTTAATAAAAAAAAAAACAAACAGTTCCACCTCTTCCCTTATACATCCCATACGGGTGTTCTTAGTTGCTCTTTGAGTCATTCCCTGTCGAATCCGACTGAATGGAGGTCTGTGGCAGTGGGTGGCAGCATTACACTAATACTACACCTGCTGGCAGGTATTAAAACAAAAACAAGAAGTAGGTCACGCAGTGTCTTAAACACACTGAAATCGTTTCATAACAGAGAAGTATGTCATTATTCTGACTCATTTTGGTTGTATGTGTGTGAGATGGAGAAACGGGGTGGGGGCGTGGGGGTTGGAGGAGATAGTCCCTTTGGGTTGTGCTTCTTTACACCTGCGAGAACGTACAGTCAGGCTCACCATGAGCTTATCGCTCGTAGCTCGTGTGTGTGTGTGTGTGTGTGTGTGTGTGTGTTTGTCTGTTGTGTGTGTGTGTGTGTGTGTGAGTGTGTGTGTGGGTGCTACTGATGCTGGAAGATAGGGTCTGTGGTTTGGCAACTGAACACAGCTAAAGTAATATGTTGCTCATCATCGAAGCACCAGCTCGTTACTGTTTTCAGCGAAAACAATATTCAGCAAAATGATCCCAGTTTAATCTGCAGCTCTGTTCTTAACGTTTTGTAGCACAGACACAAACTATTCGGACCTGCAGTGGAGCTGAATACAGCAGGAACAACTACCCTCTGATTAGACAATTCCATTTTGATTGAGTTGTCACCATCCAATGATTTTTAGGTTCAAAAATAGGTTCAAAATTCACATTTAAAATTTTACAGAGTTGGAGATTAAGTTTAATTTTACATTTTCTCCTTCACACCTGTGAACAGAGCTTTCCAAAAGCACTGTTATTTTCTTAGAGTCTTTGTCTACATTGTCATAAAACCGAAGCTCAAAATCCTATTGACTATGAGTTAACACCGGTAGTAATAAACTGACCATGCACTGCTCAGTTGACCATGTTTTCTCTGTTTTTTGTTGTTTAAATCAAAAATGTGGAAGTCAAAATTGTGTGTAAAGTTGCTCTTAAAAGTGCTCTGCAAATGAAATTCAGGCAGCAGCATTGTTTGTAGAGTCAAATTTAATTGTTACACAGTGAAAACAGGAAGACAGGGAGAGTGCATGTTAATCCATATGAAGAATTAAACAACAGATTAGAAGGTTTTGCTCAGGTTAAAGCAGGATAATCTCAGTTAAGTGCTTTTTTATGTAAGCACTGGCCTCTTCATAGCGTGTTCCAGTGAAATACAGGAGAAATACATTGAATATTACATGCAAACAATGTTTTGATTTAACTTTAATGATTACTTGAAACCTGGTGTTTGAAACACAAAATAAATAAAAAGGGGATTGGACAAAAATTCAGAATAATAGTACATTTTTAATTAGAGTGGTTTTTACTGAAATATTGGCCTCGGGTTTTCTTTATTTTAGATTTATTTAGATTTACAATTAATAATGTCTTGGAAATTAACATATAAACCTATTCGTCTGCTGTATGAAATGTTTTAATGTCTGATTCATGTCAAATAGTAAAAAAACAGTGTAGAAAAACTGTGTTGTGGTGAACATGAAGCCATACAAAGGAGGCAGAGGAGTTAACTCTGCTACGATGCTAGAATACTGATTTTGTGTGTGTGTGTGTGTGTGTGTGTGTGTGTGTGTGTGTGTGTGTGTGTGTGTGTGTGTGTGTGTGTGTGTGTGTGTGTGTGTGAAATGTTGGCACGAGATCGCTTTTGCCCCCTGGGCTTTGCCAACGTGGCACTGCCCCCTCTACAGCAGCATGGCACAGTCTCTGTCTTTGTTGTGAAACTGGCTGTGTGTGTGTGTGTGTGTGTGTGTGTGTGTGTGTGTGTTTCTGTGGGTGTATGCTTGCGTGTGTGCATGTGCATGTGTGTGCTGGAAGGAGAGTTATAAAGAAAAAAACCAACAGAGGAGCTATAAAAAAAACAAAATAAACTCTTCAAAAGTGTTTTGGTCCGGGCGCCCGTGCACACGCGAGTGTTGACCTGTGCAGCTCTTGAATGCTGAATTTATCTTCATTTTTTAAATGTACTTTTTGGGGAACGTCCTTTTGTATTGTTCCTGGTGGTTCTGTTGGTCTGTCATTAGTCAGGAGTGAACGTTCGTTCCGGGCTTCCACACGTCTCCTGGTGAGATGTTGAGCCCCACATTCATGCTTTCATCTCCGCGTGAACGTACGATAAAACAGCAAAAGCTGCACGAACGTGTGCATGAGTGGGTGAATGTGGCGAAAACTGGAAACCGTGGTTGCGTTATCCTTCTATCACCTCAAGGGGGCACAGCTGTATAAGTGACCTTTGACCTGATGACTATCAGTAGTGTAAAGACAGGCGTCATTAGAAGAAAACGATATATAGATAATTAAGTATAATGCTCCCAGAAGTCCTCTGATGTTCTCATTCTGAGAAATACAACAAATACAACTAACATGGTTGTTTTCCATTATTTTCATTACTTATGCTTTATGTCAAATTCTCTTATGTGTAATAAAAAATAATCAAATACCCTGGTTTACACTGGAATTACATTACGGCTAAATTCAGATAAATGTGCTCATACTAGAATTGTCGCACAATTGTGTGTGTGTGTGTGTGTGTGTGTGTGTGTGTGTGTCTTCTTTGTGGTTTTGTCTAAACTGAATTTGTCTATATTGTGTGAACAGATGTTTCCTGTGGCAAAGCTTTTAGGTAACAGCCTCACCAACTCTCTCATACTTTCTTTATAAGCGTGTTTACAGACAGCTGCAATCGTTTTACTGGGGACAAAAAGCATTTCGGTCTTGCTGTAGTTGTTGAAATATTATTTTCAGCTTTTATCGTCCAAGCTGGCATTTTTAACACACAGATCCTGTCCTTGATCGGCCGGATATCCTTCCTCTTATCAATTTAATGCACACTGAAATAATCAAGTTGATGCCCTTTTTCATTCAGCTGCTTGTTACTACAAAGAAATCATTTACGTATTATGTTCCATCTTCACAGAGACCAAGCCATTTAGGTATCACCGATTATATTAGTATATATATATATATATATATATATATATATATATATATATATATATCTTCAAACAGCAAAGGTCATCCATCCATCCATCCATCCGTCCGTCCATCCATCCGTCCATCCATCCGTCCGTCCGTCCGTCCGTCCGTCCATCCGTCCCTCCGTCCATTCAGCGTTGTAGATTAGAGGAGATTGCTGATTCGAAACACACCTCAGTGTCTTTTCCTGTTTTGCCTCCGTCCTTCTCTCTTTCCTCACTTCCTAGCTTCGCCTTGCTCCCGCTCTCACTCAGCTCCTCTCTCCCATTCACTCAAGTCTCACTCTTCTCCTTTCTCTCTCCTACTCCATATCTCTCCCTCTTTCTCTGTACCATATGGTGTACCATGGTACATTTAGCTTGTCAGTGATAATGGATGACCATGGAAGCCCAGTTTTGCTTTAAGCACTAGCTTGCTGCTTGATGTCTCGGTGTGCTCATGTCTGTGTGTTTGTGAGCTGGATGATGGCTGCTGATGCTTTCGGCCGTGGGATGAGGGATCATGGAACAAAATCAGCCCTAATATTCACTTAACACACACTGTCTCTCTCTCTCTCACACACGTGCGCGCGCACGAGCACTACTTCGCTGGTTCTGGTTGGATCCGCAGTCACTTACAAAGAGTTTGATTCAAGCAATGCAGGGTGAGGAGCAGCATCCAGCATTAAGGTTTACCTTTTACAAACCTCGTAGGGATGAAAAGATTCTTTCTGTTGCAGGAAAAATGACATTTTAGAGAATTCTTTTTAAGAAAAGTGAAAATCATTTCAGAAATTGTGTCATAACAAATTCAAGTTGATTGTAAGCGGTAAAAAAACAAAAAAACAATCCTGTACTTCAGGGGTTGAAATTAAAATAAATATGTAAATAAATAAATAGATGAATATAAAAAAAATTAAATACATTAAATATTAATATTTAAAAAGACACAATGACTGCATCACGATGAATGTAATGTAGAGTTATATTAGTTTTGAATTTCTTAATAGTTGCAATTTTTATTTTGTTTTTAATATTTTAGTTTAGTTTTAGTCTTAGTTTTAGTTTTTGAGGTATTGTCTTACAGATAACCAAGAACATGTATGATGAAACAACCCTATCAACAATGCCACACAGAACAAAAATATTTTATTCTTTTTTTGAGTAATTACAAAAAAGAATTAATAATTAGAAAGAAGAAGGTGCAAACATAAAAAAACAAGGCACAAAAATAAATGAAAATGAAGCGAATTCCACCTGCAATTGTATTTTATTTCAGTTAGTTTTGTATCATTAATCGTAGTTTTAGTTCAGCTTTAGTTTTATAAAAATCTTTAGTTTTTATTTCAGTTAACAGGATTTTTTAGGAACAGTTTTTGTCTTAGTTTTTGTTAACCATAGTAACTCTAATGTAATGACGGTTTTGCCTTCTGTGAATGAGCTGGAAGTTTGACTGGGGAATTTCTGACTTTAGTTGTTCCTTGTTTTATGGCATCAGGCTGATGGAAAATGGGTTTTCATTCATGCTTATTGTTTGTTCAAGATTGCAGGATATTCATCTGAAATCTAGTCCATTATGTCTCTTGGACACGTCGATGCAAAATTACAATCTCAAAATGATACAGAAATAATGCAGACATCTGAATTTCTATGAAACTGAGTATGGACTCAGGCTAGCTGTCAATGGCAGTTTCACACATGTGCTAGAGTGATATTGAAGTTAGAAACAATGACCTCCCCTCCTCTTCCCCTCGTGCAGCTGTGTGCCTCCTCTTTCCAGCTGTTGTCAACCAATCACCTGTTCTGTCTGCCACACAGATATACACAGTGTATTGATAGGAGGTGCAGTGCTGGACCACGGGAGAAAAATGAACAAAACCAGAGTCAGTCTTCTATATAATCCATATATATATATATATATATATATATATATATATATATATAGAGTGAAAGTGAAATTGTTATTCATAAAAAAAACAAAAAACAACAAGCTTAATCTCTGGATTAAAAAAAAAAAGATTAAGTGATTGCTTATGTTTTTCCAAAATTATTCTGACTATATTAATCAGTGAAAACACTGTTACTCATTTATGTTTCTTAGAGCCCCGACTGCCCACCTTGAGCACCAGCATGAGAGGTAAAACAAAAAATAGGAGAAAAAGGAAAAAAAAAAGCTTTTTGAGAGGAAGCAGTGCAAAGATCAGGGGATGTGAGAAAAAAAATTGATGGGAAAAAAAATAAATAAAAAATTGTCAAGTCGAGCACCCAGGCTGCCGGAGTGGCTCAGAAAGTTTCTCTGCATATCATAGTTGCAACCGGTTTCTATGGCAACAGACGAGAGTCAAGTGGTAGCTTTTCCCTTTTTTCTTCTTTCTCTCACACATCCACAACAGAGCTATGTGAGGGCAGAGGGCACACTACCCTGCTGGCACACACTAAATGAGAACCAAACTGGCAAAGAGCTGGAAGACCACGCTATTAGTGTAAAACCGTCACAAATCTGCCACGGCAAATGGTTCAAATCCCAGCCTCCCTCAGCGAACGGAGCAAGGCAACAGCACTGTCATCCGAGTGCTTTGTGTGCTGGATTTACTAAAATCAGATTCAGATATTTGCATTGTGGTGCCTGATGAGGCTGCTTTCCTCACTCTAAAACAATAGAAACAAGCAGAGCCGGGCATGTATGGCTTGGAAAGACGGTCACAAAAATGAAGACTTGCATCTGACTGAAAAGATGAAAAAATGATAATAAAGAAAAATTATTTAAAAAATGCTTACTTACTTAATCAGAGGAAATAGATTTCACTGAAACTCACTCAAACATCTTGATTACATTAAAGTGTGTAAAGATAATTAGCACTTTTAATAAAGAAAAAAAGGGAATTTTAGGTGGTTTATTGTCAGAGTGAAAAATAAAGAAAAACATTTTATAGAAGAGACTTTTTGGAAAAGTGTAGGGAGCTGTGGGTGGTTGATTGGACACAGTTTTGTATGACTTCTCACATTAGTCTCACCCATTTGAAATATGTGAGCTTTAAATGAACCCAAACTGTCCTTCCTTCTTTTATCTTAGCCTTCTTCTCACCTTTTATACAGTTCATGTTGGATTGTCAGATTGCATTGAAGCAGATGGCCACGTGGTTTAAGCAGAAGTTTAACTTTAAGAAGTAAACTTTGTAGTAATACAAGGGAACAGCGGTGAGTTGTGGTTTATATCTTGTTTACTTGATCTTGGTCGTCCTCTTTTTTTCAAGTATCTACTTTATGACTCATATTAACCATATGAAAAGATGTGAAACCAAAATCGGAAGTGAGAAGTCCTCCCATGCGTTTGTCTTTTAGCTGGTGGTAATGAAATGTTGCATTTCATCCGATGAACTAACTAAAACTGTCTGCTGCAGATTTTATTCCCAGTTTACAGATGACTGCTATTTGGAGTTCATATGTAGGCGCTTAGATGGCTCCGCTCTGCTTTCTCCGTCCCCATCTTTTCTCCTGCTGTCCATCTATTTCCACCCTCCTCTCTTCTCCCTCGCCATGACATGTCAGGTGGGGTCTGCCCTGCTGTGATGAAGCCACTCTGATCACCAGCTCCTGAACAGTGTGTGGGAGCAGATATGTCATTATTTAGCAGCCAGGTGGCTGAGCTGAAATCGCACAGACCACATCAGTACTGTGACGCGGCTCCCACATCCACAGCTATAGGTTAGCCCTCATATTACTGCCGTACAGGTGTTCAAATGCTGCCACGTTTGTCTAAATACAGGGATTAAGTCGGGAGTCAGGGTGGAGGAAAAGGAGGAACAGTTCTGTCATTGATGGCAGGGGGGTGAGAATGAGGGAGGAAGAGAAAATAATGTGCAAAGTGAGAGAAAGAAAAGCTGTATTAAATGAATATCTCTGTTTACGTAGAGCTGTAGTTCTTATGAGTAGTTACTGTCTTAGCTTGGAGTAGAGAGTGGCCACAGCATGGGGATGAAGTTCGGTGGGGCGTTAGAGCAGTTTCTACTCAGGGTAAGGCCTGCAGAGGAGCAAACGCTCTGAGACAACTCAAACCTCGTAAATCGCAAAGTGGTTTGATATTAGGTATACAGAAGTGACAATGCATCACTTTGGCAGCAATCAGCCAATTACGTTTGTCAATATTTTCTCAACTGTGGATCACTTTCTGCAAGCGCGGCAGCCACCGCGACACCCTCCCGCCTGAACGACTGTGACTTAACGCGACTCAGGTGACGGTGGCTGTATATCGTGATGAGCAGCTGTGCAGCGTCATGGAGAGACGCTGAAGCTCTGAAGATTTTAGCGACGGCAACGATAATGGAAAGATGAAAAACAAAATTCTCTAGGAAAATATGTACGACAGAAAATGAAAAGAAACAAATAAAGTAGTTTCAAATCATAAAAAAAACTAAAAATACCACTGCTTGTTGGGGGGTGGGGGGTGTCACAGAAGCAACGGAGGAGAAATGATCAGACAGCCAGGACACTGACAAGACGAAATCAGAATGTGATGCTGAACTGCAGTATCCTTTGACCTTTGACACCAGCCATTTCTCCAGGGTCCCTCCTCCTCCTCCTCCTCCTCCTCCTTAGATCGGCGAGCAGGTTGAATAAGGTAGAATAAAACACTGCCACACTTTGGATGGACCCAAGCTAAATAATGCGTACCCTCTCAAACAAATGTCTGTTAAATCTCTAGCCCTCGCTCTCTCTCTCTCTCTCTCTCTCTCTCTCTCTCTCCTCTCTCTCTCTCTCTCTCTCTCTCTCTCTCTCTCTCTTAGTTGGAGCCGATAGCTCTGCTCTTTTGTTCCTGACTGGAAGCAGCTAAATCGTTATCCTGAAACGATCCGAACATCCAGACTTAAGCGTTAAGTTAAACGCTGCCGTTCATAGCAGGATGCTGCTTGTCATTTCAGATCGTGTATTATGGCTTACCTGTGAGGAATTCGTATTCAGTTTCATAATGTATCCTGGCGTTTTAATGAATGGATGTTTTAATTTTAACAGCGCATTGTAATTTGTACTTGGGTTTATACAAAGTACTTTGACTGTACTTTCTGCAACATGTTATAACAGATAATGTTCCCTCCATGCACCTCGTTAACCCGGGAGTTTTATTACTTTCAGAATGTGTGGATGAAATGTGTCAGTTCTCTCTCCCTTTATTGCAGCGATGCAATCCACCCGAAAAACGGTCATACGTTAGAACATGGTTTGTGAGCACAAAGTGTCATGTCATATATATGTAAAGTATGTCTCAACCATAAACAGAGAGTTCATCTCTCGGCTGGTGAGTGTTCGCTGCATGGGAACCTCGTACGGGTAGACGTAACATCTTTATTTAGTCGGAGTCAGTGAGCAACCTTCTACCATCTAGCTGTTGTTGCACATTGTACTGTACTCTCCTACTTCCATATTGTACCGCTAATTCAGAATTTCACACCTCTTCTCTTTTTGCTTCTCTTTTTCTTTCCTCATCATACGGCTTCTGTCTCAAGCCCAAAGACAAAAGGGAAATGTGCTAAATCCACCTCTAAGAACCTTTTCATTTCAACATTAGCAGTCGTCATCTGTCACCCGAACAATACTCAAAGTGAATTTGCAGCTACAACTGGAGCATCTTTTGTTTACCATGCAGCTAAATATTGTTCCATCTATAATGAACTCCCAAACACAGAATCAGGCTTTTAGTTGTTGGTAATCCTGAATGTTTTACAGCTTTTTTGTTTCTCTTTCCACTGTGTTTTATTGTCATGGGTGTATAATTGGAGCGTGTTGTTTCCCTCATTTGTTTTAGGTTTTAGGAGTAACATGGGCTCAGAGCTTCATGGATGTAACTCCAGATGCTTTTGTGTCCAAGGTATTTGAGGAAGTGTTGCCCAAAATCCCCAAGACAAAGACAGCAGATATAAAGCCTGGGAAGAATCAAATCATCTGAAATTCCTATTCAGCCACATGTAAAAAAAAAAGAGGACCCAGTGTTAAATTGAAAGAAAATGTAATGTCTGTTTAAAAAAACAAAAAAACAAAACAAAAAAAAACAAAAAAAATGCTTCGTCCACCAACAGCTCCCACTGTGTTTCAGGTGCCATGTTTTCTACTTCACAGATCAGAGTGAAATAAAGACAGATTGATAAATTCACGGATGGCAAAGTTGCCAAATCAAGACAGACCCCAACCAAAGTAAACGCCGTGCCATGGAGCGAGAAAAGACAAGGAGAAAAGAGAAGGGGGGGGGGGGCCTTTAATGCCAGCCGTATGCGTCTTTTAGTCGTTTCTGCCGTCGGGGCTTGGCATGGGCGCAGTGCTGTCAGCCAGCCAACAAAAATCTGCAGTGCCTGCTGCATTTCAGCAGCCCTGTTTTGTCTGAGGCCAACAGACACGTACAAAAAGCTGCAGAAACACACTCAAATACACTTCGCTGCAAAGCAACGACGTCTTCTTTCCTCGAACCATAGCTTCGTGAAGGAAAAATTATTCTAATACTGACTTCTGTTTAAACAAAAAAGTGCAGGAGCTTATATTTATCAACATTTTTTTTTTTTAATGTTTTTAATTTCTTTTTTACAATCACACCATGCTGCTTTTACAGCATTAATCAGTTAAAACTCCTACTGCTTGGACAGGTCTGTGTTTCCGGCTTTCTGCACTTTGTTTTAGTTTTTTGTTGATGCTGGGTTGGGGGTTGGCGGTGGGGGTGGGTGGGGTGAATAGGTGTTGATGTGGTGAGTATAGAGTGGTGGGCTTCTTTTGATAATGAGGGTTTTTGGTGATGGGGGTGGGGGTGGATTGAGACTCATTCCCTTCACAGAGAGCAAATGTGAAGTCTGCAGCTCAGTTGTCATTCTGTTGATACGACACAAATACATTAGCTTTTATTTTTTAAAATTACCCACTGTAAAAATATACTTTTAGCTGTAGATTTTATGTTGCCATCATTCATGTTTACTATCTTAATTTTGTAGATCAGCTCCCTGATTTCCTCTCTCTCTCTCTCTCTCTCTCTCTCTCTCTCTCTCTCTCTCTATATATATATATATATATATATATATATATATAAAAATATATATGTTTGTTTGTATTAAATCTCCACCAGAAACACATTTTGTGCTGACGCTAACATTTGTTGATGTTAGCATTAGCAATATTAGCTATATAGCAGAGTTTCATTGTTCATTTATAGTTTATCCTTTATTTTTTTATTATTATTATTTTATTCTCTGCATGCGTGTGGAGCTCTCCTTAACACGTGTGTTATTTATTTATTTATTTATTTATTTATCCATTTATTTATTTGATTTAATTTTTTTCTTCCGGAGAGGGAAGTCTCTATTGGTGGCAGATGTTGTTTTTGAACGCTGGAGGAGGAAACTGCTGATTGTGTCCAGCTTTTAGATTTTGTGTTGGCAAGAGAGCAAAGAGCTGCATATGTAGTACATAGTATACAGAGATGGATGTCAGGACAGCTGAAAAACGAACCAAAACTGCCTCAATACAAGGACACTGCCATCTTGCGCAAACAACATTTGCAAGCATTTTACATTTTACCACAAGTGGAGATCTGATACAAATGTTCCTCTCCGCGTTTGTGGGAGGAGTGGTGACATATTATTTACATTTATATAAAGAAAAGACGCGTTCACACTTGGTGGACTTGTGCAAGGTCATTTTGTGGAGGCTCTCTCTTGCAGTTGCTCTTAAATATGAGAGAGAACCACAACCTGTCACAGGTCAGATTAAACACATACACAACAGATGACATTTGTACTATGGACAAAAGTTGTCATCTTTTGCTTACTTTTAGCATCCATCCATTTTCTATACCTGCTATATCCTTTGCAGGACCACAGGGGTCTGCCGGAGCAGACCCCTGTGGTCCTGTGGTCCCCTTATTACAGGTGAGGGGCAGGGGTCCACCCTGGACAGGTCCCCAGTCTATCACAGGGTCACATACAAAGACAAACAATCACACTCACACAATTTAGAATTATCAATCAACTTAATATGCATGTTTTTGGACTGTGGGAGTTAAGCCGGAGTACCCGGAAGGAACCCACACCAACACGGGGACAACATGCAAACTCCACAGAGAAAGCCTCCCGCCAGCTGGGAATTGAACCAGGAACCTTCTTGCTGTGAGGCAACACTGCTAACCACTAAACCATTGTGTTTTTATTGGAAGTCGCTCTGCAGTGTGAGAATAAAAAAAGCAAAAGTGATTAAAAAAAAAAAAAATTAAAAATATCACACAAATTATACTTTTTTTTTTTTTTTTTTGCAGGGGTTATTTCTTTTGTCTAAACTCAAGCAGCATTCCCTTGTACACCATGATTACCAGATGCCTGTTTAAACAGAGGAGTTCCAGTTGTGGTCGGATCAGCAGTGCACTGGGCTGCTTCTGCTGAAGGTAGAAGGTGACAGATGTGAGCAGGATGCCACATCTCTCAAGTTGTTCTCGACAGTCGTATACGTTCATCTGTTGTTTGATGTATTCACTCGCTCCGGTGCCAAGGAATCAATGCCTGCTGGGAATGCAGGGGGGCGGTGGTGGCAGTAGTATGCGTGGAGCGCGAGGCTGTCTGTTGGACGAAGGCTAGCCATCGAGCATCGTGTGTTAAATTAATGTTGATATTCTCTAAAAATGTTGTGGTCTACACAGGAGGACAGCGCCGAAAAAATAAATTAATAAATAAATCGGTTCAAATTCATCATGGTTTCTGTGTCTGTTACAGTGTGTCATAATGTGTGTGTGTGTGTGTGTGTGTGTGTGCATGGTTAGCTCTCAGACTTTGTAGAAACTTCTGGACCGGTGCCCAGTGGTGTCATGGAAACGCTTGAATCCCTCAGAATGATTCATGTCTGCACAGTCTAACCCTCCCCCATCACACGCACTTACATGCACAGACACACTCTCACAGAAACACAACATTCAGAAAGAGGGAGTTTAACCCCTCTTCTATCAATCCTTCTCCCACTTCCCGCATGTCTTTCTTCCCATCTCATCTTTGTCATCCTCATCAAATTGCACTATTAGTCATATATTTTATTAAAATGGACTCATTATACGGGTGTCAGAGGAGATCATGTCTTTTGACTGTTTCCGTCCACACCACTTGATGTGTCTCTGAAACCTTTAAAAGAAGGAATCTGACACTGATGACTTGAACAACAACGTCTTTTTATTTTCCTGCTTTGCCATCTGATGAATAAAGAAAACCTGAAAGTGATCGCTGGGAAATTTGATGGATTTTGTTGGTTATATAAAAAGCAAAGCATTGTACACACATACAATCAGATTCAAGATAAATCCGATGTAGGAGAATATGGACCTTGTGTGGCTGCTCTCATTTTGTGTAGGTCAGCGAGCACAATAGCGGCTCAAGTTGTTTGGTTTCTCCTGAAGTCTTAGTGCTACGTAGACACTGGCTAACCTCGTTATAAAACGCTATTAAAACTAAACACTGATAATATAGCCATTGTTTGTCAATTTTTTTAATTTTTTTGATGAACCCAGATTATTTTTCATTTCTAACCCAAAGGAACATTAGGTCAAGGTTTGGTCGGTGAAACTAAACCATCTCGTCTGAGTGTTTTCAGCACAAGCAGTCTTCAAATAGTTATTAAATCTCCTTCCTGAGGCTAAACAATAGACAAAAGGTGGTATCAAATCAGTTTTATTCCATACATGCAGCAAAAGGAAACCGTTAAGTCGTTCTGTATTGAAACATCTTTTTTTATTGGAGTTGTAAAGATTTGGAAAGTTGATGACAGTTAGGAAATCTGGGGTTGAAGTAAAAATACGTGACGTGTTGGGTCACTGCTTAAGCGAGTTAAGTCTAAAGCTCATAACTTTTAATTTGAACTTGCTTCAGGTTTTTGAGAAATGAAAGAACGGTTTGTCCTTCATTTATTAAAGTAAGCTTGAATCAGTTCATTTGACGTACCTGTTATCAGTACAAAAGACATACAGATACACAGTTCTGTATTTGAGGTATTGTGCATTCATCTAGTGACAGGCCCAGTTTGAAAACTTCCTACACATGCTCGTTCCTTTTTCATCTCCCTGTCTTCTCTTCTCCTGTTTTCCCTCCTGCCTTCACCCCTCCCCTCCCTCCTCTTCTCGGGTCTCTGCCTTTCTGTTTGTAACTGGTCCAACAGCTGATTGAAGTGATCGGCAGGTGAACTGGTGTGCGGTCCTCTGGGTCGAGGCTGCACTTTCAGCTGTTCGTGCACAGTAGTCGATTTAACCTGCCTGTTCGTTGCGCTGTGTTGATTATAACTTGACAAAGCCAACTGTATATTAACAGCCAGGCATCACTGAAAACAGCAGAGCTTATTGATCCTGAAGACAATGCAGAGCTCTCATTTACACAGTGTCCTCGTATTAACCACCACCGCCACGGATAACAGGGGCTGTCCTTTGTCTTCGAGTGTTCGTTCATTTTTAAGCCTTTAAGTCTTTGAGGTTAAGTAACTGCTCTAAGGTTTTTGGTCTAATCCAGGAGGACAGATCTTAAAAAAACAGGAATTTTATTTTAACATGTTCAAAACGAAAAGAAAAAAAACACAATAATCGAAATCATTAGACAGGAATAAAAGTCCAAATTACTTTGGACTCCAGTATACGTAATAATAATGACATAAATGTGTTTTTATTATTATTCTTTATTGTTATTATGAGCCACCCTTCAGAGCCGGGTCATCATATCTAATAGTCCAGCTGAGCTTCCTGTTTCCTGTTAGCTCTTAGCTTGTAATGGAGCTTATTTGTGTTTCCTCTCTCTCTGCCATGGATTAGCTGGGATTTGGTTCTCCTGGCTCACCAACTTCTCTATGGGCTTTATACAGCAGAGTGGGCAGTGTAAAGCCTCCTCCATGTTTTGTATCTCTGTAGTCAGTGCACTGACCAAGTGGGGTGCTTGGCCTCCTCCTCACCGCCAACAAGCCTCTTTACGTTTGCCGTCTGAGCGATGCAGACGCCAGCAGCGGGAAAACAGACTTTTACTTCTTTTAAGGTTTGAAACAGTGTTTGGCTTTGGAGTTGATCCTGGAGATCTATAGCTACAGATAGATGCTGAAGTAAGTCATCACAGAGTTATATGATCACTGAAATTAATATGGGAAACTTTTCATTTGTTTTTCATTTACTTTAAAGAAAGCCATCTGCACTACAATGAATAAGAGTCACTGAACGCAGCATTTCAAGGGTCTGCAACAGATTATGTCATTTAGATGATAAGATAAGATAAGATAGGACTTTATTGATCCGACAAGGGGAAATTTGTCATTTAGGTATCAGTAGACGCTTCAGTGAAGGTGCTTCTATCCTAAAATTTGACTCAACAATCCATGAAAGACTGAGTAACATCAATTGTTCAAGGCCTTTAAAAAAAAAGGGTCATGGCTCATTGGTGGGACTTCTCCGGACAAAGAAGCTCCATACTCGCAGCGCTTCTGGAAGCACTTCAGAATTACTGAGGCGCTCTTAACGAAGGCTGTTGTTCCAGCATTTCCCGTTGTTGCACGTTCTCCAACTCAGAGCTGTGTGATTTACTTTTCTATAAAATGTGTAGTAGCTCTCTTGGCTCTATTGACTTTACAATTTTGTGAAATCCTAGAAATAGTAATATATTTTTTATTTTTAGAAAAATAGAGGTTTGTTCATCAGTTCTCTGGATAACGAGTTTCTCAAAAAGGATCAGTTATCATTTTTCTGAAAGGTCCTTGAAGGTGACGTTTAAACGCCTGACACAAAAACACTATTATTAATAATATAATTATACAATCATTGCAGAAGTATTTTCTAACTGTATCTTGTAAAAGCTACATGTTTTTCATCATGAATTCATAAAAGTAGTAGGTCTGATCTTATTTGGAGAAAAAAATGACAATAAATGACAAAATACATAGATTATTATCAGCCTGATTTAACTGGATTTTTTTAATTATTTTTTTTAGATTTGATATAAAATAAGTATTTTATAATTTCTTTAAAATCTGCTCCAGAATCTTTTTTCTATGGATAGAAATTGCTCAAAGTAGATCTTTCATCTTCTGAAAAATGAAAATTATAAAGACATAATTGAGAAGAAATGCAATACTATTTATTTTTCAAAGACCCCTTTTAAAGAAGTAATCAAGATTAAATTAAAAGCATTAAATTAAGACATGCTTTTTGTTGAATTGTAATTTTACTGTTCTCCTTTTTATCAATAGTCTCTGGCTCAGCATGCTTTATCCATTCGGAGGCAGTAAAATGAAATGCTTCCGTGTGTGTGCGCGCGCGCATGTGTGCGTGCATTCACCACATAATGTGACCGGGTGTATATTTTCCTGGCCGACCCTTCCCATCCTGCTTTGCTCCCTCTCCGAGTCTTTTTTGCTGCTGCTCTTTCTTTAACAGCCAAATTAAAAAAGCAGGGACTTTTGTTCGTGTTTGTAATACAAGAGCTCAGTCTGCAGAGACGCTGGAAGCCAAGAGGCCACCTCGTAGGGACAGTCAGCGTCTACGCTTGTTGAAACGCTCAATTCGGAATCAATTTGTAATATTTGTAGGTATCCACAGCATCAGGTGTCTGTGGTTTAATTGAAGGCTAAGTAGCATGTTGCCATATTGGGAGGGGCGTGACACTGTCGCCATTAAAAAAGCAAAACAGAAGAAAACACACACACACACACACACACACACTAAACAAACTGCATTAAGCTGTTTTTTTATTCAACATATTGATGTTGACTAAAGTTGTCTTTTGAATTTCTGGCAGTGGGAGGGTTTTTATACGCAGCTGCTGCTCTGGCTTACTTGCTTCTAGCGGCTGAAAAAAGCACGAATGACGTGAGGATATTAATATAAACCTGAAACGGCATCTGTGGACAGATTCTGATTACTACTCAACATACCACATGTGTACACTGCATATCTACATTTATATCTATAAAACTCCTGTTTTTGCAGCCTTCAAATGTGTAATATATTCCAGGTATTTATTTCTATACATAAAGCGAGCGCTGCTGCATCGGCTATTTTATTGGTAGCTGATGTGTCAGAAGGGATGAAAGTCACGCGCTGTTTCAACACCACAACTAGGCAGCAGAACATTTAAATGGTTTAAGTGTTTTCATTCTTATATATTAGTTTTTTTTCATTATTAATCTAATTTATAGTAAAAGATGAGTGTGAGTTTCTGTATTTTTTCTATTTATTTTTAATTTTTAATTAAAATGAGTAGCGACCTTTGTCTGTGTTGTAAACTTAAATCATAGAGGATATTTTATGAATTATTAAAACAAAATGTAAATAATTGTTGCTCTAAATCTGTTTCTGTACTTTTTTGTTCACAGTGTTTAAAAATAATTCAATAAGGGTGGTGTGAGTAAGGATGGATGAATTATTCAGTTTGTGAAAACAAAAGAACAGAAAGCTAAACACATACTTCATATTTTTGTACTCTTACCTTTTGACAGTATTTTAAAATTAGATTTTCATAAAAAAATTCAAGAAGAGTTATAGATGTTTTTAAAATAGCTGTAAGAGAATTTAGTGCCAAACTGAGGGATTGAATTACATTTTTTGTTTAAATAATTTTTCCTTTCTGATGATTACGGTTTTCTGCAAAAGGCATTTCCCAGTGAAACCTAAAGAAATCACAGAATGTGTGCGAGATTGTGTGGTGCTGAGTTAATATTTTCAAATGTGTGTGTGTCGTCTGTTTTTGCTTCCATGTGAAAGTAGGTCCATGTGTGTTTCTGTCTGTGAAATGTGACCATTGTATACGTGTGTGTATGTTCTATGTGTTTACGTGTGAGTGTGTGCATCTGTGCCAGCAGTTTCCTGTACTTTGTGTGTGTGTGTTTGCCTGTGTGTGTGTGTGTGTGTGTGTGTGTGTGTGTGTGTGTGTGTGTGTGTGTGTGGGTGTTTTTGTAGAAGTGCCAAACCGGTCCAGCTGGCATCAGTTGTAGCTGAAGCTGAGGCCGCTGAATTGGTCTCACACACACACGCGCGCGCACACAGACACACACACACACACACGCACGCACACACACACACACACACACACACACACACACACACACAGGCAACCACGTTCTTATTCCTATGCCTGTAATTATCAACCTCTTCTGCATCGACTACCATGTTGGCATGAATTCAGCGCCGATCCATACACGCCTGATTCCAACCCAGAACCACATACACGCTTCATATTCCTCCACACACGCTCGCCATAAAACCCTTCCATTTCATCTGGTATGGCTTCACTGACAGCAGAATGTAATTACACACTAGCTGTGGTTTGATATTTAGACTGGCTGGAGATTTAAGGTTTTATCAAAAATAAAGGTCCGTGTGGTAAAAATAGTCATCGAGGCGGTCCTGCGGCTCAGCGGATGGGAAAGCCTGTTCAGAAGCTGGAGAGGAAATTAGCTTTGTTTTCATTTCATTTTCAAAATCCATCAGACACCATTTTCACAGCTAGACCCACTCGGTTTGTGTGTTAAAATGATGGTGGGTTTCCTGCCAAAGCAGCGTCACCTTCTTGTCTTTTACCCATCAGGCCTTGGCCTGCTTTTAAAGAGCTGTGATGTTGGATTTCGGATATGTTTGAACAGAGATTCTTTTTCGTTTTGAGGAATCCATAAGATGTGTGTCAGATGTTGGTCAGTCCCTGAGGAACATGCAGATAGTAAAGTAAAAAAACAAAAAAACAAAACTGCATCACCAACTGAAATAAAGCTGTTGGGATTCTCAGTTCTCACCAGAGAAGCAACAGGAAGAACCATGTTAGAGATCAAACTGTGAGAAGGAGAACTGTGTGCATGTTTATCGCCTTATATGACATAACTAGTTAATGACAGCTTTTATAAATCTCTGCCTTAACTTTTTCATGCAGTGGAAAGGTTGCGTCATCGCAATAGCTTGAGGGTTAAGGAGTTGTCCAAATGGATTTTACATCTTCCATATGATATGTGATTTAAGGGATAATGTACAAGTCACCAAAAAAAAAAAAAAAAAATAGAAAAAGCTGGTTATTAGGTGGTTTCTTTGGTTTTTGCATGGCTTATTATTAGTTACCAACATGTTATGGGTACAACTGGGGGAGAAATGAAGGGAGATGATGATAACTGGCCATAGGAAGGTGTCGGGCCGCCACGCTGAATATCTACACCGGGTAGCTGCACTCTGTCCTGGCAGTGATTCTGACGAGATACAGGAGCTGCGTGGGATGCATGGAGGTCCGTTTTCCAGCAGACTTTGCCTGCTTTGGTGATTGCATGTGGACGCCGGGGGAGCCCCGTGTGGCAACGTTGCTCCAAATCTGCTCAAACTCATGTGCTTTCAGGCAGCGTCCCTTTGCTGCATATGGATGGAGGTCCTGTCGTCCTGGAAGAGACAACTAGTCAGAGTAGAAGTGTTTCACTAAATAACAAACGTTCTGTTGATTTGTCTGGAACGGTGTAAGACAACCACCTCTGATCCTCTCACTGTTAGGATCAAGTGTTCCGGTTATTCCATGAATTTACTAACTTAAACAGTATTCGGATCCTTCTTCTTTGTGATGTATATATATATATATATATATATATATATATCTTTTCTTTAAATTTAGATAGATTCACTGAAAGAGGGGATCTATCGGATCTGGTGTGACAGGATTCCTCTTTTCCCCCTGTTTTCCCTCTTACATGTTTCTGAATAGCAGCTGAAGACTGCCTAATATTCTGTGTTTTGGCTTAACATGCAAAGAAAACAAATCTCCACTTCACAAAAAGTGGGAGATGAAATGCTTTGTGTTTGTTGGATGGGTCCTTTTGCTGTCTGAGTGTGGATCTGCGTATGTACTGCAGACGTAGCAGATGCCCGTTTTGTCGTGCTGGGACATCAGTGAGAAGAAAACAAGCCGAATGTAGAAACCGTCTCTGATCAGGGAACCCAGCTTTGACTGCTTTCTACTTTAGATATTTTACTGCTCTCCTGTGAAACTTGCGGCTGAATTACTGTCTAGACCATTTTCTTTTATTTTTACAAACGAATCCTTCAGGACTCACACTTATTTATTACAACTTTTGCTGTTTATTATGTAGAGTTATATAAAACATTAATAAAAGTTTGTGCCATACTATCAACAGTTTGGATAAAAATGTAATTTCATGATGCTAAAGTGATGCTTAAGTGAGTGAAAAAATGAACATTCTCTGATTGTATTAGTTCAAAATAGACACCAACAATGAATTAAACATATTTTCTGCAATAGTTGTTGTTCGTATGAAAATTTATGAAATGAAAACATGAATGAACTGAATAATTCTTTTATGAATTAACTTCCAAAGTGCACAGACAACAGGCTGCCCTGCGACTTTTGCATTTCCCCGTCCTCTGAGGGTCTGATATAACTTTAATTAACGAATGGTGAATGAAAGCACGAGTAGCCCGTTCATTATATACAGTTGTTAAAGGATATAAGGTGGCTTTTGAAGTGAAGTATTGACTTTAGCAGTGACGATGAATGACTGTTAACTGTCTCTTCTGTTTGTTTTAGGTAAAACAGAGAGGAGTTCATACTCATACGGCAGGGAGTCCAACCCACACTGTCATCAGGTAAGTCTGACGGTAAATGCTTTTTCTGGCATCAAAGTGGAGTGGGTGGCACTGGTGACCTTTGGTGCTTCTTATGTGTTGTTACTTTAGTAAAGCGAAAGTGCAAATTTTGTGATGGAGTTGAGGTCTGCTGTAGAAGCTGTGGTTGTTCATGCCCTTTAGGCAGCCGGCTTCATCGTTGGCTTTATTGTTTAAGTTCTTCCCTGTTAACGTTTTCCTTTTCGCTCTGAGTGGCCCTTCGTAAAAGTGTGCAGCCCTGAAAGGTATCAGACATAAGGGGGAAGACGGGCCACGGGCTGGGCCAGCTGCGTGAGGACTGTGAGCCTACACTGAGACTGTGACCTGGCAGTTGGACTAGGGCCACATCATATTACTCAGACTGTGCAGAGGCTTCAGATTTGAACAATTCAACAATAGACATGGCAGCAATAGAGCGGTTGGCATTTGCTAGATATCAAGATCACAGCATGAAACGCAGCAGCAGTGGTGTCGTATGTACCGTTTCTAAATTAAGGGCATCGAACATACGGTCACATTTGCCTCGGCCACACCTTTGATCTGGAGATTTCATAGAGAAATGGGGAAATAGTCTGACTGTGGATATATTAGGCCTTTTGTCAAATTGGTCATACTTGTCTTGTCAGTATGTGAATCACACACACAGACGTGTGAAACGGTGACAGAGTCACGCCTCAGCATAGACGCTGTGACTCAGTATTAACACGGGAGTCAGGAAGTGTGTTCATTGTACAATTTTTGAACCTTTATTAAAGTTGGCAACATTTTGCACTGTGAACCAACACCTTTACAGCACCCTGCATGTTCTGTCATGACAATAGGCTGCAAAAGAATATAACCAGGCGTCAGGGGCGAATTTACAATGCTGGTTGCTGCATTTTGTGACGTATATAACTGTATTTATTTGCCATTAATTATCTCAGCTTGCTATCTGTCAATCATCCTCATGACTAACATAAACAACAGCTGTTACATGTTTTTGATGTTTTCCAGAAATACGGCTAACTTATCCTTACATTCTCAACTTTATAAATAAAATTATTATTAATTGCAACGTTAAGGATTATTGTTTTGAAAGAAATCTGCATCTACGATAGCACCAGGTGTTGCAAGGACTTTGTTGATAGCTATGTTCTGAATCTGCTCTCAAGTTTTCCTATTTAGTCCTCGTGGACCGCATGCATCTATGATGAGATATGCATTGGTAATTAAGGAGATGTGCAGATGTTGGGTTTTGATTCTGCCAGTGGAATATTAAACGGAGAGGTTTGATGATGACCGTGAAGTACAGAAGGAAATATATATATATATATATATATATATATATATATATATATATATATATATATATATATATATATATATGCAGAAGCTCCATTGCTGCACCGGCTGGTGTACAAGTTGCGGCTTTATTTTTCTTTTAATCCAAAACAGCTAGAAATTAGAGCTCGCTACAGTAGTGCAGTAGTTGCAAAAACATAATAAAGTTGTGGCAAATGGCCTTACAGATAAATTTGATTAAAAGTGCAACTGCTCCTTTTGTAAGTCAAGAGGCTTGTGTTTCTATGAGATTAAAGCTGATTTTTTGCTGCGGAGTGCTAAGTCTTACTGAATCTGTAAAGTAATAGTTAAAACAGTTTGTCATACAACAGGAGTCGTATCTCAATTCATTTTTATCCATGCGAGCTGCAGACTGGTTTGTGTTTGGTCTTGTTTAATATCAAGAGCTGATAAATACAACACTGGTTCCCAGAAGATGAACCCAAGGGACTCTGGTGATTCCCGGAGTTTTTTCTTTTTTACCCCGTGAAGTCAAATATCTTTGCATTCATTAGGACTATCTTACAGCAGTTGTTGAAACTGACAATAGTTCACTGCCGTCATATTTCCCAATAAGCCATGACAGTGAACCAGCTTGCATGACAGCAGGACCTCCCCTAAATGGAATGTAGCCAGGGGTTAAATTGGGATTTGTTATGTAGGGGGGCTCTGTGGTTCCAGGGTAGCAATGGGTGCGCTGCATGTGTTCGCATAGACTACAAAATCTGCCCGACTTTAAATAAAACAAGGTGATGCATCTCTAGTCTGCACATCAATCTGATTCCTTGAGATACAGCTGGCAGTGTTCAAAGCTGAAGATAAAATCTGTTTTGTAAGTGGAACCTTTTGCATCTCTATCAACTATAACCATGATGTTGTTGTCATGAAAAGAAAAGTAATGTAAAGATGCACGGACGACGTTTTCCAGTAGTTACGGCGGACTGAAACGGATATATATCCTACAACATGAAAAAAAATAAATCAAATCAAATCAAAACTTTTTCAAATGATGGTAGATTTGTTTGGCCTCATCCAGGTCAAATATCCTCATTCAGGCACAAGTGAAAATAATACAAATAAGAAATGGATGTAATTTAAAAGTCTGTTTCCTTTTCCTTCGATTTATTCACTTCTATATCTGGCTTTGAACCTTTATCTTAAAGATCGCAGGTTTCTAAAGCACAATCTGGAAATGAGAGTATAAAATAAACTTCATAAGTTAGTCTTAAATTAAGTTGTTTCTTTGAGGTCAAGAAAAAAGACAAACACTGCGGGCTAATTGAATCTCATTAGGTGATGTTATAGGCCTGTAATTCTTCAGGTAACTCAGTTTTGCTGAGATTCACTCCTGATATTGTGTTCAAACCACCATTGTCCTGACATTTCTAACACTTTTCAAGGGAAATTTTTTTGAACTTCAGCTCATCATTGAACAGTAAATGAAAGAACACATTCCTCAAACCTTGCATTTAAATGACCGTACACAGACTTTAAAACAAGTATTGATATTTACATATTTACATTACACGTAATTTTCACCTCTTTCAACAGCATCTATGTAAAATATATTGGACTTGAACACACTGCAGACATAACGTCAGGCTGCTAACTAGTAAACCTGCACAAAATGACAGAACTGCTGACCAATAGTATATATTATTCACTAAAGTCCAAAACGTTCACAAAGCAACGTTTGGGTTAGGTCAGACTGTTGTTAATCATGTTTTTAATAACCAGTACATTTAGCTCAGCTGGTGGGTTTTATTGTGTCTTGAGTCATTGTGTGGATTGTTTTGTACATCGATGCTTTTATAAAACATTTAGGCTTCGTGCATCAAAATATACAGCAGATGTCACATTAATGTATAGAGCTCACTCACTATGCTAAACAGCCAGAGAGATGTCTTTCAGTGCCCAACCTCACACAACAGTGGAGTGCAACAGATCCCACAGCTCTGCACATCATGCACCTGAAATACCTCAACTGAACGAATTAATACACAAATACAGTTTTATTTTCTCTGAAATACTGCTTGTACCCTGTAACACAATGCATACAGTAGCATGGTGGAGAAGGAGGGTCAAGATGAAAGGTTGTGTTTCTAAGAACTTACTGAAAAAAGTGTTTTAAAGACAGAGGCAAAAATGTAAAGTAAATATCAATGAAGATGTGCAAAGTTGAATGTCCCATGATGTTAACCATAGATGTAGTGATTGTTTTGATTGCTGAGATATGTCAAAATATGTGCCATGAAAAGATCCAGCATGCTTTGCATCATGAAGGTGATTCCAGTCCTCCTCGATTGTCTTTTGTGCTACTTACATTTGTAAACACCAGTGTTTCATTAGGATGGTGAGTGTGGTGAGCAACACATCCACATTTCTGAATACAGACTCTTAAAGACGGATGGCTGTCTGGGGACTGGAGGAGAACTCAAATGTGTAGCATGCCTATTCTTTTTTAACCACATTTCTCTTAATTTGACAAGTGTACATTCCTTTTAGTTGTCACTTACTGTGAATATTAAACAGGAATTGCTTTCATTTCAGTCAGCCTACAGCCACATGATGTTCAGCATTGCTCAAGAGCATTACAGTAATGACTGCTTAAGGCCTCTCAGACCCAGGTCTGAAAACCAGCTGCCTGAACTATGGCTACATCGAAAGACTGAACGCAGAGCTGGCAGGGGGGGTGAAAAGAGGGCAGCCGTACGCTGGGGAGAAGAATGTCAGAGGATTTTACATATAGTTCATAAAGTTACAGAGAATGGTCGACAGCGCGCCCTGTGATGCTAGAGAGGTTTTGAGGGCGCTGGCGTCTGATGCTTACTAACCCTAACTCTTCAACACACAGATTAAACAGCATAACTCCCCATGACAAATGAATTTCAGCACTTGCTCCAGTGTTGCCCTCTGTGTAAATATGGACTGCAACTTCAGTAGTAAAGATTTTGTATATCATTCTTGCTGTGTGTGTTTTTTAATGAAGGGATGTCTTCCTAGAAACAAGAGAGGTAAATAAAGTGATTGACGATCATCAAAATCTGGTTGTCCGGGTTGAACGGTTACCACGGAGAGTTTGAAATGAAGAGAGAAAGGAGAGGAAAGCAAAAATCACAGAGCGTCATCCGAAGGACTCGTTTTCTGAAGGATACTTTTTCAAACTTTAGAAAGGTTTTCCCTCCCTTTGACACCTTCCTTTCAGTAGTGAGCGCCGGCAGTGGCCATGAAAACCTGATGAACACCCCCACCCCCACACCGTACTCTCACAGTCACATACACATATCACATCCTGGTCATTTCATCCTCATGCCAAATGTGTCACTTGCACTGGATTATTTAGATGCAGGTATCTTTCCGTGCGCTGGATAAAGCATAACAACTGGTTGATTTTAAGTTTGTTTGAATTGCCAGTTGAAATGGTAAATGGACTGCACATATATCCACCTTTCTAGTCTACTTGACCACTCAAAACACTCTCACACTCCAAGCCACATTCACCCATGCGTGCATAGGCTCATGTAGCACACTCTAGGTCTACAGAGGTCAACAGAAATGCATTTGGGTATGCAGTGTTTTATTCTGTGATGCACACAGTCACACACCAATGAACACATTTGGTATAATGTGTGTTTCAGTGTGTTGCCTGTGAGGGACTGCACTCACAGGCAAGCCTATCCACGCATTGGTTTTTCTTCAAAAACTGCTTCAGTAATTTCTTAACATGCTTAGTACTTGCTTCATTTGTTTGTTGATTTGTTAATTAAACTCATTTTTTTGCTGCAGTTTTCCTTTGGCCAAGTTCATATATGTCCTTCCATTATTACATCCACAAGCGCTCGAAGTGGCAGGTTCTCTGTCTCCTTTACTTATATTGGTATAAGTATCCAGAGTGTTCCGTTTTGCAGCTTTGGCGTTGATGATAAATACATCAGAAGCACAGCTCTGTGCTGTTGATAGCTCACTGTAGTGTAGTTTACCAGGCCCTATTAGTCCATGCAGGGCTACCTAGTTGAGCTTTTTCCAAGTCTCCTATCAGAGCAACCAGGACATCAGGCTGGGTGGATGAAAGTTCAGAGAAAACATAACACTATCAGGCAGTCCATGCTTCCAGTGGACTTTTCTTGCTGTGACACCCAATGTGATAAGTACACCAATAGGTAGAATAGTTTTAGAAAATTTAAATAGTTGAACCTGGTTATTTTATCCTGTTTCTGTCCTGATGAAAACCATTCAACTTTTTTTCATTTCTCAGAAACTACTTTTGAACCCTATTAGATCTCTCCGTGCTTAATCGTCTTGAGTTCCAGCCTCACAGTTTCTACATTTAAATACTGACACAGAAAATAACTCCGTCAACATGCTAAGCTTGTCTGCAACTCCTGCAATAGCTTCAGCTGCGAATCCAACCATGCGAGAACATGCTGTAACCATTAAGCATTAAGTGCAGGCACCATGCTACTTTTGAAAATACAGCACTCAGCCATACCATTATCACTTACTGATCAGTCAGAGACTGGACAAAGAAGATCTCAGGGTGTCCTGGAGTGTCTGGTACCACTGTGTAACCAGTAGACCCCTTGGGCTCTGTCGGTTGTGGGGTAGATTATGTCTGGATTGGCATTGCCTCCCAGCTTCCCACAGGGCCATTAGGTCACATGGATCTCTGTGGCACTCAAATAGATGTGTCATACTTGCTGATGAGTTTTAGGATTTCTAAAAAGTTTGCTAAGGGACCCACTGATGTCCTGCTTAGGGAGGCACCTGTTTGGTGTGGTGTGAATGGGCTGCAAAAACGTTTACGTTGATGGAAAGTGCCAACATAGCTTTTCTGTGAACGCCTAGATGCAGGTTTTCCCAGCAGAACATTGGAGGGTAACAAATGAGCTGTGTTTACCCATGTTACCTGTTAGGGGTCATAATCATATGTGCTATGTTAAGATGAAGAAGCATATATTACAAACATTCTGGTAACACCACAGTTGTCAAGGAGCTTGTTAATAACTCAGTTCTAGGTAGTCAGGCTCGATTAGTTCAGTACTGGTTCTATATACCTTCTTATCCATTCATACATCTTTATACCTTTTGTTTTAATTTTTACCATCCATCTATTCATCCATCCATCTATTCATCCATCCATCTATCCATCCATCCTACTGATCTTTTATTCATAACCATCTCTTATGTCCAGCTGGGTTCTTTGTACATGGCAACAACAAAACCATAGAGGACAAAAATATGAAATAAATCAAACATTACTGCATCGCTGGCCATTTTTCTACTGGGCTGCTGTCAAATTATCCAGCTACACAATCTGAATGGCTCCTGATGGAAATTGTTGGAAATGGCAGATTAATTTACATGCTGGGCTGAAGTCCAACATCCTTGGCTGTTAGTGAAAGATTGAGAGAGAAAACAAATAACACTAAGGGGAAGGGAGCTCACACCAGCAACGCAGAAAGATTTCCGATCATCCCAGTTCATTTCTCATGTTTGGCGTCTAACTATTCGGTTCACCTTACTGCTATTGGAATTTTTAGGTAATTTATTTTTTGTAAACCTTTAATAACAGTATTCGACCAGACACCAACGACCCGTGACTTCTTTTGAAAGGCAATGTAACTCGTAGTTATTAGGATTCATCCTCTGGTGACCACGGCTTTATGCATCACGTCTCTATGGTTATTTATTTATTTATTTGTTTTAATTTTTTGAGCAACATCATGAAGTCCTGGATCGGTTTACGCTACTGTCTGGTGATACAAAGGTTAATCTTAAATGTCTATCTTAAAGAAAATAACAGTAATGCATCTTTTGGATGCAACACATGGGCTAGTACGTCCTAATGGTGACCGTAAGCACGCATATCCCTATTTGGGATGTACCTAGAAAACAAATGGGATGAATATTCATTAACATTGTTTTTGCTGCTTTTATGTGTTATTCGGGTCATATGATGTGACGCTCCTACAAACGTTTCCATGGTGAATTGTGTCAAATGATAAGATTGCTTGTTTTTCTCTCCGCTGCTAACCTCATAGCAGTTTCCAGTTTTGAAAATATTTCTAACTAGAGAAACAGTAGACTCCAGTGTTTATTTTCTGCCCAGCCTTTTTCTTCTCAGCAATTAATTGCTTCTGCTGTGAACACTGAGTCTGACAGGGTCACAGGGACTCTCACCAAGCTATAAATTGGTGATGGGGGCTGGCAAACATGGCTTTCTGCCAAAGTAAGAGCCCAGCCCCCAACAATGAGCTTTGCACCCTCCACACACCCTCCAAAACCCATAGTCTGCTAGAAGAAGACATGTGAATATACTCCCCACACCAGGACAGAAATGCACAGGGTATGTTATTTGTCATCATCACTGACATCATCGTACCCAAAACATTCAATTTCCTTATTCGGTATGCTTAATTGTTTATTGTATGTCAAAGTTTAAGTAAAAACATCTTTATTTCCACCAAGTGCCTAAGATCAAGATATGGTGAATATAGCAAGCTTGAAGATTTAGTCATGACCTTGACAGGGAATCTGACAAAACAGCATCATCCCACATATATTGTGCAGTAGCTGTTGAGCTTTTGATCATATTTGGTGATCTTCATGGGGGTATGTTGCTTAGAAGTGACTGCCAGCCTCCTCCTGGAGCTCCTGGAGAGTTATGCCTGTCAGAGGCTAATTTATTATAATCAGTAAACCCCATCTAACAATTCACCCTCCTTTTTCTATGCAATGCTTTTTTTCAGCCACACTCCATTGAAAACATTGGTAAATTGTCAGCAGTAAGCTTTTTTATAATATGCACTTCTGTTTAGCACTAAAAAAGAGAGGTGAAGACCAAAGAAGAGATTTCTGGATGTTGTGATCAAGGATGTGCAGTTGGTCGGCGTGACCGGGCACGAGGGACACAGACGATCATCTGCCGGGACTTCAAAACGGAAAGCCAGAAGAAGACTTCTGTTTTACCACTTTCCACACGCTAGTTTTAATTCACAATCCCAAACAAAAACAAGAAAAACTAATCTTAGAGATTCCAGATTAGAAAATTCTTATGATTTTTCTTTAATCTTTTGTTGTTCTATAGATTCTTGATGGTTTTATATTGTAGAACTGACCTTATTCTACATTTGCTGCTTATCTCTTAATTTCAGATGAATTATTATTATTATTATTATTATTGTGTAAAGTTGTGTGTGGCTCAGGATGGAGTTTCTGTCTCATGGAATGCCGATATTAATGCCATTACTCCTTTTTGAGAAGGGTTGACACACTATAACAGAGTGTTTTATAATAAATCCTTTATAAAGCAGTTATATTTTTAAAACACTGGTGTATTTGGGACAGGGATTGTCAGCGTATGATCTCTGCTGCAAATTTTCTTCCCATTTTTCAGCTCCCCATCTATACAAAACTGCTGCTGAAATTACTTTTTGTCCTCAGTGGATGAGGATAAAGACAGGACGAGTATTAGTTTTCTATTAAGGGAGAATGTTTCTTTTCTTTTTAATGTAACAGGAATATTTAGTAAGCTCCCACTTTCCTACTACTTATACAAGTATCACCTGGGCATCCATAACCATTAACAAAAACACCCTCACAGGGAGTACAGCATACTATCAACGCACCCACATTCCAGTGTTTCCTATGGCTGCTGTCCAAATTAACACTGTCTACATAAGCAAAAAAGATCTTCTCCCTTCTCTTTCACTTCGTCATGCACGCCAGCCGAAGCCTTAACACATTATACACACTCACACACGCTGGCGCTCAGCCACACCAAAGCATGCCTGTCATCCAGTTATTGGCTCACATATCAGGGGGTTAGGCGCAGGCCGATAGCTAGAGCTGAGGCAGCAGCAGTCTGGATGTGAGGTTCTGGTGGAATGCTACATGAAAAAGAAAGCCTTCAACCCTGCACACACAAACACACACAAACACACACACACATCCGTCACTGGAAAGCGCTGAATGCACCATTCTGAAGCTCTGCAAGTTTTAGTTTGCAGAGGTGCTCACATATGCACTTATTTTAAAACTGTTTTAAAACAAATGCAATGTTGGCCTTTCTATAAATATGCATTTACTCCAATACACACATATGTGTGTGACTTTAAATATATTAGCATTTTAATTATGGGTAAGCAGCATGCGTTTTGTTCAGGAGCAGTCTTGAGATTCCATCCCCAGGTGTGTCTTCAGCTTCAGCCCTCGCTGAGCTGAACTGGTCCTTCACACACCATGAGGACTCTCCAGACATACGGATCTCTGACCTCCACGCCAGTGATGGGTCAAGAGACTTCAGAGGGGGGGAGAGAGCATTTTTATTGATCTGATAGAGTCCTGCGTACAGCTCCGCCACTGTCTTTCACTTGTTGTTCCTTCATCTCCCCTACATTTGCAGACGTAAATGTTCACGTGCATGAGATGCAAAAACATTATCTCACTTTCCTAAATTTGTCAGAGCGGTTGTAAGGCAGTGCTTAGACTTTACTTGTGTGACAATTTCTCATTCCTTATTCTAGGAAAATATTCTAGGAAATACAGTTGTGTGACTGTTTCGTGCAGCTGCCATAATATCAAAGATATCTTCTAATTCTGCAAACAAAAGCTGATTAAATCTACAGTTGCTCAGGGCTCAGCAGATGAGTTGGACAAATTTATTTTGGGCCTTCCAGCATTTTATTTCTCAGTTCTTTCTGGTCTTTTTTTGTTGTTATTTTTGTTAAATACAACTAATAATAACAGAACAAACAGAGACTGGTTTAACATCAAGATAGATACCAAAGACCTCTTCATAGAAGAAAGCGATGCATGAGAGAAGGCCGTGGGATTCTCGCATTTACAGCTCCCGTAGGTGATTTGGCTGCTGGTTGATACGTAGGGTTATATTCATATATGCACAAATCACTGCATAAAGATTAAGATAATGCCTTATGTATAAGAAACAAAACGTCAAATAATTTCTGAAATCACTCGCATCACTTCTTGCTCTTTACATTTTCTGTTTTCTGTCCTTTTTGTTTGCTGTTGCGTCTTTCTGTTCATTCCCTCTGTCAAGATGCAGTACTCCTGCAGATCTGTGGAATGTGTCAGGATTAAGGCGTGTGCATGCCTGCATGTGTGCATGTGCATCTACTTGTGTGTTTTTGTGCGTTCGTCTCCATCCTCTCAACAAGTCCCACAGTTCCTGTGCGTGGGCTTTGCTGTTGAATGTGATTTCCAAGGGAGGATGTCTGTGTGTTCACCACGTCGTTTACAGAAGAGCCTGTCCCCATTGGCTGTTTTCTGACCAATGGCACATCGATAGGAAGCCCAAGCCCCTAACAGCTGGTCCACCAGGAAAAAAACAAGGACAATTCAAAGACTGTTACACGCAGGGAAAATTAATAAAGCTGTATGGGCTTGGCCTGCATGGCCAAATCTTATTAGTATTACCTTTTTGTTAAATAGATATAATGGCGTTCTGACAGTTATACATTTGTTTGTATTAACCAAAATAAATTGTATCTGTCCCTTTAAGACTTACGCTGCTTGCTTCACACGCTGCTGCTTAAAACATAAACTCCTTTCTGAAAAAGCAACCACCTTTTGCAACGAAGATCATCCAGTCATCAGGTCAAACCTGCAGGCAACTTTATCCATTCATGGTGCGAATCTTTTTGTGTGCTGAGATGTTTCCCTCCGCAGCTGCTCTCCAGTTCTGAACACGCAGATACAATGATCCAGCTGCTCGTCGCTCTCAAGAGACTCTCAGCTGTCATTTAGTTTCATCTGCCGGCCGCACAGATCAACACTTTATTTTATTTTTACTATCGATCCCATAAAGCCATTAAAACACACACACACGCTGCAGTCATGTATATTCATGTGTGTGTGTGTGAGAGCTGACAGTCTGGGCCTTTGCGTTTGTTATCCATTATATGACAGCGTGAGTGTCACGGCCACCCAGCGTCAGTGTGACGTGAAGCAGCTGCAGTATCATTTAGTCATAGAGACATATTTGTTGTTTTTGATCAAACAGAATCAAGTAATGTTTCTGTTAATCTCAATCACAGTCAAATAATGCAACTCAAATCATAAAATATTGGTGGTGACTAACTGAGGCTACGTAAGACAAAGACAGCCGTTAGGACATAATCAAACGGACAACTATAACAGATTACTATAGCGAACTGTAAAAACCCAACTGGTCAATCACTTGGTTTGCATCAGGTCTGAATGGCAACAGTGAAATAAAACGTTTCCTGTCACCCACACGCATTACAAATTGTACAAAATGCATGTAAGAATTTATTGCAAAATCCGTCCACCAAAACCACTGGACAACTGATATCCGTCACCTGGCAGGAGGATCATCATCATTGAAATCCTACTAAAGGAAAAGAAACAAACCATAATAAAGTAAAATAAAATACACTGAAATTGTTTTCAACAATTGCACCTCATATGATTAAGGTTAAAAAATTAATTTTGCTCCATCCAACAGTATTTGCAGCCTAGTAAAAACCACGTCTCTGGAAGTGCTGGTCTCTTAGACCTTGTCACACTGCCTTTAAAAATGTGATATCATTGTAATCAGCCTCGGATTGGTTAATCTAACTAATAATCTATCCGACTTTAAAGTCTTCTTCCATTGTTCTTCTACGAGTTGTCACCGCTTTTTGGTCCATGTGATCAATGTAGTGATGATCACATCGTCACTGTGAGGATGTTAAAATCCTGATATCTACATTTCCGTTTAGTAAGTTGGGGCTCAAAGAACTGTAAGCCCGACTGAACGCTAGAATCCTATCGTAGCAGCTTATTATTTATTTGGATGCATCTATAAACATTACAAAAACAAATACTCTTTTGCTGTTTCTTATTTTGCAGCAACACTGTTTTTTAACAAGTTTTTGTCAGGCATCATGGAGGTGGCGCAGGGAGGTTTTTCTGCATCTCTTTTAGTGATGTCTTTCTGATGTCTCTACATCAAACAGTATGCTGTCTCACACACACACACACACACACACACACACACACACACACACACACACAGTCACACAATGAAAGAGTGAGTGAGCTACAACAGCTGGTAAAAGACACAGAACAGAGCTGAGCTGTCACATCTACACTGCAGAGCTGACACACACTCAGCCACACAAACACGCACGTTACATCAAACACACAGGTGTGTGTGTGCAGTAACAAGCAAAGCGCTAATTCTCAAATGTGTGTGCGCACACACAATCACACACACATAGACATGAGAGATCCAGTCTTGATCCATGAGATGTAAAAAGTCAGCAGACATTTTTCATGTGTGTCATCAGAGCTCAGTTCTGCAGGACTTCCTTCAGATTTGCATCTCTGGCACATGAAGCATCAACTTCCTGAATCCCAGGGGCCTTCATCTCCTTTTAAATGAGAAAGAAATGCAACCCAGGCCTCTGACTTTTAACAGAAATGTATGTATGCTGTTAAAAGTGAAAATAATCCTTTTTTATTTACGTACCGCACCAAAAGGCTTAATTTTGCCGGATCCTGTCTTCACTCAGGTTAATGCATTTTTAACTCTGTTATCAGCAAGGTGATATAGTCTGCTGTCAGATGCGTATTCGTTAAAAAGCAGCGATGAAGTCATAAATGCTGAACTTTTTTTGTCATCGCTATTACAGTCAAGATTGTAGTTCGTCACATGCTATTACATACTAGTTTACAAAAAAGGAAAAGCAACCAAAAGAAAGGGTTTAGTGCCAGCTCATAAAAGCTGCACCCAAATATGAATATGAATCATTGAAAGCATGTTCAAATTCAGTTTTTCTCTCCATTACTTTCTTTTTAAGTCATATAAATTATCTGTCTATAAGAGGGGAGTTTCTTAATTCTGATAATCCAGTATGAGGTGTGAAGGAGGGGTAAAATAGAGGTACAGGACTGTTCCTTATTTTCTACAATTTATGTTCTACATGTGTTCCGCTTGATGTTTTATTAGATTTAAGCAAATAGATTCCGTAGTTTGGTTTGGGAATTTACTTGGCAAGGTGGAGGAAAAAATTATGAAGCCAAGTGCTTTATCAAATGACTCCATGCAAAAGAGCGATTAATAAGTCTGCCTTTACCTGTAAACGGCACTCTGGTCAGTTTTTCTTTCTCTGGTATGAGGACTAAACGGATTTTCTGACAGCTCGGTGAATGCAGTTTGATAATATTCAGCTCAGCAGGGCCAGAAAAACAAATGCCAGGCCCGGGAATCAAACCAGGAACCTTCTTGCTGTGAGGCAACAGTGCCAACCTCTAATCCACCACGCTGCCTGCGAATGCAATGATAGAGTCTAAACTGGAGTTGACTACATTTTTGTGAATGTCTTCATGCGTCATTTGGCCTTTGTTCTCTCTTAATTGATCAATAACTGTAATAATAATAAATGTATTATGATATTAAATGAACGTCTGGAATGACAATGTTGCATTCTTTTCCTTCCGTTTGGAGGACTTTCCCTCTTCACTTTACCACGATCCCTGTTTTCCAGAGGGTTTTCTTACTGAACATTAGCAGTTCTGCAGCTAAACATAGTTTTGTTCTGACTTTATTTTTTGGTCCCTATTCATGTTGGCCACGAGCAAAAGAGCTGTTTTACTTTGAATTATACTCGAGAACTCTCTGGGTTTTTTTTCTCTGTCTGTTTGGCCTCCCCCCCACACTGCTCCCGCTCACTCTGCTCTCATTGGTTCCTTCCTAAACCAGCTAAATCACAGACGTCAGATGTGCCACAGGGACAGAGACAATTACAGGATATTACTTTCTGAACTTAAGGGGAGAGGGCTGACCCCTGGTGGGGGGAAGATACTTGGATCTATGCTTGGGGTTTAGAGGAACAGTCTGCATATGCAAATTAAGCAGAGTTGTTTAAAAAAATGTGGAGGTTCCCACCATGGCTTCTCGTGAAGGTTTCATTCCCTGCCAAATGAGCCTAAGACAAACCTTAAATAACAGCTGGACAAGCTGAAAACATGGGCTATTACTGTGTTAGTCAATTTTGAACCTTTTAAAGTCAGGAAAAGTATATATTGGTAGCTTTTTAAAGATTTGAGACAGTTTTGATTCATTTTGCTGAAAAACTCTGAATACTCCTTCTTTGGTTATTGGGTGTCTTCCCGTTGCGTTCTCCTGGTTGTAATGACTGAAATGTCTACACAACTACAAAGTGAAGGCGGCCGGGCTGTAGCATGTCGACTGTGATCAGTTCAAGATGACACCATGGGGTAGCCTATTTTTCATTCTTTATTCATCTCTAAATATAAATCTGTCTCTCCAGCTATCATTGATGTAGTCCCTGTTTTCTTTGTCTACCTTCATTTCCCCTCTTTCCCATACTCCTTTCCTCTTTTGCCCTCTTCAGACTAGCTCTTCTTTTCCTTTTTCCCAGTGGTTCTGCTTCAGTTTGATCCACTATTTGTCACTTGTTCCTTCTGACTTCTCTATCTTTGCTTCCATCATCTTTCTCCCTCTGTATCCTTCTAATTGTTCTACTTTTATATCTCCTTTCTTTTCCCATTCATCCAAGTTTCCCTGCATATTTACGTTCTCCCTACTCTGCTTTTCATATATCCCTGCCTTTCGTTTTGTTACCATCCCTATCTTTCATTATTCGTCTTTTTTCTGGTGTCATTTTTGTCCTTTTTTTTAAACTTTCATCTTCTCGTCTCACTTCATAACTATCTCTACATCCTCACTTTGAACTATTACCCCCCCCCCCCCCCCCCCCCCCCCCCCCATCCTTTTAATTGCATTCAGGCAGCTGCCAGATATTGTGAGGTTTAATGTGCTGTCTGATTTGTCTTTAAGTGTTCTTAAATGATCGCTATTTATTTGTCAAGTCAAGCGTTGAACACTAATTAAGGAAAAATGCTTTGAACTACTTGGGGTGTGTGTACGTGACTGGTGCGTTTGAGTGAAGTGTGCATTATTGGCTGTGTGGTAGTGTGTAAAACTATAAAAAGATGGAGGAAGACATTTCTGGCGAGTGCGTCCTTCCTGGGTTTGCTGCTGTTCTCGTTCTCATCTTGCTGAAGACACACCCGCAGGCCCGCAGTCCAAACCAGGTAGTTTGGCTGCCAGAGCAGTATGTGGTAATGAGTTCGACAGCAGCAGTCCCTCATGTGAAGGGATCACCTTCCTGACAGATAAAAGGCTTTTGTTTTACTACTCCACAATGTCAACAACTTCACTTGTTAAAAATCCTCATCATGCAAGTTTCAGATGTTAATCATTTCTTTGTGTGTTATTTCCAGCAGAGTCACCGGTGCGGGTTCAGAGGAGTGGGGGATGGGTTGAGGGTGTGGGTATTAATACTTTGGGATGTCATTTTTACTTGTGTTAATCAGTGAATAATTAATATTTGTCTGTTAGTCTTTACGTTGGTACAGAATGAACGTAATACCGTAGTTTTGTTTTCTCTCTCGTGCACATGCATGCCCTTCTCAGCTGCAAGGCTGCTCTTTGTTGTGCTGCTGAGCTGATTGCTGTCATGTATTCAGTTGCCCACATTAACGTGGTCATCACAGTTATGCAACATGAGGTCTCCTCCTCTGAGTGCAGCAGACGGGTGCTGAGTGATGGTCTTGTTCAGAAGTGATCTCATTTTTTTTTTTTTTTTTTTGTACTACATGCAACACATAACTCCATTAGAATCACAGGTACATGCCTTCTTTAGTTTGAATCAACATGAATCTCTTTTGGTCCAGTCATTGCATTAAATTCATTTAGCCGACGTAGTCGTCTAACGTGACTTACATGTGAGAAGGACATAGGAGAAATGTGATCTTCCAGTCTTCAGAAGAAACGTTAACAGGCCCTTTGAAAAACAAAAAAAGAAAAAAGCCATGTCCTCCGCTAAAATGAAGTGAGAGCAGAAGTGAGTGGTGTCAAGAAAAGAAAATCACAGCGGACATTCTGTCTTCCTACAGGGGGGAAACCCGGTCATTTTAATGACGTTCCACTTACAGGAAGTCCTGCTTTTGTGCATGTTGTTTCACTGTCAAGGCTTACTTTGGCGCTTCCCCTCTCCGTGCAAGTCCAAGCCTTATCTTTTACAAAAACACAACCAGTGCCATTTTTACAGTGTTTACATCGGTAACACATTCTCTTGAATGGCCACATGCTGTTACAACTAAACTTAAGGTTGTTGTTGTACATCTTTTGGCCTGTATACGATTTGGTATTCCTGCCAGTTCAAATTTTTAAGACAGATAGAATTAAATACATTTTTATTGATTTTGTTTTTGTGCAGCTTCTATTGCTCTACACTTTACAAATTGTTGACAAAAAAACTGAAACATTTCAAATTTATATATTCACATTTTTCAAATCTAACTCTAGCCTTTGATAAGAATAATTGAAAATATACATTTATTTATAACTTTTTGTACTGTACACATTTCTTCTTCCACATAATATCACTAAACCCTTAAAGAAGTCTGGAGGGCAAAGGCACAAGTCTAAGCTGGACACCTGCGATGTCTGATCCTTAAACAGCAACACATCAAGAGCTGTCATTCATCAATGATCTTTCATCAACTATGTGGGCCAGGAATTAAGTTGGGCGACCTGAAATATTGAGTTAGTGTCACAAATGTCATTTGAAATTTTGCTGTTGCCTTCAAGACCACATATTTTCGAGGGATCTTCGTGCATCTTTTTTAGAAAGATGATCCGAAGCCACACTTTGGACGCATTCCAAAGACATAGCTGAGAAAGACGGATGCAGGTTCTGCATTGACCCGTCTGAAGTTCTGACCTGATCCCAGTATGTAGTGTGAGGGCGATGCATCTTTGCAGGAATAGGACAACAACATAGCATGAAATGACAAGTAAAATGCCTCATCACTTGGCATCCTCAGTGGCAGAATGCCTTCCAGGTATGTCTTTTTAAAACTTTACTGTTGCAACCTGATTTGAAAACATGAATTGTCTTAGGTTCATACTTTCTGCAAAAAAAAGCAGCAAAAATAATTGCATTTATTTTAAAGAAAAAAAAACGTATTGTCTCTTTGAATTACAACAGAAACGATATCAAATCAGTTACAGTTCATATTACAACATTAAACAGCTGATACTGTGATTTCTTTTCCCCTTTTTTCTTTTTTCTTTGCACGAACAGGGCTTGTATACATTTTAATGTCACCATAGATAATATAAATCCTGCTGAAAAGAGCCATTATAGGCCTTTTTTTGTCTGAAACAGACATATTATCCTTCATATATATCCTTTTTTTTTCTTTCTTTTTTTTGCTGGACAACATTGCTAATGCAGAGTAAAAGAGTTCTCACCTGGTACACACCAAACTGTTCGAATAGTACTTGAAATGCTTCGGAAGTTCTAAAATAATCAATAAATGAAACAATCAAACATCTTCTAGACTCAGAATGCAAGGTTTTACAGAGATTTTTTCAAATGTTCATTGTCATGACAAGTACAGAACAACTGCTCTCTGTGCAGTTGACGTGATGTCGAGTTTTGCCGTTACCTGCTATATCTTTTTACAGCACAGGTTCTTTGCCTTGATCGGCATTGATGCACTTTTACTGTATGTGCATTTTTAATATGTGAATGTATTGCAGTGTTGTCGCCAGGATTACACGTTAGTTCCCATATTGACCAACAAGAGCAGAGTGGGGGTGTCAGGAAGGGATTGGGGTCAAGAAAGCAAAACCAGATGTCCAAAGAAGCACAACAAATGCAAGGAAAAGAGGCTGCATGATTTAGACGATCTTGTTGGTGCTTTTTGTAGTGTTTAGTCTGGTCAGATAGACTTCAAATAGCATGGTATGGGACATTTAAATACTTATATTTCGGCCACTAGCAGTCAGTTCTGAATCTTTTTTAGACGTCGTGCACTGAAGTGGCACAGTTTGTGAAAACACTGCGCCCAAGACAGGAATGCTGAAGTAATGTAATGGCCAGCCAGCTGTGCAACTCTCATTGTAGTTCCTCTGTCGATTACTGAAGTGGTCACACGCTGTCCATCCCTCTTTAATACGCTTGTTTTTAGTGGTCAATGTCAAGGACTATGAGATCATCGGGTTTTACAGATGTCACACGTTTGATTTTGCTCCAGTGTAATGCTGCTTTTAGTAACAAATGAAAACTTCCCTATAGGGGAAAGAAAAAACCATAGTCAACGCACTGGGGTGGTGTTATTTACTGCTTATTTTTTAGTGTATCTCAAAAATTAAGTAAACTGTGTAACTGCTCGTGAGAATTTGTTGTTAATAGAAAATCTAAAAAAGCTAAAAGTCATATGTAGAACAATTTCTACTCACAACTTCACACTGTAAAGAGGTGCAGCATAATTTGCAGTGAAAATTTGGGTGGAGATAAGATGGGCATGCTCGACAAATCTACTCCGAGCAGGGTCACTGATGCTCCAGTTCCTTGAAAATCTAAATAGCTCCGTATATTATATAATTTCACCTCCAGGGCATCCCAAATAAAGAAAACAGTGTGTTTTTTGGGTTTTTCCCCCCCAGAGTATTTAAGCTGTCTGTGATTTCAGACACCTAAATAGATCCTCCCAACCAACCAAATATTCTTTCTTTTTCTTTTTTTCCCCCAATTATGTCCTCTTGAAGGTCCATAGATAAACTACTTCTATAATTAACTTCTTTGCCCAGCTTTTCCAGTTTGAGAAGGTGCTACTTGTTCATGAGAATATTATTGCATCATAACCTGGGCAGGACGCGATTTGTTCTGTTACCTAATAGAGGAGACAATGATAGTGGTCATCACGCTGGCACTGTGAGACGTGTGCGTACAGCGCTTCGTCTCGGCGTCCAATTTCACTCCGGTCCTCTCCGTTGGTTTTACTCTCAGTGGTAGCAGCCTCAGGGCCTGACTCCCTCAGGAGTGTGTGTGCGTGTGTGTGTGTGTGTGTGTGTGTGTGTGTGTGTGTGTGTGTGTGTGTGCGTGTGTCAGCTGGAGCGAAGCCGGCGTACAGGTGCGCTGTTGCCTCGCCAGCACTTCCTGGTAATTAATGACTTCTTCCTGCCTCCCTCTTTCTCTGTCTCTCGTGGTCGGGATGGTGGAAATTGATGACACGTGAGCATTTGCTTTTTCAGTCACATGAGGACGGAGGGTCGAAGAGATTGAGGAGAATGAAAGAGGCAAGGCGCAAGAATCATGTAGAGTGTTGGATTTGTTGAACCACGGCAGACATCCATCATGGAAGTGGCTTTATTCTATTCTATTAATTTCCTCTTTTCTGCATGCAGCATCTTTCTACCTTCTTTGGCTCATCATCTATTTTTATATAGTGTTCTTCCTCTCTGTCTTTCTCTTCCTGTTTTTTTTTCCTCTTTTGCATTTTAGTCAGATTTCTTTTCTTCCTACTCTCTATCTGTACGTGTCTATGCAACCGTCCCTCCCTTTCTGTCTCTTTCTGGTAATCTATCTTAGTTAATATCGTCTCTGCGAGCAGCTGGGTACCGGAGCCCAGTCAGCTCTGTGAGAAAGAAGCCCCTGTTTGTGTGTGGGAAAGCGATGCATTCAAACGCACACACAGACAGATAATGACAGAAAAAAAAAACACAATAAGCATAAAAGAGGCACGAGACGATTATCACAAAATTGTCTGGCTAGAATGATAATAGTGTAAAAATACTCAGAAAGTCCTGGGGATCTACTCATCCCGGGGATTTGTGGTGAAGTGGCTCCCAAATGTCAACAACGTTGTGCAGTCACATGCAATGAAAATGGGTTTTCGAGCCAGTTTCCTGCTGTTCATTAGCCTGGTCACAGTCTGTGGACAATATGTATTTCATGATTTTTATTCATTGTGCAAAAAGTTTGAGAGAAATGCAGAAATTGTGTGTAACCAAAGCAAGCAAACATATTTGAGCCAAGTCTTTGTTACGGGACAACGGGATGTGAACTTTCTTTGAGTTGTGATGGGGTTTCTGTCAAAATCTAGGTGGATGCCTGCTGCGTAAGTGGGCAAATGCCACTGATAGTAGTTTTTAGAAAAAAAACCAACAAAACTCCTTTTTAAATGCACGTCCGAACAGAGTTGAAATGGATTTCTTTTTTTTTGTTTTTGTTTTGACATGTGATGGCATGTATTGACTAGAGTGGCCCTGGCCACTGAAAATGTTTGGTGGAAATAAAACTGCAGATTATATCTAATTTAACACTATTAACAAGCGTTACTGTCCCTAATATGTTTGAAAATGCAAGTGCGAGTCAAGGACGTCAGGCAGCCTGTCACCTGCCGCTGGAGCTCGACTATACATGCTGTACGGTCAAAAGCATTTTCTTTTTCTAGTATCGGACTCTTGTTTCTCACCTTCATGGAAGAGAAACTGCACATTTCTGGAATATTTCCTTGATAAACAGAGGATGCATAAAAAAAAAAAGAAAAAAAAAAGGGAGACAACAAGACAAGTGTGTAAAGAGACACGGACACCAAAACAGACAGACGTGCATTTTCATTCTCCTCCAGCTTGTCTAGTTGCCGGGGTGACCAGCCAGCCTGGCTAGATGCTGGAGAATTGAGAAAAAAAACAAAAACAGAAAAGAACAGAAAGAAAGAAAGAAAAGCTACCACAATCAATGAGACCCTTTTTGTTTTAGTGGGAACCTCCTTTAGCCCCCGATGACACAAATACACTAAAACCCACGGGGACAGAGAAACGGGATGGCTGAAATAGTGGGTGACTGTGTGCCTTTGTGTCTGACTCCCTCTCCTCCTCTGTGTGTGACTGACTTTATTTAAGACAAGGGCCCTTTTGTTTTAATCCAGAGAATGGCTCGGAGACCAAGGCTGGCCCTATAATTGGCCTACTTAGGCCCTGTTTAGCATGAGAAAAGTCTCCTTGGCCTGACAGTGCCAAGCCAACTTTTGTTTTCAGCCGCAGAGAGGACGGACGTGCTGATCAGAATTCAGATCAGGCCAAACCACCACTCCTCCAACCACTACACCTAGTTTAAACACACTCCTCCACCCTATGTTTAAAATGCACCACACACTAATTACTTTAGGAGAAGCTGGGAAAAGAGTCCACACTTTAACGGAGTGACGATGGAGTCTATTTAAAGGGAGTGGGGGAGAGCAGCGGAGGGGGGGTCCGGTTCTTTTTGTCTCTTTCCTCCACGCCAAACTTTTTGTGCCACTTTAAAAAAAAAAACAAAAAAAACCTCAGTCCTGTTGTCTGTCTTTTGTTGATGAGTTTTCTGCCCTCTGAATCAGCACAGATGTCACTTGTTGCTGCTGCAATAATTGAACTTAATTAGCTGGACAATGTGAAAGCGGTTTGCTAAGTTTGAGCCCTAAACAGAGTCACAGCTACCGAGGAGGGAAAACGGCGGCACAGAGGCGCAGTTAGGCTGAGGTCCGGGGTGAACATGTTCACGCTGGGCAGCATGAGCTCGCTCCCGTGGAGGTAAATACCATCACAGCCACGCTCTCTTGTGTCAGGGTTTGGATTCATGCAGCTCAGGTGGGCTTTGCTTCGACAGGGGACTTGAAATACAGGTTCTTGGGGTTTGTAATGTTCATATTCTTTACGTTGGGTAGATGCTGTGTGATGTAGAGAGACATCTGTCTGTCCAGGCTGAATTTATTTGTCTGCTGTCATTTGTATTTTTTTTAAAGTCTAACATGAAACTTGGATATTTACATTTGACATTTAATGTCATTTTCATTCCATCTTTGTGTTAACTTTAACTTACTATTTAACTACTAAATGAATTATTTGCTATGTGAACAACTGCAGGTCAATTAGTCTGCTGACTGTTGGCATTCGACGCTCATTTCTGGCATAGTCGAGGCTGGCATACTGACGTTTCCCAGGTAGCCCTTGGTGTTAACAAAGAATTGTGATGAATGCTGTGACATGAACTTCGCCCTTTAAATGTCAGCCAGTTTTCCAAAATATCAGTCTTGCAATTTGGAGATTGCCCTATAAAACTACAGGACACATCTCCATTCAGCACAGTATTCAAGCTCTTTTCACAAACGACTATTTTCGCCGTCTTGCACATTAAGGTTCTGATGTCCGAAACACACGTGCTTGACTATGGATAAGATGCATGTGGGGCTGTGAATTATTTTAAGACGAACGGTGGAACAGCATTATCAATTATTGAATTTAGATTACACAGTAAAAGGAAGAATGGCAGTGGTCTCGTCCAGTTTTTTAAAAGCAGTAACAGAGAGACTGCGTGTGCACCTAAATTCTTCAAGGTGCTGTCCGTCTGCAGGGCCCCGGGTTGTTCATCTTGGCCTCAGAGTTGTGGAGCTGTGGTTGAGTGGATTTAAACGATGTTTTTTTTTTTGTTTTTTTATTGGGTTTTTTTGTTGTTTTTTTTATGTTGAAATTTATGGGGGTAAAAACAAAGCCCTCAGGCTTTAAGGGTTAAGATTGTGATTTTAATATATTTCTAATCGTTTGTCTCCTGCGAACACTATTAACAACATTCCAGCTTCACGGAGCATTTCCGTGACAGTGACAGCTGCGCAGGACGTTTAAACGATCGCTCCACTTACCTTCAAAGATCCTCAGCTCTGACACTATTTACATTTATGCATGTTATCACTGACAATCACAAAAGTTTGATACCTTCATTGTTTTTTCTTTTCAACATGCATGTGGAATTTATACTAATGATCTGTCTGTGTTTTTACTTTTAATTTAGTTTATCAAACTTTAAAACACAAAACAGTTCATTTTTATTAATAATATTTTAACCATATTCATCTTTTTTGATTGTTTCCGAATTTTCATAATGAACGTCAAAGAAATGTTCACAATAAGAGTGAATTTTAAACGACTATTTCTATTAAACTGCCATCTACTGTAGTTTAAGTCTCTTTTAAACTGCTGTTTTGAAAAAATAAATATGCTTTTATTTAAAAAAAATGAAAAGTAGGTAATCTGTTTTTTGTGCACATTTTATTCTGTTGGATGGTTTCTTTGATAATCCTCTGTTTTTTTGAAGAACGGTTCATTTCCAACAACACACGTTCCTTAAGAATCAACCAGAACCGCCTTATCATGACTTGGATGAATTATTTGTCCCCTTCTGTGTTTCTGTGTTTTCCAACCAGTCGTTACTGGGCGGTGAGTTGGGTTTGGGGAGTCCCGGCGCAGCGTCACCCACCAAGCCGACTGGCCAGTACTACCAGCACTACAGCTCGAACCCACGGAGGAGAGCGCTGCACATGGACGCCATGGGTGAGAGACAGCTGCCACACGCAGCGTACAGCACAGCGGCGGCAAACTAATTAATTAGCAATCGCAAACCAAATACACACAGAAACACATGAAAAAATAAAAATTAAAAAAAAGAATTTTTAAGGAATGTACATTACAGTGTTTGAAAACTCTTCCCAGAACGTTTGATCACTTTGTGTTTTTCCAGCCTGTCACAACTAGTCCTGCCATTCTCTCATCGTTTAAGGTTTTTGGATTGTGAGAAGATTATAAGAAGACAAATTTGAGTCCGAATGAGCCAGTGTGAAATTTAAAATTGCACGTCGAAATAATCTTTTGCCTTGGGGCTGCTGGGATCTAGTGGTTAACATGCGCGCAGAAGCTTTATATCACAGATCAGAGCAGAGTTTCAGACACGTCTCGCATCCTTTTAACTGTAGGGCTCTTCAATTATAGAAAGTGAAGTCACAATCATGATTATTTTGATCAACAATGAAGTATGATTATCTAAAATAAATATATAGAATATCAGACTAAGTACCGATCATTCGGGTTAACATAGCCCATAATAATTGAGCTGCTCAAAAGACTCCAGCGTAACACCTCAATATAACTTCAATAATATCATTATGACTATATTCCAATATATATATTTAAATAAAGCCTATATTTAATTGGATAAACTGCACAGTTCTAATTTTACACACAAATCAATCAAAATTCAAGCACAAACGCAGATCAATGAAAAAAATCTCCAAGTATTTGATTATTAAGGGCTTTTTTCTTGATTATCAAACGTGTTGTAACTACAAAACTCTAACGTGTCTTCTTTTTTTTTAATATATAAATAGTTGTGGAATACTGACATCATTGAGGCATGACTGTCTTTACTGTCCTGTTAAATGCTCTGAAACCTGAGACGTAAGCATGTCATCATTAACACAAACGCAGTGTCACTTTCAACTCATTTGTTGCAAATGCAGGACTTGAAAAACCGTTGCTCTTTTGGCTTTTTGTGCCTGAATCCTTCATTTCTCACTGAGTGATCAAGGACATTTACTAACAGCAAAAACAAAGCAGACCGTCGGTTCTCATCAGCCTTCATTTAAATGTCCATTTTCAAAACGAAACAATGAAGTGTATGTTCTCTGAAACGCGATAGAAGGTTGTGAACTGTATGACCATCCTGTGTCTGTGTGTGTGTGTGATTGTCTGGACTTCCAAAGAGGTGTTAGTGAAAAGAATGTGCCGGGCAGTCTTAAAAAAAATCAGAAAAACAGGACAATGTTGGCTGCGGCATGGCCTTGGTAGCATTAGCCTTGAGAGGATGAAAACACACACAGACGTACAACAACTCTGGGCCAATTTCCAAACGCGTTTTCATTTTTTCCTCAAAGTCTCACCTTCCAAGTTAATGGACAGCTCCCTCGCTCCCCTTGAGAGGAACCCTGAGAAAAGAAAAAAAACATAAACATGTCAAAAGCTGCACTCTTTCCTTTTATTTAAAAAAAATCAACCCTGTTCTTTTTTGTATCGTGTCCTTTCTTTCTGCACCTTATTGTGTCATGCTTGTTTGTGCTGAAAGCTTTCATTGTAAATATATCAATGGTTTTGGGAAGAGTGGCCTCCTGCTTTTCTCTCTGCCTCAAATAAATTTAAACAAATAAACCAACATACTTTTAAAACAAACATAAAAGCCTGTTGCCCTGGTAAATCCTTATATATTGTTTCTTCTTCTTTTGCAGAAGTCCAAACAAAAAAAGTGCGGAAGGTCCCTCCTGGACTGCCATCCTCGGTACGTGATAAGATACCTTTTTTCTTTTTGCTATAAAAAAAACGATGTATTGTCGTTGCAAGGGAATTGTTGTTTAGCGTGAATGAGGACAAAATGATCCTGATTCATATTTGGAATCCCAGAGCTGAGCTTGTGGTAGGAAAAGGAAAACACATCCGCGTTGGGAACGAGCCGCCCTGCGTTGTGTGTTAGAGGAGGTAAAGATGACGCCGTTTGAGCCGAGATCGACACAAACAGCTGTCGGCTCTTCTGTGGTTGGGTTTTGTTTTTGTCAAAGACTTTAATGGGGAAAAAAAAAAAAAAAAGACTTCATATTAAAAATTCAAGATATACAGTAATGCCAGAAGTGTTTTTTTTATCGGAATTAAAATGTCTGCTGTGTAAATTATCAATAGCAAAATGTATTTAAAAATGAAGTCTCACTGCCTTGTCAGTATGAACTCCAAATAACCGCATAAGTGAGCAGCCTCCGTTAGAGCTGCTTAGTTCCAACTTCACTTCTGAATGTCCTTGTGATTTTCTCCAATATGTTGCTGTGTTGACATTCCCACCAATAGACCTGCATTATTGCTGGATGGAGACTTTGTCCCAATGTTGTGAATTTGTAGAGATGAAGATCAACGTGATGACGATAATGAAGATGATGATGATGATGGTGATGATGATGATGATGATGATGATGATGATGGAACCACACTGGGCCCAAACAGCTGCTGGCTCTTTGTTGTGCTCCTATTTTACAGAAATCAAAAGAGGAAACTTTTTATTATAGAATTATTATAGACATTTATAAGCATAACAATCCGCTGATGATTTAGTGATCGAAATTTGGGCAAAACGACAGAATTTTTATTGGTCCAATAAATAAATCAAATATGATAAATGGATCTAATACAGTAATGATATTGCTGGCTGGCAGGTAGCGCCTTTTAAAGCATGCCGTGTCGTCTCATTACATCATCCTCAGTGCGTTCCTGGCAGGAAGCGAGTGCCTCTGCCTGATGGGAGATGGGCGCCAACAATTGGCGCCTTTGCCAATTGAATTGTTTTTGTCAGCGGTTGACAAAGCCGCTCCTGTTTGCAAAAAAATTGTGCAGAAAAGGTTTTGACTCAAGCTGCCTCATATGTCATGTAAAAGGTCGCCATGGTTACAAAGCTGAGTTAAAAGAAGATGAAGCAGCAACTAGTAACTGTTGAAATGTAACTAGTAACGGTATAAACTTTTCTAGACGGCAAAAATGTGTCCTACATGACAAGTAGTGGATTTAATAGCACTTAGAGAAAATACTTTAAACACCTGTGTGGGGGATGCACCGTCTTTGTCTTGTTTAGTAGTTCATGTTGACATGCGTCAGTGCATTTATCATACATTTGAAAAATATTTGACTTAAACTATACAGACATCATCTCATTCTATCCTACTAAAGTTGAAACAGTTGTATTTCTTTCTCATGCATAAAACAATTAAATGTTGACTTTGTTATTCACACATAAACCTCTCATAATTCTGTCTTACCTGTTCTGGAGTAACACAGTTTTTATGTTGTGTGATTTGACATATTAGTGCATTTAGGTTTACTGAATTCATATAGTAAAATGATTGGATTATGAGGATCTTGTGCTGTTTTGTATGTGTGTGTTTGTGCTTGTGTTTTAATGTTTTAATGACCACAGGACCTTTTTTCGTTTTCGTTTGTCTGGATTAATATTTGAGGTGCACAGAAATTCCCTGTCTGTAATCACTGGGAATTCTTGTTCCAGCTTCTTGTTTGATGTGTCACATCCCGCTTGTATCTCAAACATGCTGTTATATTTGAATTTCTAAGGAATTGTCTGTGTAAGACACAGACTATGGGCTAAATCAGCAGTATGGCCATCTGATTGGTGCGCAGTGTCCTTGCTTCCTCTGCAGCTGAATCGACCCCAGCTGCAGATCCGAGGCCTGAAGCTCGGCCATCGTTTCAATCAAGGGGAAATACAGCAGCTGTTTTGCTTTGCTTTTTTTTCCTTTTCTTTTTTAACTGTTGTTTCTTGGTTTACTTATCTGATGTTTGAGTCTTCTGCTGCTTTAGCTGCAGGTTGGCAGTTTAAAAGCATAGGAATTCCGACAATTGATGTGTGAACACTTTCTCCTGCTTTCATACTCCACGTTCCCGTCAACGGAATCTTTTGATGACGTGGCGTTGGTTTTTTTTCTGGCATGTTAGGGATCTATCGCTTCTCTGACGCTCATTAGATTTATTTCTGATTTTGTTGTTCACAAGGGGAGTTTTCCTCTGATACTGACCTCATTAATGCCCAGTTAACGACGGCTGAATGTATTGCATGTCAGCTGCCTCTTTGGCTCAGCAGGAGTCCGCCTTTCTGTGGCCTTGGCCAGCTTTGTCCCTGCTTCCTGCCCTCTTTCCTCCTCCTCTCTGTCTACAGCAGCCTGCAGCAGCTGGGGGAGGGAGGAGTAGGAGGTGGGATGAGGAAGGAAAGGAAAGGCTGGAAACAAGAAGAGGAGAGGAGGGCCGTTTTAAAAAAGGAAAGAAGAGAGGAAGCAGCATGCGACTTGACGTGCTGCCGTGGATTTGTGTGGCTCAAGTCAAAGTACCTGAGACCTTACATCCCAAACGTTTATTTCTAGCTGGAAGTTCTCATTATAGACAACTCCGCCGTTACCATCACAAACATGAGCAGCAACACCAACATCGCCCGGAGAAAAGATGACATGTGGAGGAATCTTGCTGTCAGAAATCAGAAGAATAAATGTAATCCCAGCACATCCGGTCGAGTTGTTGGGATCTTCTTACCACCCATGCAAACTTCTCCTCCACAGCAAAACCACCAGACAGAGAATTTAACTTCCTTTTAGCTTTGTAAGCCCTTGACCTTTTTGTTCTTGTCTGCATGCTGCACATTCCCGTGAAACTAACTGGTACAGTTTTAACGGCCTTGTGAATCATCTTGTGGTCCAGCGTTTGGATCTTGCGCGCTGCCTTTGCTTTCATGTCTGTGGAGCTCTAAACGATCTGCTCACTCTGCTGCAACCCTGTCTGCTTCCAGCTCTGTGATGTGAGTCGCCTTCCTTCCTGCTCCCATTCACATCAAGACAAAGTGAACCTGCGTGGTTGGAGGGTGTTCGTTTTCTCTTCTTTTTGTATTTGAATGCATTCGGTGGCCCAGGTTCTGCTCCGTCTCAGTTCGGTTGGATGTTCGGAGCTCCAGCTTTTAGGCCTGAAAATGGATGTGATTGGGAACAGGTGTTGATTTTCATAATCACCTCTGATTCGGGTCTTTGGAGGATTTTTGTGGTTTTACAGCGAGAGGAGCGAGAGGAGCGCTCCGGACGTTGCTTTCTGAACGCCAGTACACTATTCCATAAACTTGTCTCCAAAGCAGCATCCCCTGATTCCCATGTTATGTTTTGTTTCCAGTGATTGCTGCCTCAGCACCCGTGGTTACAGAAAAAGAAAAAGAAAAACAAAAGCTGCTTGTTCTGAACAACTTTTTATATAAGAAAGAACGACCTTTGTTGGCTATTGGCTAACACTCTACTTCCATGAGACCTTTATAAAATGTTTTTTTATATGACCTAAGGCATGTTAGGAATCAACGTGGCAAAAGGGAATTGTAGGAATCCCAAATAGCTTCATAAGATATCAACGACTGGTTGAATAGAAAGTACCACAAGCATATTTCTTACATCCCTGCATACCAACAATTTATCAGACATTTATCCATTTATCCTGATCACAAGGTGGGTTCTTCAAACCTAGTCAGATAATAATCAGGATATATTTTCTTAAGTTGTTTGAATGCACGTTGGCTTATGTTGGTGGTCAGAAGCCCACAGGGCACACATGAGTGCATCTTCTTTACCTGCGTCATCTGCTCAGAGCTGTGGGGAGGCTGGAGATTATTCCAGACCCACGTCGCATCGTGAACACGTCGCCAGTCCGTCACAGGGCCATGGACGCTCCCGTCAGGACAGCTGAGAATCACTGATGAAAAAGCTCGTACATGCAGATAGTTCCTTGATGTAGAGAATCTCCCTATTAGCTGCTTGCTTCTGACTTTGATCATTTAAAAGTCTATTCCACAAGTTTCCAGTTTGACTTTTGACGCTCAGTTTTCCTTCAGAGATCCCGCCTGCTGAAACGTTCATTTTCTCTTTCCTTTTTTTCTCATTACAGCAGCCAGCAGTTGTTCGTCTCCACCTCTTTGTTTACATTCAGATAAACTAACTCCAGGATTCAGTTATCATCATCTTTAATATTGTCTATTTTATTTTAA